>JAFEMH010002363.1:0-349564 GCA_022495995.1 Adenophora triphylla var. japonica
ATTTAAGCCAACGAAGCTGGGTGAAGACCAAGGCTTGGTCTCGACCCGGGAGGCCGGCAGAGTCCAAACTCAAAGCAGCTCGAGGCCGAGAGGGACGCCGAGAAGAAAGAACCGGGGAAGGCCAAAACTCGAGCCGGCCACTATTAACAAACTTTTGAAAGGAGAAGGATGCCTTCTTGCTCGAGTTGCATGAACAAAGATCGACTCGAGAGAGAAGAGCCGAAAGACCACAAGGCCGCCATCGAGAAAACTACTAAGGAGGCCTCAAGCCGCGATTGAGAAGTTCAAGGCGGTGACGAGTATTATGATGCCATCGTGGCTAGTGGCACAAGACTTTCTCGAGGTCGGGAAAAGGCACATGGCCCGTCGAGCACCGGTGCATCCTCGCCTAGTAGCTACCATCGAGCAATTAGCTCGTTGGTCTTCTCGAGTCTCGGCACGACATGGCAGCCGCCAAGGTCATTCGCTTGTTCCCTATCTCGAGAACGACTTGACCTTTATTGCCCAGAAGATGAAGAAGATCATTGTGGAGAAGTGGGAAGCTCCCCCGTCCCGATAGAAATTTTGATGTGGTCGCGGAACTTGACGATGCCGAAGCCATGGAGACAAAGATGAACAAGTTTATTCGTAGCCTGGTAAACCTTTAGACCCTCAAAGAACAAGGAGAGGAAGAGGGTCGAGCCGCATCGACGACCAAGCCGATGTCGGCCAGACTCCCGAATTGTTTAGTTGGATTTGTAATGAACAAGTTCCAAACAATATTTTTGTTTTTTGCTTTAACATTATTCGAATGCCTCGCCCCAAGCTTTTTGGGAGGCAAAATATTTTTGTAAGTTAATTTTGTCCAAGTCTTAGCCCGTTTGGGAGACTTCTCTATCATAGCCGACTTTTGTTTTCTTTAATGTTGTATGTTTTTCATTCCATATTGTATGTCGAGCTAGATGTAGCTAATATAAATGAGTCAATTTGAGCCTAGAGGCGACTTGATCTTGTTGGTTTAGTCGACCTCAGACTTGATTAACTTTTTTTTGTGAACGAGATTGATCATAAATCGAACCTGTTCATACCATTGAAACTGACCTGGGGTCAAGTTAATTAGAACAAACTGATTAAGAATCGAGTTAGTTAAAATGGAGTCGACTAAGAGTCGGACCTGTTAAATGAATAAAGCTGATTAAGAATCGAGCTAATTAAAACAAACTGACTAGGAGTCGAGTTTGTTAGAACGAAGTCGACTAAGAGTCGGACTTGTTAATTGAACGAAGCTGATTAATAATCGAGCTAATTAGAACAAACTGACTAAAAGTCGAGTTTGTTAGAACGAAGTCGACTAAGAGTCGGACTTGTTAAAAAAAACAAAGCTGATTAAGAATCGAGCTTGTTAAAACGAAGCTGACTAAGAGTCGAGCTTGTTGGGGTTAGTGTAACACTATGCTTGATGGAATGAACTGCACTTTTTATTGAAGTAGGAAATATGCTTACATCAACTTGAAACTAGAACTTAACACAAGCTTGAACTTTGAAACTGAAAACTAGAAGTAGTATTTGATGAGGTGAGTAGCATGCCAAGGATGTTTCAATTCGTCACCTCCAGGATGAGCTATCACGTAGGTCCCTTCCTCGACGACTCGAGTAACCACATACGACCTTCCCAATTAGAGATAGTTTATTCTCGCCGGGTCCTTCTGCCCGTCGCCTCAATCTTTCTCAATACGTAATCCCCAACTTGGAATGGACCTTGCTTGGTCTCTTGTCATGGTAACTTTTAGTTCGCTGTTTGTAGTTGACCATTCGGAGGTAGGTGTTTCTCGCTTCTCGTCGATCGATCCAGTCGATCAATCTGCTGTATCGTTTTGCTCCCGATTGAAGAAAGTCACTCTAGCGGGAATTCGAGCTCAAGAGTGCCGCGGCCTTCGACCCATACGTGAGAGCAAAAGGGGTTTCCGTAGCCCCCCGAGTGGTTGTACGAACCGCCCAAAGAGCAAGGGGGAGTTCGCCCAACCAATTGTTTCGTCGACTCTACGAGCCCGCCCTGAGCGAAGATAGAACAAGTTTATTTGCCGTCATTTGCCCATTTCCTCGAGGATAGGCGACGTAAGATTTCCAATGTTTGATTCCAACTCGCTTCATCTCTCGCTTCGAAAGTCCTGGGAGAACTCAGACCATCAGTGTTGACACTATAAAGCACGAGGAAAACCAAATCGACACCAAATGAAGTCGTGATGAAGTTGATAGCATTCTCCTCTCGTGGATGCGAGCTAGTGGTTTGGCCTCAACCCATTTCGTGAAGTAGTCTATGGCCACTATCACATACTCAAGCAGCTTCTGGGAGCGGAAGTGGTCCAATCGTGTCGACGCCCACATGTCAAATGGCCAAGCTGCGATCACAGAGTCTCGCTGCTGTCAGAGGCACATGGGAAGGTTGGCAAACCTTTCGCATTGATCACATTGCCGAACAAAGTTGTGAGTGTCGCCTCTCATGTGCGGCCGCAGTATCCCAACGTGATTAACTTGTCGCCAGCAGAGTCCTGCCCCCGGTGTCCACCACAAATTCCACTATGCACTTCGTGTATCAATAGGGCGACCTCGGGATGGATGCACTTTAGCAATGGCCGAGTATAAGATCTCCCCGAACAGTCGCTCCTTCAATGACATACCTGAGCTTTCTTTGATAGCTCGAGCCTTCTTCTCGTCATCCGGCAGCCTCTCCATTTTCTAGGTATGCTTTCATTTCCTCGATCCAACACTTCTCCCCGAGCCCAATTTCTTGAGGGATCATCTATGCACCGAATTTTTACCCTCTCATAAGCGGGATTTTCGAGGAAGGAGATGGGCTCGCCACGTGGCTCATCCGAAGTAGCCGCTCGAAAGGAGATCGCCACTCGTTATCTTCTCTTCCAATCCTTTCAATCTCCTGCAATTTAAGTCCTTTATTAGCTCCTTCACCAGTGTCGCAAGATTTGATGAGAGTAGAACTGGGCACTTCGCACTCGCCCGACCCGGTCGACTATCAATCAGGAGTCACAAAGAAGCCATGGCGATCTTAGTTCGAAGCCACTTGGCGTACTCAATAGCCGCAATCAAGGCCTCGTATTCACTGTTATTGGAAGCATCAAACTTGAACCTTAGTGATTCCTCATATACGGTCCCAGCCTGCTCAATCAACACTATTCCAGCCTCCACCGCTATTCTTGGTCGCCGACCCGTCCGAATAGACCTTCCAACAATCGTCTGCAGGCTAATGACGACTGGGACTCCCGGTTCTTTCCCCTTAGCTTTTTCTTTAGGAACTCGTTGCTCGTTGTCTTCCTCGCGAACGTGAGCTCACTCAAGAAGTCGCCTAGAGCTGAGCCTTCAACGCCTTTCGAGGCTCGATAGTCAATGTCAAATTCAAATGAGGGCAATTGACCAATTGAGCAATGACCCGAACTCTCGTGCTTGTGCAATATCTTTCTCAAAGGTGCATTAGTAAGAACCACGATTGGACGAGCTAGAAAATAAGCTCGCAGCCTTCCTCAAGCCACGACTAGAGCATGTGCGACCTTCTCGCCGTTGTAATACCTACTTTCCACATCCGATAAAGCTTGGCTATGATATAGTACACTGTGCTTCGAAGCCCCTCATCCTCTCTAATCAACACTCGCCGCAACCGACTTGTCTCCCACGTATAGATATACAAACAAAGTCTCTCCTGGGTCGGGCTACTTAGCAGGGGCGGAGTAGCGAGGTAGTCCTTTAGCCGTTGGAACGACGAATGACATTCGGTCGTCCATTCAAAACTTTTCGCCCCTCAATGCTTTCAAGAAGGGGAGAGACCGTTTCGCTCGACTTTTGATATGAAAAACGACCAAGAGCCGCTACTCTTCCGTTAAGTCGCCGCATCTCTTTAACACCGGTGGGAGCCTTCATGTCGACTAAAGCCTTTATCTTCTCTCGGATTAGCTTCTATGCCCCTTCGAGATACCACGAATCCCAAGAACTTAAGCTACCGCCACTCCAAACACACATTTGCTGGGTCGAAGCTTCATGTCGTTTGCTCGTAAATTGGCGAATGTCTCCTTTAGGTCGACCACGTGACTCCCGACCTTAGTTTTAATGACCATGTCGCCAACGTAAGCCTCCATATTTCGACCAATTGAGGCAAAGACTTTGTTCACCATCCTCTCGATAGGTCGCTCCCGCATTTTTCAAGCCAAATGGCATCACGTTGTAGCAAGCAAATGCCTCCAGCTTGAAATGCCGTTTTCACAATGTCATCCTCGTGCATCTTTATCTCGGTGGTATCCCGAGTAAGCATCCGTAAAACCGAGAGCAGAGTGGCCGGATGGAATCAACAAGCTTCGTCAATTCTAGGAAGAGGATAGCTATCCTTCGACAAGCTAGATTGAGAGCAAATAAGTCGACACACATCCGCCATTTGCCATTCGATTTCTTCACCACGACCACGCTTGGCCAACCACGTTGTATGAGCGGCCTCTTTGATTATCCCCGCACTCAAAAGTTTTGTACCTCGGGCCTTTATGGCCTCTTCCTTGTCGCGAGCAAAGCTTCTCAACTTTGGGGTCTAGGCTTTATGGTCGGGCCGACTTCCGCCCGCGAACAGCCGACCTCCTCCTTGATTCCCTCATGTCTTCTTACCCTCCATGCAAAGACATCATTACTTTCCCTCGAGTAGCTCGATGATTTCGCTCGCTCCTCAACCGATAGCCGCTTTCCAATCAATTTTTTGATCGGTAAGAAGGGTCGGGTGATTACCGACTCTAGCTCATCCACAGCCTTCTAGCTCCGGTCCATCTCTCGAATCAGAAGTCTCCACTATGATTTCCTCGACCTTTGTCTTTCCTCGCCTCCCAAGTGCGGAGCCTCCTCGCCTATCATATCATCAAGCTTGTCTCGCAACTCTCGGTACTGGCCCCCGAGTTATTGTCTATCTCGGAGGCATAGGTCTCCTATGACGACTTGATCGACCATAACTCACATCTCGAACCGACCTCAATGGTGCTAGAGTGACGCTGTCGACTCAAGCATGACTCGTCATTTGAGCGATAGGTCGACTCTACCACGTCGGTGATTGCCGACACGGGTAGTTTTGGTGATCGATCGAGACAGCCTTCAAGTAACCATCGCCAGTCTCAATCTCTAGTTCCCTTTTCTTTCTTTCTTAGACATGATCCGTATAAGCACGAGCCGTGCTCAGACGCAACCTACCTCCAAATAGTGTGGGAACTTTACTCGCCGGTGAGGAATTGACGCTACCATTCCAAGAGCGATTCCGTCCAGAATTCCAAGTAATGGGCAAGCATAGTCACTATTTACATCAATTACGATAAATTGTACCTTCGAGACAACTCCCGAGGGGGGCGCCGCCTAGGTCGACGCCGAGCACTATCTCGGCCTTTAGCATCAACTCTCTGGTTGGTGAAGCCCTCCAACTCTCGCCATCATATCTCTCCAACCGTTCGTCATTAAGCACCCATCTCCTTGAAAGTTTTGTAAAACAAAATATCCTCGCAGCCCCCGTGCCGACTAAGAGCCCGCTTCGTCGTACATCCATCAATGAGACCTGGATGACAGAACTTGCTCCTAGCCGCCATATTAGTTGCCAATTCATTTGGGTAGAAGCTCGATCGCTTCATCTCTTACTTTCCTCGAGGCACATGTTGGGCCTTATTGAGCCGGAATGATCTTGTGCTTGATGGCGGTTGCTGCTCGCTTGTTCACTGATGACCCCTGTGTTCCGCCTAGGCCGCCTAGGTCCTTGCTGCCCACTCCGTCGGCCGCCACCTCCTCCACAGGTCTCTTCACATAAGGCTTCGAGTCTCCCCGGTCGACCATTCTTCCGGATGATACGCTTTAATCCCAAGCAATCTCTCATGAGATGACCAAAGCCGTAGGTAGTCGCAGATTTGCCGCTGTCCCTCCTAAACTTGTTGCCTCGGATTCATCGGGACCGGAGGAGCCAGCTCGACAAAGCATTCAAAATCTCAGCCTCGACTCACCGTGAGGAGCTGAAAGCTTCGGCACCTTCTCTCGTCTCTAGTTCTCGTTTCTTTCCATTTTTTATTGTTCCCCCATTCTTGTTGGAGTCCTTTTTATCATCAACACTTCAACCTCGGGGCTCTTTCCTTCTTCTTCTTTTCTTTTTCTTTCCTCACTGCAGCGACATTATACACCTTTTCAAACAACTCCTCGTCGAGTTGTCACTGCTCGGACCGCGAGCTCGTAGTCCATGCCTTCGAGGAAATACCACTTCTAAGCAATTGATTACCTCCCCGTCTCGTGAGGTCTTCCTCTATCTTATCAACCATCTCTTCAACTTGGTGAAATAGCTCTATCGAAGCTTTCATTCTTACCCCGCACCCAAGTTATTCGTATCGCTGACGCTATCTTCCGAGCTCCCGCAATGAGAAGCGGTCTAAGAATTTTGTTCTCAAGCATGCCCAAGCGGTGATACTACCAGCCTCAAACCATCAACCAAGTTAAGGCCGCCCAAAGAAGCGCAGGCTTAGAGAGCTTTGCACATGTTGTCATCCTCATTGGCGACAAAACACATAGTGGCTTCCAAATGTGCATGTGGCTCCCCGGCATTTGTCGACCTGCAGTACTTCTCCGTAAGAGGCAACCCGAAAGTAGGAGGAGGTCGACTATCTCGATTTCTTTCTGATAAAGGTCGAAGAGCAAAATCAATTGCTCGACCTTTCCAAAGATCCTTCTTCTTCTCCTCCTCCCATTGCTCAAATTTTTTTTCATCAACAACCATTCTCTCGGCACGGTCTCTCATCTCCCGGAGGGGGGAGCAGATTTCGACCTCTCGGCCCTCACTTCGGGGGAGTCACCCGTCTATTCCTCCCGTCTTTATGGGAATTGGTCCTTTCGATCTTATTGAGATCTATGCTCGTTACTTTCAGGCGACCCGCGCCTCTCAAAGACTGCACGGCGACCCGCGCCTCTCCTCTTATAGGCGACTCCGCGCCATGCTCGTCTCTATGGGACCCCGATCTCTCGTGTCCGTGCCGAGAGACATGCCCGTTTCGTTGGCCGTTAACCGAGTCCTCAAATCGGATTGAGCCTCACCCGCTCCTCGCTTCGCTGAGGCTAGCCCTTAGTCGTTACTCAGCACACGAACAACCGTAGGAGCTCGCCGAACTATCCCGCCCTCGCCATTCTCGCCCCACACCTTCATTTGGCCGAGCACTCCGGCTCGCCGCTCGTCGGAGACTCGGGAGGGAGCAATCCTTTCGAACGTACGTCGGCCTCGCTTCGCTCCTCCACGGCTATCAAGTCGCCCAAAATTTGAGCTCGCTCTAACATCATTTCCTTCTTGCTCATGGGATTAATTCGAGGGACCCGCCCCGTTTCCCATGTTCACCCGTCCACTGACGCTAGAGGAGGTGGAACTTCTTGCCCATCCATATGCCTTTTCCCTCTCCTCAGGTCGTGCAATCCCCGCCGTCAATCTTACACTAGTAGAGCGTGTGGCTCTACCATGAGGACGATTTGGTGGGGGAGGAGGCAAGTTCAAGTTTTCAAGCATTGACATTGAGATTTCCCGCGTTTGTAGTTGTTGTTGCTCACCTCAATGAATTCTTCAAGCATCTTCAACATGCCCGTCTCAAGTTACCATTTGCAGAGGTTGATGAACTTTTCGAGGTCAAGCTTTAAGCACGCTCCCGCAATGGAACCAAACCGATGCCGCAGAAATGTGCTTATCAATCTTCCTCCACGTGGCAGACCGATCACCCGGCTCGACTCGAAAACGTAACCCACGACTAGCCGGATGTGTCTCCGGCGAAGACGCCGGCGCGAGAGTAAGATAACCGCTTGTATGAAGCTCAAAATGTATTGAATAATGAACTCGTAATACAAAATGGCGCTACCTTTCACCGTTTGGTAGTGATGAAGTATTTATAGCAAGAGTGATGTATTTTTGGGAGGCGACATGTCCTCCGAGATTATAGCGGCAAGCACTTGACGTGGGAACATGTTTATAACGGTCCCTGATTTATAGGGATGTGGTTATGAGGATTGTTCAACCAAATAAGCCGGCAAGTGTTAAGTCGTCACTTGTTGAGTTAGGTCGAGGTCGCCACTCGTGGAATGGTCGACCTGACTGTCGGGTATAGCATGGTTCGTACCCGAATTGTAATATGGATCATGAGGTCGGACTAAGTTAGGTCAGGACCTATTAGATCGGACCGTGGGCTTAGTCGACTGACGCTTGAGATGGGCTTTGGGCCTTGCTCTGACTGGGCCAGCCCTATTGAGAATGTGATAATCAAAACTGGATGTAATTGGGCTTTACTTGCTTGGCCCAACTCGGCACTTTTGGTATGTTCATGTCCAAAAATAAAGAGCAAGGTTAAAATTGCTAAATAAAAGCCTTAAATTTCACTAGTTTTTGGGGATAATAAGTGTATATCTAAAGTAAAATGATTAAATTGCGAAAAATAACAAGGATACAAAGTTTAAGCAAAGTACGCGGGTTGAAAATGTTGACAAGCCAATTTGTGGCCTAATCCGCAAATTTGAGTCCGGGATGATAGGTTTTTCAAATTACAATGATTTTTATGCTAATAAAAAAGCACAATGACTAAAGTGAAAGTAAGTAACCTCGAAGAACTGGACAATAACTCGAAGTACAACGGACGATAAAACAAAGACAATTCAGCACACAGCAACCATGTCATCAAATCAGTCTTAAAAAGAGATGCAATGACTTAGGTTAAGAGGCCGCTGCAGTAGGTTGGGTGACACCATGTTTGACTAGTAGCTTACTCAAAGAGTCCGGTGAACAAACCTGATACTTCACCTTCCCAGTAGAAGAGAGAAAAACCTCAGCAAGCTCAAGCTTCTCCGAACTGAGACTTGTACTGTCCATTGTCTTGCTAAGAACCTTGAGTGCAAGTTCCACAGCCTCTTCTCTAGTAATTTCATCTTTATAATCCTGCTTCAGCATCGATTGTGCTGCCTGATTGTTTGCCCCAACAGCTGCAGCTTTCCAACCTGCATAATTTCCACTTGGGTCACTCATATATAGCTGGAACCCGTAATTCTTATCCCACCCCGCAAAGAGAAAAGACACGCCAAAGGGACGGAGCCCACCAAACTGTGTGTACCTGTAACAACCCGAAAATTCACCAGCTTAAATTTCCATAAATATCAAATTTTACAATTAAAATCTCTTAAAATACCGTATAAAGCATCCCAAATAAGTCCAAATAACCCTGACGTCTCAATACGACACTAATTTTTTTCGGCTGAACCTTTTAGTTTCAATATAGCCTCTAGTATATATAGTCACTACACTAGGAGAGGTTAAATAGATGAGTCAGCAATAGAACAAACACAACTGATGCACCTCAGTTTTCAAGCCCACGTGAAAACCATTAGGTGCCCTAATTTCCATTTCTACATATGGAAGAAAACGTGGCCCCACATTATTAGAACAACATGTTAAAATCCTAAATCTAATCCGTTCCATCCTAATTCTTTTATTTTATTTATTTAAATCGTCAAACTAAATTGTGGGATGTTACTGTACCCTTGTTTGGTGTCACAGAGAGACTGAACAAGCTGCTCAACTGGCATTGGTTCTTGGTAAGAAAGAGTGTAGCGTTGAGCTTGGACACGTGCTGTGTTGATAAGGATGTTGGCATCAGACATTATGCCAGCAACAGCACAGGCCACGTGGTCATCAATTTTGTACATCTTTTCGGTTGATGTTGAGGTTTGAAGGAGCTTTGAAGTCACTTTCTTTTCGCCTACTAGGACTACTCCGTCCTTGGACAATATTCCAATTGCGGATCCTGCATTTCCGATTGCTTCCATTGCATACTCAACCTGATAGAGACGACCTTCTGGCGAGAAAATCGTTGTGCGACTGTCATATCTTCTCGACATCTGTTATATTAGTACACGAAAAGAAAAGAGATTAGTTGCAGAAAAAGAAATGAGAAATTTAGTGCAAAGAGTTTAACGCTAAACAAACGAGACCCAGCAAGGACATGTATTAGTATTTGATAGAAAGGTAGCTTGGAGGTTTGCGCTATCAATGCCAACCAACTTGAATTATAGATTCTCCGAATACAGAGAAATCATGTTTTATCACACCAATAAACAATCACAAATTTCATCTTCAAGCATACAACTTGCAGGTCGACAATCGATATAGTGTAGATGTGAAATACTAAAATACAGAGCTACTGTCCGAATTTGGTGAACTAATAACAAAAACAGTTATTACCATCACCAGTTAACCCAGAGACAAATGCCTGTACAGTATGAAAACCATTGTGAGTGCGGTCACACCATGCATTACCTTTCTTCGCAGATTTTATAACGTTTACAAAGTTGTATACTTTAGAAAAAAACAGAAGATACAACTCGGGCTCAGAAGCAATCTCTCTGTCCTTCAACGAAGAAGTTTTGTTATTGCATATTGTAATCAAAAGATAATACTCCCCCCGTCTCAGAAAACTGTCCCATTTCTAAAATAAATGCGTATAAGTTAATTTTAACAAAGTACAAGCAAATAAAGCATCATACATGAAAGTGATTGACTTGTTAAGTGGGAAACTTTTGGGGGGCAGAGGGAGTAAACTTCTTTGCATGTAATTGGCAGATGTCAACAAAGATTGCACCAAAAGACAATCTACAGGCTGATAAAATCACAATATAGTCCTTTAAAAAAAATAGCAATATAGTATATCTTGTTGTTTGATCCTAAACGGTTGTAATTTTGAACCAGATAAAATATCCCTAATTTTTGTGACTTAGGCTCCGTTTGTTTGGGGAAAAATGTTTCCGGAAAATGTTTTCCCCATTTTCCGGTGTTTGGTAACCATTGGAAAATAAAGTCAACGGAAAAGATTTACCGGTCAATGGAAAATAGGCTTGATTCCTAAGGAAAATGTTTTACGAATTTCTCCTCCTCAAAACATTTTCCGGAAAATGCTTCTTTAACACCACCCCCCCGACTACACCCCCACCCCCCAATACTTTCCTCTTACTCCCTACAAGTCATTTAGAGAGTCATCTTGTTCGTTTTGTATCTTCCTTTCAAAGAGTAGATTTTACAAAATTACAGTTTCATGTTATTCGAACTTTAACCATTTCTCTATTCAAGTAATGATAGCTCCCATGACAATAAACAATTGCAAAATTTTGTAGACTTTTAGACAAGGAACTCTTCAAATGGGATGGAGTAAATACTAAATGACTAATTGAACCATTTCTCTATTACATACTCCCTCCGTCCCACTCAAATTAGGACATTTTGCCATTTTGGGTGTCCCACTCGAAATAGGACAATCCCAAAATGGAAATGTTTTATTTAATGGGACCCACTTTCACACTCACAACAACTTTCTACTCATTATTCTCTACCCCACTTTCTCTCTCGTACGCCACTTTTCATACAACACTACTCCACCGACACTTTTCCTTAATCCCATGCTCAACCCAAAAATTCTATTTTGAGTGGGACGGAGGGAGTACTTATACTTTCTTTTCTTTAAAATGAAATATTTAATGCTCCCTCCATCCCTAAATTTAATTGTCCATTTTTCTCTTGAGGCAAAAAATTCATGTGGGTGATGGGAGTTAATGTTTTTTTTTTACTACTATTTTCATTTTCCCTATCTATTATATATTTATTCTTTTATCATCCCTATTTTTTTTTCTTCTCTTCTTTTCATTTTCTAAATTTCTTCTTTTAACTTATTTTTTTCTTACATTTTTTTCTTTCACGGTGACACGAGGATTCATGTTAGCCGACCCCTAATTATTTTGAGATTAAGACTTTGTTGTTGTTGTTGGATATTTAGGAATCTTGGTATTTAAGTTCTTTTAGTATCAATACCTAAACACACAATGATTTTAACATATGGCATCATGATTGTGGTATGTGATGAGTGACATCTATCTCTCTCATGTGTATTATCGAGCTATTTTAGGGTTTAATTTTGTGTGTTCATGTTGTAGGTTGCGATCAATTTAAGAGTAAGTGATTAAAAAATTGGGTAATTTAAGCAAGGAATTGAAAGAGTTGAAGAAGGCATCCACAAAGATGAGGTACTGGAGTGGAAGAAAGAAGAAATTAAGGGAAAAGGCATGAAATATAAGTTCCAGGAGGGAGCACAAAAGGAGAAGATGTTGAGTTAGGCGTGCTAGGGTTCGCCCGCCCCGTGTTCAAGAAAACACACCCTAAGATAAGCAATCCAGCCCCCCATTCCCAGTGCCTGCCTGATGTAAAAGCACCTTCAATTTGGTGAGGCCGCGCCCCTCAGCCTGGTGCTGCCCAGCCATGACCGGCCAAGACAGCCCATGCAGCCAGGCAAGGACAGCTTATGCAGCCCACGGCTTCAGGCCTTGCGCTGTCCAGCATGCTTTTCCTTCTCAAACTTGGAAATCAACTTAAACAATGGAGTCCTTCCGTGTAGGAAGTTGTGCATACGGTTTACTTAATCCTGTTTCTCTCTCTCCATTTAGTTTTCTACTCTAACTTCTTTCCCGATTATTTTCTTTAGTCCTCTACAATCTACTCCCTCCGTCCCACTTAAAGAGGTGAGGTTTGACATTTGACATATTTTTAGTCAACTTGACTCAACCTTGACCAATAATTATTTAAAAATAACTATCCTCATGAAATTCTAAAAATCGTTATTGGTAGTCAAGGTTCTAAAAATCACAAGGTGGCGGAGCCGGGCCTAGCGGCTAAGCGGGGACTAGGCGGGAATTTAGACATGAAGTGACCATCTGTCACACATAGAACCCAAACAGTGAAACCACCCAAAACAATGAAAAAAATGTATTTCCTCCGTCCCAAAATGAATGTAATTTTTTTTCAAATTAGCTCCGGATTAAAACCAAATTTGAAAAGTTATTTTACATTCATTTTGGGACGGAGGAAGTAGCAACAATCACAGTATTAGTCATAAATCCAACATCATTAAGAACAAGGGATATATTGTGTCATGCACCTTCTTCCCACGGATGACTGCTAATGGATGTGTTTTTACACATCTAATTCCTATACTTTTCGGACTTATTTGATGCTTCTTCCTGGGGTATGTTAGTGTTTTTCAGGTGTCTGTGGAGTATTTTACAAGTACATGGATAAGAGGACAAAGGAGGAGAATTTATGCCTTAAAGGGTGCAAGAATGGATGGAATGGATCGGGGCACCAATTGGTAAGAAGAAAGGAAGAAAAATAGATTCAGACCACCTGGCGGCCGCACAAACCTTCAGAACACTTGGGCAGCCTCACACCCCATGTTTGGGCGACCGCACACCCTCCTCTAACAACAATCTTTAATTTCCTTCATGGACAAGAATTGTGATATTTCTTTCCTTATTTCGTGTCTTGTATTACCCTAGTATATATAAGAGAACTTCAATTTTTAGACTACGTTTTACCTTTTGCTCTAATTATTTTTGTATAATCAAGATCTCTGATTCAAGTTCAAATTCCTCGATTCAATTCAGGGTTTAGATGTTTTATCTTTTAATTTTTATTTTCGTTTTCCAAACTATGAGTAGCTAATTATTTGATTCATAGGTTAGATGTAACGATTCCTGATTTTTATGCTATAAACCTATTTCTTGTAATCAATCTTGTTCTAGTTCTTCAAAGTAATTGTAATCAAGTTAGAGGGTTGCATCTTTATGCTAAGATAATCCAGGCCTTTTTACTTTTGGGTATTAATTGTACCATTAATTTTGGGTGATTAATACATTGACCACTATTTTGTTGAATTAATCTAATTGAAGCCGTAATAGAATTCAAGAGGATTTAGGTTCATATAATTTTTAAGTGCTTAATTCGTTCTCTGCATGTATGTAGCCGTAATAGAATACATAATATAAAGAGAACCAATATGATTGCAATCCAGACAACTAACCGTCCCAATCATTAATTTTGTGAATGAACCCTATAATGAGATTGACATCCTTAATTATTAAAATAGCATAGAGTGAACGTATTGTGAAGTCCAACATGTGAATTTTTCTCGTAATCTAATTTATTTGTTGTATTTAATTGTTCCTCTAGTTTAATTGTTTTAGTAATTAGTCAAGAACCTTTGCCTGCTGCTGAAAGTCGAACTGTAGTTAACACAAGTCCTTGTGGGATTGAGCATTTGCACGTTACTATTACGGTAACTAGTGCGCTTGCTAGGATATTTTTATAGCAAGTGGATTTTTCTCCATCAACTGCACCACCTTCTCCTTGGATTACCATGTACTTTGTTCCACCAAGGTCGCCTAGCCTGCCTAAATCCGCCTAGACGCCGCTTAGCGCCGCCTGAATCCACATAACCCGCCTAACGCCTAATATCACCGATTTGAAGGAAATTGGGGTGGAAGGAGACCGCCTAGCCCGATTTTCAGAACACTGTTGATAGTATCCTTCATACTATCAATAGCGATTTTAACCAGGTGGTCAAACAGATTGGCTTGAGAAGTTTTAAAATCGTCTTTTCTTCTTTTAAGCAAGAGATCCTCAGCAACCACTTAAAGTTGTTAATTCTTAATTTCGATAGACAGTACAGACTTCATGGATTTCAACCATGAAGGAAAAATAACCAAAAGAAACCAGAAACAAAGCTGAACAAGGAAATAATTGAGTAAAAAACTACAGTCCAGAAAACTTAGAGAAACGAGATTATAACATAATTATTAATAAGATGCCAATTACTCTTTAATTGTGACAAAGTAAATGATACTCAATCATAGAAGCAACCGAAAGCAAAAAACCAACAACATTGAGTAGCTTCAAGTTTACGGCGTAGTGCCAAAATGCTAACACTTCGATCCACGTTCCTTTCACAAAACCAATAAATGACTATGAAGCACCAGGCATGTACTAACGGTAGTTTCATTCACACAGAAATAAGTGCATAACTTATTATGGAATGATCGTATTCGTTCATATCTTGAGAACACACACAGATTATAGAAACCCAGATACCAACATATACACATAGAGGTGCCTCCACAGGATTATGTCCAATTGCAACCACATCTAATGAAGATAGTTTGATGGAAAGAGGGGTAGGGGTGTTCTAGATTACGATAAAATACAGTGGTAACTATAAAATTTGTACTCCAATGCCTCCTATAAAGCTCTATGCTTTTATATATTGTACCTTAAATGACTTAATAAACAACATAATGTGATTCATGAATCACACCTACGTCCTAATTGTTGGGTTGTGGAGCCAAAAGCGAAGAGGAAGAAGAGGAAGCGCGCCTGGACCGACTTCATTAATTTTGGGTGTCCTCGAGTTATTTGGTTCTTCTCATCTATATTGTCTGATAGGGTACCAAATTCCTAACACTAACTAGTTTGATCCCCATGCTAAAAGAGAGTAAATTGTATTGATGATCACATAATACACCAACACAAGGTGCTCACACAACACACCAACACAAGGTAGATTACATGATAACAATGCCTAAACACTACCGCAGACACTATGACATGTAACATGAAATAATTTTTCCCTCTTTTCTAATCAAAGATTCCACTTCTCTTTTATTTTATTTTTTGCAATGCTTCACTTTAAGTGTCAATTTCAAAAATTATGTACCATCATCATAGCCTTTCTACCCTCAATATATGATATAATCATCTTTGTATGACCAAGTCTAAGGATACTTAAGTGGCCCTAAACTATCATTCGCAAACATAGACACTTTGATCTAAACAAAGGGAGTTAGTGTAAGAAGGAAAAAATCTTGAGAATAACAGTGATACTGTTAACGTTATTTCACAGAGTAAATATATAGTTGCAAAAGTAAAAAGTTCAACCAACTATAAGAAAGGAGTATGCCTCACACCATTGTTTGATTGACCAGTTATACCACACCTGGGGTGATAAAGCTACAGTCAATTCAATAAGAACATTCCACAGATACACAACATAGAAGTCCAGAATCCCAAAATATCAGACTAAAATTGTTAATTTCAGTCGTGATTCCGCCTTTTGACCTCGAGTGGCTACAGACAACTAGACAAGCAACCCCACCTCACAAATCTTCTGCAGAGGTCTACAGCATGGTCCAATTCTCATTCCACCCAAATTTCATCTCATAAATCCAGCTCCCAAGCACAATTTAACAGGGTTCTAAGATATGGGCATAATTTTGGTGTTAATTTAAACAGATAAACAATTCAGTTGTAACGATACTTGCTAAAAAAGGGTTCTTCGATCTTTGTTTGAAATTAACTTCCCAATCATCATCAACAATAATCCCTTTACGCAGTTCTATTTTCTACTCAGAGCAATGAATCAAACGCCTAAAAAGTTAAAGAAGAAGAGGAATTTCAAAAATCTAATAACAAGGACAACGATCTATTGATAACTCACCTGACAGGAACGGATCAAAGAAGCTTACGATTCAGCTTTCTTTACGCCTCTTTGTTTGGTTTGCGTATTGAAGAGACAAGGGCTTAGATTAGATTAGATTACAAGGGTGAGAGAGCGAAACTGGTGTTTGTTTGAGCGAATTTTTGCTTACAGTATCCTGCAGTGGTGAGACATATTTATAATTAATAAATAAAATATTTATTTTATTTATAAATTAGTTTTTTTATTCGTTCACATTACAAAATAATTTTTTTAATTATATTTTATTGTAATTGCATTTTTTATATAAAACACTGATAAATAAATATCAAGTTGGATATGACAAATCAACTTTAACAACTACTAGTATAATTTATTGGATTCTTGACTCTTGACAAATAATGGAGATGAGTTGAAATTAAAGTTGATCGTGACAAATCATACACTACGCATGTGAACTTGTTCAGAGTTTTTCCATTTATTGGTATTAGAGCTGTCAAGTTGGGACGTCCCGTCCCACCATACAAATGGGACGGGATGAGACGAACTATTTTAGTCCCGTCCCGTTTCGTTCCGTCCCGTCTCGTTCCGTTTCCCTCGCGGGACAACATAGTGTTGTCCCGCCCATTCCGTCCCGTCCCGCGACGTTAAGTGTAAAGGCTTGCTGTTGCTGAATGCTGAACTGCTGAAGGCTTGTTGTTGCTGAATGATGAGTTGCTGATGAGGCCCTTTGCTGGCCTTGGCCTTGCCTTGGCTCGGCCTTGGCTTTGGTCATGACTTATCCCACATTGAAACAAAAAGAAAAAAAATTGTGCCTTGACCTTGTCCTTGCATTGGCTCGGCCTTGGCCTTGGCCGTGACTTATCCCACATTGATATCAAAAAGAAGGAAAATTGTGTCTTGACCATATATATGAGGAGGCTGAAGCTTAGGTTTCAAGCATAAATAGGCCGTGGCCTTGGCCTTGGTGCCTAGTCAACGCTTATCCCTCCTAGTCAACGGGTCCCGCATTGTTTCGCGGGATCCCGCGTCCCGCAAATGGGACGGAATGGGACAGAGTATTTTAGCCCCATCCCATTTTGTCACGTCTCGTCCCGTTCCCGTCGTGGGACAACATAATTTCGTCCCGTATTCCCTAATTGACAGCTCTAATTGGTATACTAGTATCCATTTTTTAAATTTTTTTTTTATTAAACTATACAATATGTGTGTGGACAAAAGAACTAGATTCCATGATAATAACCAACTTCCTGATGCCATTCATTTATTGACCTACTATACTATAAATGCCATTCATTTGATTTGACAAAACACAATAGGTAACAAAGAACACACATTTATTCATAACAAGCCACATCACAATACATAAATTTAAAAACAACAATACAATAAATTTAAACACAATACTGAATTAAGAAACACCGCACTACGATAATTAAAGAAGCAAACTTAAACCGACTAAAAATCCTTCAACTCGCTCATCAAACGTGCCTTCATCTCCTTCTCTTCTGGGGACAATATCGCTTTTTCAAGTAGCTTTCCAAGTAAAGCTGATTTGGCCAACATTTTCTTTATCAAGTATTGGTTTTTCAAATGCTCCAATTTCTCTCGTTCCAGTTCAATAATTGTTGGGTGTTGATTAGAGAGTAGCTATAGTCGAGTAGTAAAACTCTCTACTACTTCAGCAGTTAAAGACCCTCTACTTGAATACCCATTCTTTCCAGCTGATGCCGGTGCCTTTACTGCTTTTTTCCCCGGTGGTCGCTCTCTTAATTGAACGGTGTCTGCATTATCACTTCCCGTTGTCGCGTAACCTCCCATCTCGTTAAGCTTGAACATTTTGTCGCTACCTGCACTATCATTGTCACTCTCCACACGAATGGGATGAGATGCCTCAGCCTTTTTCTTTCTACTACCCACGGTGGTAGTCTGAATCCCCTGCTCCTATTTGGGATAGTTCTTCAGCATAAACCACACATGCTCATCTTTAAAAGGTTTGCTTTCATGATTTCCATACATTTGTCTAGCCTCACATCGAACGTCTTGTTCGTTGTATCCACTCCCCTTTCGTCTAGTTGCTTCATCGTACATCGCAACAAACAAGTTTACTGGTTTCGCCATCCTACCCCCATCGAGCTCGAAGCATAGATAAAGTCCTTTTATCAATTTCTGATGGCTTTTGTTACTGCGCCGTATCGTGCCCTGCCTTTACAGTACCCCACAACTTCTCATACTTTTGGTTGGTACCTATTATTGCATCGTGCTTGTATTCATGTAAGCACTGACGAGAGCTTCATCTTCTGCGAATTTCCAGCCAATGGTTTCTTTTTTCTTTTTTGGAGCTCCTTTTCGCCTTTCTGGTACAACCTCTTTTTCTCGCCTCCTTCGTCTTCCTCTTGTGTCTCTGGAACAAATTCAGTGTCCTGCGACTCGGGAGTGAAGCTTTGGAATCGCATCGAGCCATAAGATGTTTGAGTGTTTAGCGGAGAATTAAAATCACGGGGGTGAGTTTTGTGAATAACCTATATAATATTAGGCTCTATTTATAGGCGAAAAAATTATGAACTTTTTTGAAATATTGCATAAACGATGTTGTTTAGGGTAAATCAAAATTAAAAGATAAACTTTTAATCCGTTTTGGGTTCAAACACATTTTCGCTCAAACTTTGAGCGAAACAGTTTCGCTCAGGGGTCTGAGCGAAAATTCGCTCACCATTGCACATGCTTTTAGATTTGCATATTAGAGAGCGGGAGATAAATGCAAATTGGCAAAAAGAAAAAAAATTGAGGGTCGCAATATGCGAATAAGGGAAATTTACCCCAGCGTCAAATTTGATGTAAAATAATTCTTATAAAAAAGATCATTAATACTTCGAACAAACTAAAATTTTACAAAAGTCCGTTCTTTTAACTTGATACCAAACTTTTGGACAAAAGAATTGAGAAAAAAGTAAAAGAGATAATTAGTGAAAGAAAGTGAGGTGGAGGAAAAGTAAAATACGAAAGATAATGAGCGAGGAAAATAGTAATGTGATTGATGTTTTGAGTATAGAAACTTTACATTTTGAATTGTATCAAGTGAAATGAAACAAATAATTGAACAAATATTTTTTAACCAGGCTCGATGATTAGACCGTTTCCAACTCAACACAAAAACATCAAAATTAAATTGACGCAAATCTCCAACTCAACACCAAAACTTCAAAATTAAATTGACGCAAAGAGTCGTTCCGACGGAAACTTCAAAGTTGACGCTATTTTGAAGCAATGATTAGAGATAGTGAGAAGTATTTGGTGTAAAAATTGCACCATTTTAAATGAATGGTACAATTTTTGCATCAAAACATTGGAGATGATTTAGGGTGTGCAATAAGCCTAATCGCACATGATTCAAAAATTCAAGGGCCTCCTGACTTTTGCATTTCTGTTGTTTCAGCCCTTGACTTTTGACTTTTGAATTTTATTATTATTTTAAAAAAATTAGCAATGAATGGCTTAATTTATAACAACAGTGGCACTTGGAAATGTTAGAAATCGCATTTAGTGAATTTTGAACCTATGACTCATCATATGAAAAGAGACATCGAATGTCGCTTGAGATAGAGTTCGTTGTGTTGAAAAGTTATAATTATCTAGTGCTACACATGTGCGTTAAACGCACATGCAAAATATTATTCCAAAAAAAAGTTAAGATTTTAATCAACTATCTATTGCCAAAATTTTAGGAAAAATCAGTTTTTTCGAACGCTTATGAAAAACTAGTTTTTGAATCGAACGGTGGCAATTTCGTGAATATCAGGAACTTTTTCTAAAACACGCAATGACATTTTTGTAAATAATTGATTTTTAAAAAAAGCACATGGTAACATTTTCATAAATAATATGAACATATTAATACATCTCGTCTCTTTTTAACACTAAAAATGGCATTTTTAACACTTAAACTAACACTAAAAAAACTTACTTCTGGCTCACGTTTTTACATTAGCACTGGCATATTTTAACACACAAACTGACACCTTTTTTTTTTTTTTGATACCCAGGCTCCCCAGCTTCGTCGAGTTAGTCCTGGACCACTAGCTACCGACCCCACAGTGTCCTAGCGGAGGTAAATCGCGAATATGCCCAAATCAGTCAGGGTGGCAGCACCCCTTATACTCCTGGCCCCAAGGGAACCCTCCTACAACGCGGTAGTTGAACTCCCCACACTGAGGTTCCAAGCCCAGCAATGCCGCTTCCTTAACTGAATGGATGTGCCCGGAGGGCTCCTAAGCAGGGGCGGATTTACTATAGTGCCAAGTGTTGCCGAGGCAACACCAAAAAAAAAATTTTTTTTTTCTTTTTTGCATAAAATAAACTGTATTGGATATATATTAAATTGTTACATAGAAGCATGTGTCTAAGTTAGCCAAACTGGTTAAGATATTGAGAGAGAATCCAAAGGTTTTGGGTTCGAATCCCATGAAATGCTGTTTTTTTTTACTCTGAAAAATCTCTTTCTTTTTTCTCAAAACACTTCCTATTTCTCAAAAAACCCACTAGAACCTTTCTTTTTTTCGCCAAACACCCCCTAATACTGTTTTCTCTCATTTTCCTCGTTATTTGAAAAAAACAACTACAACTATTTTTATTTCTAAAAACCCACTACAATTACATTTGTTTTATCTCTTGAATGGTACAATTTAAATCATGTCTTTATCTTTTAAATGGTACATATTGAAGCATATTATATTTATTTATGTAAACATATTGAATCTTTAGTATTACGCTAATTTTTTTCTTCCTAAAAGAAATAGGCAACACCAAATGTTTTGGTGTAGATCCGCCACTGCTCCTAAGGACCCTGAAACTCAAGGAAGAAATTAATCCACGAGGATTCCCCTTGGGAGGAATCAAACCGATGATCTCCCCTACGGAAAGCTACCCAAGATACCATTGGGCCATGGCCATTAGGTACAAACTGACACTTTTTTAACACTATAATTGGCAGCTTAAACACAAACACATGCAAGGACAATTTTAAACACATACATTGGCGTATTAGATACACGAACTCGAAATGTTAAAAATACAAACACATGCACTAATGATCCAAAACACATACTCCCTCTATCTCACTACAAACTACACAAACTACACGTTTTTTTCAATTGACGTCTCATAACAAACTACATAATTTCTAAAATGGAAATGTTTTTACTACTTTTATATTAATGAGACCCAACTATCATACTTATAACAACAATTCAATTTGAAAAGATGGTGCAGTGCGGCATATTTGGAGAATGGGGCTCCAGGAAGAGGCGTAAGTGCGACCAACAAGGATTTTAGCGTGATCTATAAACCCGGTCGGGGTTTATAGTTTATAGCAAGTGCGACCAACAAGGATTTTAGCGTGATCTATAAACCCGGTCGGGGTTTATAGTTTATAGCGCAATCTCAAAACCCGTTTTTCTAATATATATAAAAAATAGTTTTTAATAAGAACAACTCTTATCAATGCACAAATTATAGATAAAGATAAAATAATAATTGTTAAGACTAAATAATTAGTTGACAAAAAAAAAATGATAATTAGATAAAATAAAGAATCATACAAATATAATACAATAAATATATATGAATAAAATTAAATATATTTTAATAAATCTATTAATATGATATAACTTACATATACTATTAAAATAAGTAATTATTTTAGTTTAACTAAACAATTTAATAATAAATCAATTATTAAATAGGAATTTACTATTATTGAAAAATAATACATTTTTTTTAACAATTGCCTTTGTAAAGTTGCTAGCACAAATAAATTGCAGCCCAAAGAAATTTTAAAAGGCCAAATCAGCGAGCCCAACAACAAATTCATTCATATATAAACGTCACTGGACATGCTTAAAAATACCTGAAAATCGAAAGACCAGCAAGTAAAATTGAGAATCGAAAATCGCTAAAATGGGAATCGTGGAAAGAACCCGGAACCGTGGGAAGTGGGAACCGTAAGCGACTGTTTCACGGTTCGAATGTGGATCCACCATTTTCAGATCCGAAAATCGATGATTTTAGAATCGTGAATCATGAATCGTGGAACGGGACTTTGGAATTGTGTAACAATCAATACTTTTTTGTTATCATTCAGTTAATAAATTAATTAAATTCGTAAAAAACTAACCAACTTCATTAAAAAATATTTCCTTATAAAGTATAATTTTTAAATGAAGTTTGTTACATATCCAATGGTTTTTGAGATTCTATTAATTATTTAATTATTTTTAATTATATTGAATTTTAAAAATAACAAATAAATTGGAACCGTCAAAACCGTGAAATCGAAATCGAAAATTGGTGGTAAACGAAGCGAAATAGATAAACAAGAATGACCTAACCCAATTCTTCTGCAAGGAATCGCAATTCCTTAATTGACAAAAAATGATAATTAGATAAAATAAAGAATCATACAAATCTAATACAATAAATATATACGAATAAAATTAAATATATTTTAATAAATCTATTAATATGATATAACTTACATATACTATTAAAATAAGTAATTATTTTAGTTTAACTAAATAATTTAATAATAAATCAATTATTAAATAGGAATTTACTATTATTGAAAAATAATACAATTTTTTTTTAACAATTGCCTTTGTAAAGTTGCTAGCACAAATAAATTGCAGCCCAAAGAAATTTTAAAAGGTCAAATCAGCGAGCCCAACAACAAATTTATTCATATATAAACTTCACTAGACATGCTTAAAAATACTCAAAAATCGAAAGATCAGCAAGTAAAATCGAGAATCGAAAATTGCTAAAATCGAAATCATGGAAAGAACCCGGAACCGTGGGAAGTGGGAACCGTAATCGACTGTTTCACGGTTCGAATGGGGATCCACTATTTTCAAATCCGAAAATCGACGATTTTAGAATCGTGAATCATGAACCGTGGAACGGGATTTTGGAATTGTGTAACAATCAATACTTTTTTGTTATCATTCAGTTAATAAATTAATTAAATTCGTAAAAAACTAACAAACTTCATTAAAAAATATTTCCTTATAAATATAATTTTTAAATGAATTTTGTTACAAATCCAATGGTTTTTGAGATTCTATTAATTATTTAATTATTTTTAGTTATATTGAATTTTAAAAATAACAAATAAATTGGAACCGTCAAAACTGTGAAATCGAAATCAAAAATTGGTGGTAATCGCAGGGGAATAGATATACACGTATGGCCTAAACCAATTCTTCTGCAAGAAATCGCAATTCCTTAACCTCCTAAAAGATTATTCTGCAAGTCAAATTAATGACTTAGATAAACACACAAGGTGTAGGGTTTTGCAAACTAGCAAATAAATTAATTGATAAAAGGTCCCTATTACAAAAGCCCTAGCAATCTATTTATACTCGCCAATCCTAATAAATAAAGAAAAATAAATAAAAAAACCTAATCAATAAAGGGAAAGAAATAAAACCCTAATGACTTCCTATTAACTAAAATATCCCTCATCTCAAAATATTAAAATAAATAATAACGATAATAATATGAGTCGAATCTAAGCAATTAAAACCAACCAAAAACAAAATCCTCTTCACGTAACCAAACAAGCTTCATTAACAAAATCCTCTTCACGTTACCAAACAAGCTTCAATGGTGGACTCGACTATCGTGACATTTGCTACACTACAGTGTAGGTGCTGATTACAATCCTTCATTTTTCACTTTGGTCACTATATTTTTTAGATTTGTAGTTTGATCTCTGAACTTCCACATGTGTTATATTATACTCCCCTTCAACTCGTCCTCGAGTTCTCACCCGAGGCCTGAAAAGTTTCGTCTCACCTAAAAAGATACTTTGAATAAATCAAAGTTTTTCACGCAATTTGCCTTAGAATAATATTTTTACCGTCCCACTTGAAATATATTTGGAGTAAATTCTTCTTTTTAGCACACTTTGGTGTAGAATAATTTTTCCAAAAAAAAAAAATAAAAAAAATTATCCCTTCTTGCTTGTTTGGAATCGAAAATGAAACATCTTCGGCAATGTAGTCAAGAAAGTCTCCATATACTATATTTAATTTTTCCACAACCATCTTGTAGAGATCCGTTCCATCCGCAACATCCTTCTTCTCTTCAACAACGCTCAATTCTTTTTGATGTAGGACATTTCTTTCAGATACAAAATTATACCTTCCCGCGTGGTCGAATTTACATCTTGAACAATTTCATACGGAACGGTCAATTCTTTTTCCAAGTCATAAATATTCTTTTTTTTTTCTCAACAGCCAGATTTTCATTAGTTGATTCTAAAACTGTTTCTTTTGGAACTGTATCTCCACCTACAGAAAGAAAATTATTACTAACCTCTTCCTTTTCGTTATGAACTTTCCCGCCAATCGAGACTCTGTGGTGGAGATTGTCCTCATGAGCGCCTCGATTTCTTAGTTGTATAGCCCTCAAGATCTCTGCGTGACGGTTAGCCGCCTCCGTTTGAGCCTTGCGCATAGTTGTTAAAAGAGCCTTGAGAAGGGTCTTCATGCTACTGATTTCTTCATCATCGTTGGCCATCTTCCAAGGATCGTCATTTTCTGATAACAATTGATGTAAAAACGCAGCGGAATAGATAAACAAGAATGACCTAAACCAATTCTTCTGCAAGGAATCGCAATTTTTTAAAACAATAATCTCCTAAAAGATTATTCTGCAAGTCAAATTAATGACTTAGATAAACACACAAGGTGTAGAATTTTGCAAACTAGCAAAGAAATTAATTGATAAAAGATTCCTATTACAAAAGCTCTAGCAATCTATTTATACTCGTCAATCCTAATAAATAAAGGAAAATAAATAAAAAAACCTAATCAATAAAGAAAAAGAAATAAAATCATAATGACTTATTTAAAATCCTATTAACTAAAATATCCCTCATCTCAAAATACTAAAATAAATAATAATGATAATAATATTAGAAGATGTTGGGTGACTCTCAATTGTTGACAAAGGAGAATGGCATGTCCTGGCAAAAGGTTTTTTGCGGTTTGGCTGTGTGGTTTGCCTGTGCGGCTGACCGCATGTGCGGCTGACCGCATGTGTGGGTTGGCTGGGCCGGGCCTTGGGCCTTGTGGCTGACCGCATGTGTGGGATGGTTGGGCCGAGCCTTTGGCCGAGCCTTTGGCGTCGTGTCGTCTTGTTGACGGGCTGGGCTTGATCTAGGGTTTAGGTTGGTTTTTCTTTTCCCTTGTAATATAAATAGATCCCTTTGTCATTGTTCCGTTTTCATGCCTTGGATAGAGAGAGATAGAAACAAGCTAGGTATTCACCATTGAGAGATTGTGAGATTGTGTAATTGTTTTTCACCTTGATCATCTCCTTGTACTCTTGATTGATATAGTGGATTGTTCTCCGTCGCCCGTGGTTTTTTACTCCTCTTGTTTTGAGGGGTTTTCCACGTAAATCTTTGTGTTCATTGCTTGTTATTATTTTCGTATTTCTATTTCATATTTGTGTTCATCTTTGCATAGCAATTATAGACCATTGTTTCCTAACAATTGGTATCAGAGCCTGGTTCAGAAGGGTCCTATATTGCTTGATTGATTAAAGATGTCAGGGAAGTATGAGATTGAGAAGTTTAATCGCAAGATTAACTTTGGGCTATGGAAAGTAAAGATGCGAGCAATTTTGGTGGGTAAAATTGCGTCAAGGCTTTGCTGGGAAGGCGAAGAAACCGGCAAGTCTCGACGGATGAACAATTTGATGATATGGATGAAAAGGCTTTTATCTCTTACAATTGAGTCTCAAAGATGAGGTATTGAGAGAGGTTGTAGAAGAAAAGGAAGCTGCGACGGGGCTTTGGCTTAAGCTTGAGCAATTGTACATGACTAAGAGCGTTAGTAACGGTTGCTACTATTGAAGAAACTTGAGGAGTGTAAACTCAAAACGGGTGGGTCCTTGGAGGAACATCTTGATGAGTTTGATGGCTTGGTCATGGACTTGAAGAATGTCGATGTCAAAATTGATGAAGAACAATTGGCGATAAAATTGCTTTGTTCTCTACCGCTCGGAATACATGCACTTTCGCGAGACTGTTTTGTATGGCAAGGAAGAGATTGATTTTGAAGAGATCAAGTCCGCTTTTATTAAGTCGTGAGGTTATCGAAACGCACTTGACTTCCCAAAGTGCTTTGAATCTCAAGGTGAAGGCTTAATTGCTAAAGGCGGTAAGAAGTCGGGAAAGGATCGAGTTCAAGAAGTTCTGGTCGGGCCAAATTCAAGTGAATGGCAAAAGAATGTGATATGTCATAGTTGCAAGGAGAAAGGGACACATTCGAAAGTATTGCCCTAATTGGAGAGGTAAAAGGGAAGAGGATACAACCGCTAAGGGCAAGGGTGAAGCTGTAGTGGTGCATGAAGACACTAGTGATGACAGTGGATCATGATGCTCTTACCGCTTGTTTGTGATTCAGGCTCCAAAATCCGTGACAGTTGGATTTTGGACTCGGGGTGTTCTTATCATATTAGTCCTAACAGGACATGGTTCTGTTCCTATAAAACTATTACTGGTGGAACAGTTTTGATGGGGAACAATCTTTACTTGCAAGGTTGTCGAAATTGGGACTATTATGGTTAAGATGTTTGATGGGGTAGTCAGAAAGTTGCACAACGTCCGGCACGTTCCTGATTTGAAGAAAAACCCGATTTCCTTAGGTACCTTGGATAGCCTTGGATATAGGTGCACCATTGCTAATGGTGAACTATTGTCTACTAAAGATGAATTAGTTGCATTGAAGGGAAAGAAGGTGGGAACATTGTATGCACTGCTTGGGTCTACGGTTGTTGGGGATGTGTCATTGCGAAGGGATCTATGACCGAGGCGGAGACTACTCACCGGTGGCACATGAGATCGGGTCACATCGGCTTGAAGGGAATGATCGAACTTTGAGCGCGGCTTATTGGATGGACGAAGACAGGGCTATGGATTTCCGTGAGCACCGCGTGCTTGGAAAACAAACAAAGGCAAGCTTCGGACAGGGAGTACACACGTCTAAAGGTATTCTTGACTATATTCATTCTGATTTGTGGGGTCCTGCTAGAAAATTATCTAAGGGTGGTTCTCGTTACTTGTTGACTTTTGTTGATGATTATTCACGAAAGGTGGTTGTCTATTTCTTAAAACATAAGAATGATGTGCTTTTGAATCTTAAGCAGTGGAAAACCTTAGTTGAGAAACAGACAGGTAGACCTATAAAGAAACTGAGAACATATAATGTGAGCACCCCAACCCGGGACCTAACACGTGTCCCGAGCTAAGGGAGCTCAAACTAAGACAATCCATCTAGATTTTTAAAACATTTATTTGCCTTTAAAGGAAAACTACTTTTCAAACTTCCAAGTAAGAATTGATTAATAATATCTCTACTAAAAGGAGATCCAACTACAACTTTAACAATCCGAAATCTGATTAATTACACAAAACCCTGAATAACATTGTTTAATAAAAGTGTTTTCCAAACAATTTACAAAAGGGGAATACTTAATGAATACTCCTAAACAACCCACTCCTATACTTAACTTGTCAAGCCCCAAAAGCAAAAGTCCACAATGAAATCCCCGGCCTCACTGGTTCGGGTCACCTGTCTCGGAATCTAAAACAGTAAAGGGAGAGGGGTGAGAATAAATTTCAATGAGCTATTATGATATGCAGCAAGATGCCATACAAGATGCAACATGTAGCATGGCAACACTTAACACATTAGGAAAGCGGTAAACACCTTACGTTACCTCATTTTACCTTTTCCCGTCTGAACAATAAGTCGTACAACGTGGGAGTAAAACTCCACTCTTTGGTGAATTGCCTCCAGCATATTCACCTCTTATAGGACTCATACCCCAGAGATCCATATAAGAAAAGATATCTATGATATAGAGTATCCAACCATAACATCGTCCCTCCTTACAACGGTTGCAAATGCAATGTAAAGGCTACTTATCACTCGCACGGTCGTTAGCACGGCCCCACCCCCGTGGCCACAGAGTGGGGAAGGGTCACCAGATGATGTACCTTCAATCACTTATTGAACAAATCAATAATTGATTGGCATCCATCATACCCACCCGAACATAATACGCCAAGCACATGATAGTTACTTGAGATAAATCCACAAAACGGGATAAACAATATAGCAACATGGTAAAATATACTCATGTTCAATCCAACATCATAATGCAACATTTAAGTAATACACTATGCATAGCATCATCGTAAATATGAATGATAACAATTAAATCCACCAATGGGATAACCATACAACCACATAATAAACATATCCACACTCGGAATAACAATGCAACGACTTGCCGAATAACCGCACCTGGATACAATAAAATCAACATACCATATAATCCAAAAATGGGATACAATACCACCATACAACACATAATCCACACTTTGGGATGCCACATAACAACTTGCCAAATAGTCCATACTTGAGAGGATATTAAGATAACCATAATATCAATATTTCCATAACTTGGACACAATGTCACAAGGTGGTACACACCATTACTAATTAGCTTAATTGTGAAACCTATAGCTTCTACACCAATTTGAACTACTCACCAAGGACATGGAGTAAGTAAGGCCACTATATATCGTAAACCATTCCTACATAGTCATCGTACGACCCCGAATAACCTTAATAACGTTCAAGATCTATTTCCCAAGTTGGAACTATTTTGGTGAAGTCACAAATCAAGCCTCTCAACCATTTTCGGGACAATAATTAAACTACTTCCACAATTCCATTTTGATCCCTTAAGATGTCATTGTATAGCCAAAGTATTCTACTTTAATCTAGGTTAAAGAGATTTCATTTTGGTTCGCGTTTGATTAGGTTTGAATGTACTCTAAAGTTGATATCTTGAAACCGAGGACAGGGCACGACTCGCCCCCAGTGGCACGACTTCGTGCCCATGAGACCCTTCACCACGAACCTGGCGTCCCCCTATAGGTCACGACTTCCCTTCGTCCAAGGGACGGACTCGTCCCCTCACCCGAAATTTGTAAAACCGCAAAGCAACAACAACCATTCCTCAAAAATCCCAAGGATCCAACCAAAAGCATTCTAAGTTATAAATAAAAAGGGACATTTCCAACTTTGTTAACTTCAATCTACCCATTTAACTCCATGAAACCATGTCTTAAACCTAGATCAATTCAACTTCCATAACCCATAAAATTTCTATAAACCCAACAAGCTCTCAATCAACACATTCAAGGGAACAAACACAATAATATTTATTTTCATGATCATTCAAAGAAAGAAAGGTCATAATAACTCACCTTAGGGTTTTAGGATGAAAAGATGATCTTCAAAGCTTGATTGATTTCCTCTAGATGATTCCACTTCAATGATACTCCTAGACTTGAATTTGGTGGAGGATTTGCTTGGCTTCAAGAAGAAGAGGTGAGGCTTCCATGGAGCTCTCAAGGTTTCTCTAGGGAAATAATGGATGAATGAATGAAGGAGGAAGAAGGAGGAGGGGTGAGGAGGGTAATGGAGAGGGGAGGGGGCTTTAGAGGGAGGTACGGGGAGGAGCACTTGTCAACCTTAGAGAGAGCAAGACCCCTTTTGGCCCCCCAAGGAAAAATCTCCTAAGGCTTTCACTCAAACCATTTAAATTTAACTCATTTATCCAATTAATTCATCCTACTCAATTTACCTCCTTTTATTATTTATCAAATTTCCATTTTATTATTTTCCCAAAATGCTTTATTTAATATCCAATAAATTCTCCAAAGATTTTAATCTTACTTCTCACCCAATTTATCTTAAATTAAAAATTTAAAGACATAAAGGAACACATAAAATAAATATAAATATTAAAAGCATCTAATATAATATTAAAAATTGATGCCTAGGGTTCAGTCGTTACACTCACTCCCTTAAAGAAAATTCGTCCCGAATTTGATTGTCGCTACCCTAAGGATCCGATAGCAAGGGTTACCTTTCACACATTCTAACTTAACACTTTTCCATTAGATTTTTCCATTGCATAATTCTACTATACACTTTCTTAACCCGAATACTCTAGGACTTCACTCCCCAATTAGTCTCTTCAACACTATGATTTTTCCAAGATTTTCCAATTTCATAAGTAATGTGATACTACAACTTAATATCCCGAGAATACTATACCATCATCACTAACCCGAAATTTCACGACCTCAAAGAAAGTATATTCAAATAAAAAGTATTACATCTCATGTCTCCCAATACATTACGATATCACATTTAAACTTCAAATACTCGATAAGCTCCCAAAATCGGTCTATAAGTCGACTCACCAACATTTCCTAAAACTTCAAATGGATTAACAAACTTTGGCGCTAAATTACCTTAGACCTTGCTTCACTAACCTCATCCCGACAAATTGGAGATCAACAATATCTCACTGAACCACGCCTCATACGATTTTATCTCAAAGCTAGAATGATACTGCGTATTTACGCAACTCGCTAAGGTTAATTAAACTGCTCAAGTTGAAGGGAAATCTGACACACAAACATACCTATTCTTCCAGAATTTTGGGTAGTCTTCAAATCTCTTTCTTTCGACTAACTAAATCTTTCAACTCTTAGGATCGGTAACTACCCCCTAAGGGAGCTTCAAAAGATAAGATTCCACTTAAACCACACAAACAATTGTAACCACTCTCGATAAATGATAAGAGAATTCCGCTTTACCTAAGTTAACTTCCTTGAATCATTCGCTATTACTTTCCCATTTTGCATAACACTACACCCTGATCTTCTTTTAAATATACACTTAATATTTCACAAGATTCTCACATCCACTAGGTAAGGTAAGGGTCGGGTCCAAAGCCAACCTATTTTCCATCACTACAATATGATTCATCCTTATTACATCCTACACCATTTACACGTCCTTTAGAGTCAACTAAAGCAACGACTCTACAATTCTTAAGAATCCCTTAAATTTCTTCGGTAACACTTGCCAACTTAAAGATCACTGACTCAATCCTTACAAGATCCTATGGTAACATCCGAGTTTAAGACTATAGAACCCAAAATTTTACAATCTTCTCGAGCCAACTCATACTAACCAAACTTTGCATGCCGGACTCCTCACAAGGAATCATTAACCCAACTCTCAATTTATTTTCACGCTCCTCCCGAAACTTTAATTACACAAGGGATCATCAATTCCAATTACCCTAAAGCCATCAAAATAAGGATTACAATTCTCGCTTTATTCTACTCGGAACCAACACATGAAATATACCGACGGAGCACATTTACCACTTACTTACAACTAGCACGTAAAATTTTTGGAAAAGACTCCTTATGCAAGTCTAGCATATACCCAATTACCTTCCACATCTTATTGCAAAAGCTTCACCTTAAATACCCATATATAACAAGAATTTCACATTAAGGTTTACCTATATCAAATACCAATATAAGCAATTTAGGCATGGAAAAAGGAGGCTCACTTATTATGATAGTCTACCAATACACAACAACTACTTAACCCTCCAGGTCAAGTATAACTCAAAATCATAAATTAATAATCGTACCAAACTAACGGGCAATACATGCTCAGTCATAACCACATCACCATCGTGGTAAACCAAAGAAGGTTCGAGGTATTCTCTCATAAGAGCAGAATCCTCTAACAATAAAACAAATTCTCAACAATGTATGTCATATATAAGCAAAATGTGATGCCAAACATAAATGATATGCAACAGTGATCTATAAAATATGACCCCTAACTTTTGAGACAGGGAATATACCTCTAGCGACCTCTCGAGGGATCTATCTCTCCCGAACCCGAAACACCTACTCGACCATAGACCTTCTCTCGCTCCCCTTCGTTATCTCTTTTGGTACCACCTCTTTGTCGTCCACCTTGCTGACTGCTGCCTGAAGCTCGCTCCTGTCGAAACTTTGGACAATTCCTCCTAAAGTGTCCCATTCCCCCACACTTGATACACTTACCTTGCTTACTCCAACAATGATCTTCGGTATGTCCAATCCTCTTGCAAAATTTACAATTCATCCCATACTGCTTGGATTTTGGCCTAGATAAAGAAGCTACGACAAACTCTCCACTCACACTTCCTGAAGTTAACGTCCTCGTCGTCCTCTAATGATTTTGGATCCTTGTCCTAAATACTTTGGCTTGTTTCCAATCCCACTTCCGGATCTTCCACTATTTTCCTCAATGTCCCTTTCGATCTTATATGCCTTATCTATGACTGTTCGATACTCGATGGAACCGTCAATCCATAATTTCTCCCTAAACTCGCTCCTCAAACCTCGTTACAAACTTCGAACCCTTTTCACTTCATGCGATACCAAATGAGGGCAACACTTAGCTAATTCCTCAAACCGGATCAATACTTATCTATCGTCATGTTCCACTTGTTTTAGTCTTAAGAATTCAATCTCCTTCTTATCCCTTGTAACCATCGAAACGAAATAATCCTCGAACCTGTTTGGTGAAATTATCCCAAGTCTCGGCGTATGGTCCCGCTCCCAACTTCCCTTCACGACTGCCACCACCGATCACCGGACCTTCCAGCCTTGAAAACGGCATACCTAACTTTCTCTTCGTTGCGACTTTCTATGACCTTGAAAATCTTATTCATTTCTCGCTAACCAATTTTCTCGCTCTTTAATCTGGATTCGGATATCCATTAAAACTCGATGGGTTCATCTTCACAAACCTTTCCCATCCATCACTTTCGACATTCCTCAGCCGATTCGTAACCGATCCTCTAGTCTCCATATCCTGTACAAACTTCCCGAATAATTTCATCATCACTTCATCCCGAATTCCACCTATACCCAAATCTTCTTCAATTCCTTAACTTTCCGCCGATCATCCTTGCTTCCGGCCATTAGAACGGGACTCCGCATAAAACACTCGGCGTCAATTTCCACACATTCCCACTTAGTCTAGACATCTACCCTCGACCTCTAAACTAAGCTCGATATTAACCGCTGAGCACCCCAACCCGGACCTAACACGTGTCCCGAGCTAAGGAGCTCAAACTAAGACAATCCATCTAGATTTTTAAAACATTTATTTGCCTTTAAAGGAAAACTACTTTTCAAACTTCCAAGTAAGAATTGATTAATAATATCTCTACTAAAAGGAGATCCAACTACAACTTTAACAATCCGAAATCGATTAATTACACAAAACCCCGAATAACATTGTTTAATAAAAGTGTTTTCCAAACAATTTACAAAAGGGGAATACTTAATGAATACTCCTAAACAACCCACTCCTATACTTAACTTGTCAAGCCCCAAAAGCAAAAGTCCACAATGAAATCCCTACTACCGGGTTCGGGTCACCTGTCTCGGAATCTAAAACAAGAAAGGGAGAGGGGTGAGAATAAATCTCAATGAGCTATTATGATATGCAGCAAGATGCCATACAAGATGCAACATGTAGCATGGCAACACTTAACACATTAGGAAAGCGCTAACCACCTTACGTTACCTCATTTTACCTTTTCCCGTCTCGAACAATAAGTCGTACAACGTGGGAGTAAAACTCCACTCTTTGGTGAATTGCCTCCAAGCATATTCACCTCTTATAGGACTCATACCCCAGAGATCCATATAAGAAAAGATCTCTATGATATAGAGTATCCAACCATAACATCGTCCCTCCTTACAACGGTTGCAAATGTAACCGTAAAGGCTACTTATCACTCAAGGCAGGTCGTTAGCACGGCCCCCACCCCGTGGCCACAGAGAGTGGGGAAGGGTCACCGGTATGATGTACCTTCAATCACTTATTGAACAAATCAATAATTGATTGGCATCCATCATACCCACCCGAACATAATACGCCCAAGCACATGATAGTTACTTGAGATAAATCCACAAAACGGGATAAACAATATAGCAACATGGTAAAATATACTCATGTTCAATCCAACATCATAATGCAACATTTAAGTAATACACTATGCATAGCATCATCATAAATATGAATGATAACAATTAAATCCACCAATGGGATAACCATACAACCACATAATAAACATATCCACACTCGAATAACAATGCAACGACTTGCCGAATAACCCGCACCGGATACAATAAAATCAACATACCATATAATCCAAAAATGGGATACAATACCACCATACAACACATAATCCACACTTTGGGATGCCACATAACAACTTGCCAAATAGTCCATACTTGAGGATATTAAGATAACCATAATATCAATATTTCCATAACTTGGACACAATGTCACAAGCGTGGTACATACCCATTACTAATTAGCTTAATTGTGAAACCTATAGCTTCTACACCAATTTGAACTACTCACCAAGGACATGGAGTAAGTAAGGCCACTATATATCGTAAACCATTCCTACATAGTCATCGTGCAACCCCGAATAACCTTAATAACGTTCAAGATCTATTTCCCCAAGTTGGAACTATTTTGGTGAAGTCACAAATCAAGCCTCTCAACCATTTTCGGGACAATAATTAAACTACTTCCACAATTCCATTTTGATCCCTTAAGATGTCATTGTATAGCCAAAGTATTCTACTTTAATCTAGGTTAAAGAGATTTCATTTTGGTTCGCGTTTGATTAGGTTTGAACAGCTCTAAAGTTGATATCTTGAAACCAGGACAGGGCACGACTCGTCCCCCAGGGCACGACTCGTGCCCATGAGACCCCCTTCTGAACCTCGGCGTCCCCTATAGGTCACGACTTACCTTCGTCCAAGGGACGACTCGTCCCTCAGCCCAGAATTTGTAAAACCGCAGCAACAACAACCATTCCTCAAAAATCCCAAGGATCCAACCAAAAGCATTCTAAGTTATAAATAAAAAGGGACATTTCCAACTTTGTTAACTTCAATCTACCCATTTAACTCCATGAAACCATGTCTTAAACCTAGATCAATTCAACTTTCATAACCCATAAAATTTCTATAAACCCAACAAGCTCTCAATCAACACATTCAAGGGAACAAACACAATAATATTTATTTTCATGATCATTCAAAGAAAGAAAGGTCATAATAACTCACCTTAGGGTTTTAGGATGAAAAGATGATCTTCAAAGCTTGATTGATTTCCTCTAGATGATTCCACTTCAATGATACTCCTAGACTTGAATTTGGTGGAGGATTTGCTTGGCTTCAAGAAGAAGAGGTGAGGCTTCCATGGAGCTCTCAAGGTTTTCTCTAGGGAAATAATGGATGAATGAATGAAGGAGGAAGAAGGAGGGTGAGGAGGGTAATGGAGAGGGGGGAGGGGGGCCGGCTAGAGGGAGGTATGGGGGAGGAGCACTTGTCAACCTTAGAGAGAGCAAGACCCCTTTTGGCCCCCCAAGGAAAATCTCCTAAGGCTTTCACTCAAACCATTTAAATTTAACTCATTTATCCAATTAATTCATCCTACTCAATTTACCTCCTTTTATTATTTATCAAATTTCCATTTTATTATTTTCCCAAAATGCTTTATTTAATATCCAATAAATTCTCCAAAGATTTTAATCTTACTTCTCACCCAATTTATCTTAAATTAAAAATTTAAAGACATAAAGGAACACATAAAATAAATATAAATATTAAAAGCATCTAATATAATATTAAAAATTGATGCCTAGGGTTGGGGTCGTTACATATAATGGCCTTGAGTTTGTCGAAAAGGAGATTACTGAATTTTGCAAAAATGAAGGTATTGGTCGACATAGAACTTGTGTTGGGAAACCACAACAGAACGGTGTTGCTGAAAGAATGAACCGCACTTTGTTAGAAAGGGCTCGGTGTTTGTTGTCACAAGCAGGTTTGGGTAAAGAATTTTGGGCAGAGGCGATTAGTATGACTGCTTACTTGGCTAATCGTTCTCCAAATTCTAGTATTGGGATGAAGACTCCAGTGGAGATGTGGTCTGGCTCTCCAGGAGATTACTCAAGATTGCGTATCTTTGGGTGCCCCGCATATGCTTATGTCAACAATGGAAACAAATTGGAGCCAAGAGCCAAAAAGTGTGTCTTTGTTGGCTATACTACTGGAGTGAAGGGATTTCGGTTATGGGACCCGGTTGCATCTAAGTTCCTGACGAGTAGAGATGTCACATTTAATGAGTCTCTACTTCTCCATGAGAAAGGTGGTTCTGCAGAACAGACACAGAAGCAGGTGGAGCTAGATGGAGATGATAGGGTGGAACTTGACTTAGATGCGGATAACTTGTCTGATGAAGCACCTCCTACTGATGCTTCAGTTCAGGAGGAAGAGACTACGGTGCAGGTGGAGACTACCAGTGATCGTGGTAGGGGTAAGAGGGATAAAAGACCTCCTATTAGATATGGGTTTGAGGAGATGGTGGCTTATGCACTGTCCGCTGCTGAAACTGTTGATGTGCATGAACCAATCTCCTACAAGGAAGCTATGTCTTGTGAAGATTCTGCAAAGTGGTCGGCTGCTATGGAAGAAGAGATGGTATCTCTTGCGAAGAATCAGACATGGGAACTTGTGAGGCCTCCACCGAAGAAGAAGTTAGTCAGCTGCAAGTGGGTCTACAAGTTCAAGGAAGCTTCGGGGATTGAGGAAGCAAGGTATAAAGCAAGGTTAGTTGCTCGTGGCTTCACTCAAGTCGAAGGGATAGACTACAATGAGATATTTTCACCGGTTGTTAGACACACATCTATTCGTACCTTGTTGAGCATTGTGGCAATGAAGGATCTTGAGCTTGAGCAGTTAGATGTGAAAACAACATTTTTACATGGGGAACTTGAGGAGGAGATCTACATGCGCCAACCTGAAGGGTTTGTGGTCGAGGGGAAGGAGGATCATGTCTGTTTGTTGAAAAGATCCTTATATGGTTTGAAACAGTCACCTCGACAATGGTATAAAAGGTTCGACACTTTTATGGTAACCCATGGTTTTGCTAGGAGTGATTTTGATAGTTGTGTCTACTTGAAGGGCTGTAGTGATGGGTCATTAATCTATCTTGTGTTATATGTCGATGATATGCTTGTATCTGCAAAAGATATTAATGAGGTCAACCAGGTGAAATTGATGTTGAAAGGGGAGTTTGAGATGAAAGATCTAGGTGCTGCGAGGAAGATTCTTGGCATGGAAATTGAACGAGATCGGAAAAAGGGACTACTTTACTTGTCGCAAGGAAAGTATGTACAGAGGGTCTTGGAGCGGTTCAACATGAAGGATGCCAAATCTGTGAGTACACCTCTAGCTTCTCACTTTCGGTTGTCTTCTTTAGATTGTCCCAAGTCTAAAGATGAGGAAGAGTATATGTCACGTGTTCCGTATTCGAATGCTGTGGGGTGTATTATGTATGCTATGGTTTGTACTCGGCCTGATATTGCTCAAGCAGTGAGCGTAGTAAGTCGATACATGGGGAATCCGGGTAAAGAGCATTGGAATGCTGTGAAGTGGATTCTTAGATACTTGTGTGGTGCACCGGATTTATGCATTGTCTATGGTAAGAATCATGATGGTTTTGTTGGGCATGTTGATTCAGATTGGGGCGGTAATCTTGATGACAGAAAATCTACAACGGGGTATGTATTTTGTCTTGGTGGTTCCGCTATTAGTTGGAAATCTGGACTGCAGGAAGTCACAGCGTTGTCTACTGCTGAGGCTGAGTATATGGCTATAACAGAGGCTGTCAAGGAAGCCAAATGGCTTGGTGGCTTGGTTCGTGAACTTGGTATGGTTCAAGGTGCTCCTGAGGTTTTCAGTGATAGCCAAAGCGCTATCTGTTTGGCGAAGAATCAGAATTCTTTCCATAGGAGAACGAAGCACATTGATATTAAGTATCACTTTAATTGTGAGGACTTCAATTGCAAGTGGTGAGGTCGTTCTGAAGAAAGTTGATACAGTTGACAACCCGGCGGATATGTTGACAAAGCCTTTGCAGATTGCTAAGTTCAAGCATTGCTTGGACTTAGTGGGTGTTACTAGTCATTGATGCCCTTCGGGGCGTGGCGGCGGAGATAGAGATGTTCTCTTGGAGATAGCTTGTTTCGGGATTGATCGTCAAGGTGGAGAATTGTTGGGTGACTGTCAATTGTTGACAAAGGAGAATGGCATGTCCTGGCAAAAGGTTTTTTGCGGTTTGGCTGTGTGGTTTGCCTGTGCGGCTGACCGCATGTGCGGCTGACCGCATGTGTGGGTTGGCTGGGCCGGGCCTTGGGCCTTGTGGCTGATCGCATGTGTGGGATGGCTGGGCCGAGCCTTTGGCCGAGCCTTTGGCCGAGCCTTTGGCGTCGTGTCGTCTTGTTGACGGGCTGGACTTGATCTAGGGTTTAGGTTGGTTTTTCTTTTCCCTTGTAATATAAATAGATCCTTTTGTCATTGTTCCGTTTTCATGCCTTGGATAGAGAGAGATAGAAACAAGCTAGGTATTCACCATTGAGAGATTGTGAGATTGTGTGATTGTTTTTCACCTTGATCATCTCCTTGTACTCTTGATTGATATAGTGGATTGTTCTCCGTCGCCCGTGGTTTTTTACTCCTCTTGTTTTGAGGGGTTTTCCACGTAAATCTTTGTGTTCATTGCTTGTTATTTTATTATTTTCGTATTTCTATTTCATATTTGTGTTCATCTTTGCATAGCAATTATAGGCCATTGTTTCCTAACGGAAGAATCTTAAGTAACTAAAACCAACCAAAAACAAAATCCTGTAGCTTCACGGTACCAAACAAGCTTCATTGTTCATTGTTGGACTCGACTCTTGGGCTGACATTTGCTACAGTGTGCTGTGCTGATTACAATCCGTCATCTTTCACTTTTTTCACTTTGGTTATCATATTTTTAGATTTATATTTTGATCCATGAAATTCCACATGTGCTACCTCAACCAGGAATCGGAATTACACGGTTCAAATACAATTTTTCCTACCACGGAACCGAGAATAATGAATCGAAAACCGTATTCGGATGAACACGTCTATACATCACAATTTCACAAACCCTAACTCTAACCCACCCTTATCGCTGCTCTCTCTTTCTCTCTCTCTTTCTCATATTTTGATGTAGTCCTCCCGTGATATCTTAAATTCCATCGCCAACTTCGTCGGCATCAAAATACACTTGCCATTCTTAGTACTGTAAAACTCTATTCAAGGCGGCGCTTTTAAATGAAGGATTTCAATGATCGTAAACATTCGATTTCCAAGAAAATCCTTATTGTAAGATATCGACTCAGATTAATGAAATTAATCAATGACAATTTTTATATCATTCAGAGCCTTCAAGTCGGGTATTTTCTGAATTCTTTATTTTTCTAACTAATTTTTATTTACTTGGATATTCTTAAGATTCATTACGTATTTTATGTTACTTATCATTATTATTTTTTTTGAAAACTAACTCATTTATCGTAGATACATGTAATATTTCGAGAGCTAAATTAGGGTAATTTTTTAATTCCCCTCAAAAAAATTCTAACATGGTGTTAATAACAATCTTTACAATTTTAGGCTACCATTTTATATTGATGTGAAGATTTTCTTTTTCTTTTAATGTTTGAGTGGAAAAATGATTTTTTTTAAGAAATAAAGTCATTTATTGCAAATGCTTATATTTCGAAATACAAAATAGGGTAATTTTTAATTATGCGAGATAAAAGGAAGTATTTGGTAAATATTATTATAGTTAGTAAGGTTAATATGAGTGACTTAAACCATGCATGTATTTGGTTAAAGTCTAACTAATTTTGGGACTAAGCATATAAAAAAACTGTGGAAGACTTGACTTCTGAGTTTCAATATATATTGTCTCCGCCCCAAAATAAATAACGTTTTTTTTACCAAAAATATGCCCCTAAATTATTTTTCATAAATTCGTCCATATTTTTTAGATAAAATTGCATCAAAAGTTACTCATTATTGATCAACTGTGGATTTGATATCCAAACAATTTTTTGTTTCATTCTCTATATTAAACTTTTTTTTTTTTGTTGCATGGTAGGTAGGGATGGCAACGGGGCGGGTTCGGGACGGGTTTTTCATTTTTCAAACTCGCCCCTACAGTGGTCTACCCTGACCCGAACCCGCCCCGCCCCGCATTTTGCATTACCCGAGCCCGCCCCGTTTAACCCGCCCCGATAGTGATCCATCCTTTTTCTTCCAGTTCAGTAACCCAAGTGTATTTACAAATTACAAATAGATGTGCTCTTGTTTAGATCACATATTTTAGCTAGCATTTGAAATGGAATTAGGGGATAGGAAGTGAAGTACAATGCTATGATCTGCAATCAGAATATATGATTTGCAATCAGAATACAATGAAGCTTATGCGGTTCAATGCTTTTCTATACAGGTAAGGGTATTTTTGTAATTTCCTAATTAATCGGGGCGGGTTCGGGTCGGGGCGGGGTAAATCCGAACCCTACAAAAATCCGGCGGGTTTTCAATTTTGAATCCCAAACCCGGCCTATTAGGGACGAGTCTTTTCGAGTTCGGGACGGGTTCGAATTTTTTGTCATCCCTAATGGTAGGTCTCTCTATCTAACGACTTCCAAATATGATTAAATTGTCATGTGCATTGTATTGTACATGACAATATTTTATATTTTTAAGGGTAAAATAGGAAAACTACCCCTTCTTCCCTAACTTTTCCCTAACTTGAGTTAAATGCTTAAAAGATTCCTCAACTATATAACTTATTTTTACTCACCCTTAAACTTTTTTGTTTTAGCATTAACTATCTACTTATCTATATATATATATAAAAGCAGCAAAGTTTTCATTCCCGCTCAACACAGTCAACATCAAGGGGTAAAATAGTTTTCACAGTACTTCATTAAGGTTAAATAAGTCATTACATTTTCTCCCCAAAATCTCTTTTCATCACCACCTAACATAACTAAACAACACACCACCATCAAACCACCATTCACCATCGTCAAACCACCCATTAAACCACCGTTCGTCACCGTCTGCCACCATTGTCAAAACAGTCAACATCAAGGGGCAAATTGTAACTTACAACTTCCGTTCAACGATCGGATTGCGCCATCGCACTCAGGGAGTCGAGTAGATCATTTATATCAGATTATATTTGAATTTCTTTCGTATAATTTTGACAGTAGATAAGTTACCCACTTTTAATTATGTTATAAATGATGATTATATTGTCAAATATTGAATTGTGGATAGAAATAATACTAATTATTATTTTTGAAAATATATAATTTGTAGACATTTTAACGAGTTAAATGGATCCAATTAATAAGAACTGTTGCTAATAATAGTAATTTTGGGGCTGTACATTAACGATTTCAAAATTGTACTTGTGACCTAAAATTAGTAAAAGGCTTAACATAGTCGTATAGGGTATAATAAAATTATCTCAATCCAGATCCATAAAATTAGTTCTTGTAATAAATTAGGAGACATAAATTATAAGTTTAATTTAATATAATTGTGATTAATATTACTAGAAATGAAGCGAAATATTTGCGAGGTACAATGGGTGACCTCTAATGAGTTATATTATTGTTGACAATTATATGCATGCAAAATGAATGTAAATAAGTGCAATATGGCTTGAATTGTTAATTAATTGGAGTCTAATATTTATGTACTCTAAAACATGGATTGGATTGATTACGTTATGGTGAAACATTATGTGACATGGTTTTGATTGCAGCTCGCAAATACTGCGTGCGTATACATGTTAATGTTGAACAATATGATTACATTGTTCATGTGGTTTATGGATAGGTCTACTAATTTATGGGCCTAGTTTTGATATGTTTATAACAAGTAAACAACTACTTGTGCATTGCATTTGATTCCGGCTGACATATGTGTTTGGAGGTGTATTGGCGCACGATTATCGCAAGTGCTGGGGTTAAGTAATAATCGTGGTCAATACATTTGTGATCGTTCCTCTCTGTTGGTCGCGGTTGGGGTTTATAGCCCCATTGTTATAGCAATGTGTAACTTTGGCAAGCTAATTTTCCGTGATTTGTTCCTGGGTTGTAGGGACCAGGACATCACTTGTATTGTATACGAATATCCGGTTCACAAATTTGGATACGACACATATCACATGTGAGTGCCACACATATCGCACGTGGGTGCTACACATATATCACATGTACCAGAGGAGAGATAAGGCTGGTGAAGAAGACGAAGAGGGAGAACCTCGATCACGTATCCTTTGTTACGTATTTACTTCGGCTATTATGTGATGCACGATTTATTGGCAGTCTTTCATGTTATATGTTATGTGTTTATTGATAATGACAATACTTATTAAGTATGCTTTATAGAAATTATTGTTACATTATAATATACATGATATCATATCATGTAGTTGCATTAGTAAATTACTGAGTTTTGAATCACCCTGTTTCTTTGTTTATTTGTTTTTCTTAGATTATAGGAGAGCGTGTCGTTACACACAGTTAGATATAACTTAGCGGGGATCTCTGAGCAGGCTGTTGCTCTTTGGGTAGTTACTCCACATAGCTCTCACTATGTTTATGGTTGTGAGGATGTTAGTTATATTGAGTTATTTAAACTCTGTATATTAGGTAGCTTAGCATAGTTTTTGTGATGATGCAGTATTTGTTGTTCTTTTGGTGCCAACACGTGTTGTCAGGCCAGGCCTGTTTAGAATTGTGTATAACTCCAGGTTTCATGTTCATTGGTTGAGAGAGTCAGCCTGTGGTGGTTGTTGTTAGTATTGTTTTGTTGTAGAGTTGGAATAGCTTGTGGGGTATACAGGTTTATGGTGTTAAGTTGGTTTTATAGCAAGATTCACGCATATGGTTCGTGGTTACAAATAGGACCCCGAAATCCGGGTCGCTTCAATAATGTTACCCGACTCCCGTTCTATTTGCCAAATATGAGTCCGCTCTTGTAACTAAATTATCAGACTAATCTGCATTTTATAATTAAAATACCAGACTAAGAATGATTCTGACAGTTCAATTATAACACTCAATTAAAAACAAAAAAACCGAATGATAAATAAAGTCTGATAGTTCATACTAACAGAGACACTAAACTCTGATTGATTAACTATAAGACTTTAATTTGCTCATTATTCTTATTTTTCTTCCACACAACTCATAGAAAATTCAAAACAAAATATTAGAATCAATAGAATAAACCGAATAGCAACTTCATAGTTGAACCCAAAATCTACAAGAAAATACAAATATTCTTAAAATATATATATATATATAAAAAGATACAAACTCGCTGTAAAATTGAAATACAACATTGATGTCCACACTTAGATTGTTCTCCAACGCGGGGGAACAGAGATAAAGAGTCGGTGTCAGCGTCGTGCTGATCTAGTATTTTGCATAAGGGTCTTTCTACAAAGCTGACGCTGTTATGCTATGCACTAGAAGAGTAAAACTAAAGTTATAAAGAAAGTTTACAAAATTTTGATTGCAAATACAGTTGGCAATGCATGATTGGATGTTGTGTTTGTAGACCCCACTACTCATTAATTCAATATCAAATCAATTATTACCAACTGTATTTGTAACCAAATTTTTGTAAACTTTCTTTGCAACCCTAGCATTGCTCATGCGCTAATCCCAGGGAGCTATGTGTTTTTGGGCCCTTTGTATAGATTTTAGAGAGAGAGAGAGAGAGAGAGAGGAGATGCAAAGGAAGGAAAAGCTTGTTGCCGGAGAAGCGGACAACGCCGTAGACGAGTAAGGGAGAGGTGGAGATGTCTGATAAACTTTAGTGGCTATGACGGATACGGTCGGTGCACACAGGAGAGGAAGGAGAGAATTTGCAAGGGAGAGGTGGAGTTGTTTGTAAACTTTAGTGGCTATGACGGACGGATACGGCCGGTGCACACAAGAGAGAAAGGATAGATTTTGCGTAGCGTAGTTATGTCAGATCTGGAAACTGTCGTCGGTGGTGGTGGTGGGTCATGAGAAGAAGGGGATGAGTGGGACTAAAGGTGTAAAGGGGGAGGGGGGAAATTGTAGAGAAAGAGGAAAGATGTTCCGGCATTTAATTTAAGTGAAAACAAACACTCTAATTTTAATTTAATTAAGCTACTCCAAAAATCAAAACATTACTACGGAAGTGTATATAATATGTGAGCACATAATCTCCTGTATGTGTAAAGCATAAGATTCAAAAATACCCACATGCAAAGTCAAACACCGGATACACAAGTATTTTGATAGTTAAAAACAGAGCTAGCTTAGTTTCTTACCCATATTCTGTAGCGTAATTTACAACTTTCTGATAAATAGACACAGCTAGCACCGCTTCATATCCAAGTGTATCGCAAAATATGTAACTTTCTCAGAACTTCGTCACTGGAGAAATGTTGAACCAAAACCATATCCTAAGCCATCATCACAATTTCACCATGTGAACCTGACAAAAAAAAAATAAAAATATATGACTGAGTCTACTGTAACCAAGATTATAAATACTCCCTCCGTTCCAAAATAACTGTACTACTTTCTTTTTGGGATTGTCTAGAAAAAAATGACAAGGTACAAGAAAGTAAAACGTGGTTCACAAAAATATTGACTTGTCAAATGGGACAGTTTTCTTTTTTTCTTGGTGGTGTGAGGGGTGGAGGAAGGAGCATATTATAATGAAATAGAAGAAAGTATTGGTTTTACATCTCTCGTAAATCTCTTTTGCCAATTGTAGAAGGGACTCCGTCTCTTCAGCCATCCTTGATATCCTCTCAGCTTCTTTAACAGCTTCAGCTGCTACAAATGATTTGTTTTCTGCATCAGCTATCATCTCTGCAGCATACACTGCCACTTCTTCTACTGTGTCGCCAAGGCGAAAAACATTGCTGGTCTGTGGCTGCTTGGGCCGAATTTCTTTCGGCTCGGGGATGGGGGTGGGGTTAGGGTTGGGGTTGGGACTCCTTGAAGATAAGACATCATTTTTTATGCGATAGCAGTTCTGTACCTGCATAAGAATGATAATGTAACAACTGAAATTAGATAGCTTCAACTTCAACTTCAACTTCAACTTCAATTTCATAATTCTTCAACTGAAAGCAACCTTTTGCATATTATTGAGCTAATTTTTACTACTGTGCAAATATCATCTTTTCTTTACTACAATACGGCAATGTATTTCTAGAACTGGCCGTATATAGTGGGTGGAACAATAAAGGAGAAATAGATTCCGATTCATATGGATCTGGCTTGGAAACAAGGGCGGAGCTACTAGTAGTGGAAGGGGGCAATTGCCCCCCTTTAATTAAAAAAAAAAAATCTTAGGTACTAGTGCAATAAATTGAAACTTGCCCCTATTGTGGAAAGAAAAAATGCACTAATTTTTTTTGCCCCCTTTTGCTTATTGAAAATAATTGCCCCCCCCCCCCCTCCTAGAAAAATTATCTGGCTCCAACATTGCTTGGGAAATTCTAGGCTGATGACGGAAAATATTGGTGTTTTTTTTTTTCACTCACTAGGTGCTCCCACCCGTCCTAAGTGTTCATTTTTAATAAAGTTTTGTCCCAAATTGTCCATTCTCTAGGAAGTTTATTAAAAATACCTTTAACAAAAATATCAACTTGCAATAGTATAATCTATAAGGTTGATGGTAAGTGTTCTTAAAGTCAAAAATAGACACTCATTTAGGGATGGAAAGCATAATCATATAACTATACATTTCTAATAAACTCAAGAAAATATTTAATGAGCATATATGAGCATAATGTTATTTTTATTTTCATTTTTATTTTATTTTTCATTTTTGCTTTTTATTTGAAGCATGACATTTTCTTTAATTTTAGATTTAGACGATGTGCTTTGCAAGGCAAGAAATTTAGTGTAATCCCTCAAACAATAAGTTTTTTTTTTTTTGTAAGTTTGTGAAACTTAGGTTTATAAAAGGGTATAATGTAGCTGTAGTATCAAAAGGCTCAAAAAGTTGTAAAATGGGTGGAATTACTAATCCAAGATTGAGATTTAGGTTTGGAGCTCATGTCAATAGCTTCTTATGGGTAACCCGAAATTTGAGATAGATCTATACGAATTCTTATTCTAATACTAACCAAGTCCCAAAATGAATGTTCGCTTTTGTTCTTGATCAAGAACAAAAAGAGACAATTCATTTTGGGACTGAGGGAGTAGATATTATAGACTACAATTGGATACTAAAAGAGTTTATTGGCGGCGCCATATCCTCGTGGGATCCTATTGGGTCCAAACAATATGTGCAGAGATTCAGAAACAACAGAACAACTTATAGACTCAGGTAAGACCTCTCCAAAAAACAATTAAACTTACAGGTTGGTTTCAAATCTAGGGTGACATACACCTAAAGAGACTTGAGTTAGATCAAATGTTCTAATTTTGGTGGAGAGGCCTTTTTGCTATAATTTTGTCCCCTTTGTCACTAGCATTTGCAGACTCCTAATTCTTGGACATTCCTTTTTCTCATTGGTTGATCATTTTCTCTATTTCCCTTTCTTAATTTTTCTTCAATCATTACAAGCAAATCCTACAAGAAGAAATTTTTTCCAAGCTAAGCTCGCCCGCTCTTCCCAAAGCCAAGTTACTTGCACATTTCAGCCTAAAGATGCTTTATTACCACCAAACATTTAGAGATTAAGGTCTAAAGCATATCCCTTTCTCTAGAGAAGCAGGCATCATTTTATACCAACAGAAAAGTGTGCATCTCCGACTGTAAGCTATTATCATAATAGAAGTTTTTACCAAAAACTACCTCAAAAAGATGCTATTTACAAAAAAAAAACATGAAAGTTGTGATATTACAAAAAACTACTTTTCTTTTTTTTTTTATTTTCTTTTGCCTTTTCAATTAAAATAACTGATAAATGCAATCAGTTGTTTATAATTGATAAATTCATTTATCGGTTTTTTAAAGAGTATTTTGTGCTTGTTTTTTTGGTTAAACAACTGATAAAAGCATTTATAACTGATAAATGCATTTATAAAAAAAAAAAAGTAGTTTTTGTCATTTTTAAAGAGTTTTTTGTTATATCCAACTTGTGTGGGTTTATTTTTTTGTAATATCCAATAAGTGGTGCTCCTCTACAAATGGGAAACGATGCCACCTTTTTGTAAGCTAATGTTTCAGAGTTGCACCCATGATTAACAATTGTTTTTTCTGTAGGACCCATGATTAACAATTGTAATCAAAGCATCCCCTGTCTCAAATAAAGGAAAAGATCAATTCGTGGAAATGAGGAAAAAACAAAATTACTGTACCTTTTCAAGCTTGTCTTGTCCAACAAGCCTTCTTAACCTAGAGCTTAATAACCTCCTGAAGTTTGAGGGAGCCTCATGCCTTTCCTGCATATTTATAAACTTAATAAACTCAATACTAATAGCAACTTGCAGTTTTGAAGACCAAATAAATGGTATCACCATATTGGTGCATGAATTGGAAGTTGTCTGACGAGGCTCAAGACCATCTCTTTCACCAGTGCATAGTGCTCAATATTTCTAGAATAGGTTGTTCAAGGTGGCTGAGGAAAAATGGGTGAGTTCACAATTGACTACAGTTCAGAGGTTTCCGGAAAAAAGGGGATGTCATAAGTTTGTGAGATTGTGTGGGGTTTCAACAGTTGGTGTAATTGGATGGAGAGAAATCTGAGGATTTAATGATCCAACACTTACCAAGGCATCCTTTGTGGGAGAAAGTAGTCGTGTTAGCTTCTCAATGGGTGATTTGTCATGAGGTCTTCTGAGGATTTGCGCTTTACGACTTGAAGAAAGATTGGTCTGCTGCTATTTTTTAAATTAGACTCCCTGTATTTTTATTTTTTTGTATCTCTATTGTCAGATGGGATCCTAGTCCATGTGTTTGTAATTTTCTTCTTCTGATAAAAATTTCTTTCCTTGAGACAAAATTAACTCATATGAGTGACACATTTACATCAATAAGATTTTCACCAAGAAAAAGTAGTCAAATGCTAGACTGAAAAATTAGGTTCACAAAGAATTTTTTATAACATGGATGGGTTGATGTCCAGAAAATGTCTTTTACGTTAATTGACAGGTTGAACTGTACAACCTGGATTTTGTTTAACTATCAAAAAATCATGGAGAAAAGGTAAAGGGGAGCAGCAGTATAAATATCTCTCACAGACTACTCAAAACCGATCTTGTGGACAAAAGCATACAAATTTTTTTCACAGCTTGTTCAGCAACTAGTTAGCTTTCTAAGTTAGAATATGTCATAATGATACATAATTTGTCACACTTATACTTGTATGGCACTTACCTCAATAAAGCTAACAATTGTACTCGTGTCTGAGCCATGTGGATTATTAAGTGTTGAGAGTGCTTCATATATCATTGCATTGTACCTGGATGATGAAGAAAACATGTTAAACATCGTCTAAACGAAGTACTCCCTCTATTCACAAATAACTATAAGAGTCCATTTCTTTTTTATATATCCAAAAAAAGTGTCTGTCTGCCTTTTAGGTAAACGATGAGTGTGTCCATGAATTTACTCTGGACCCACCTCCAATTTAATTCAGTCCACAGGCGTTTCTATGCATTGAAATTTGTGCAAAATGTAACATGACTCTTATTTGTGAACGGAGATAGTATAAGTTTTGTTTTTAGATAAAATAAATGAATACTCTCTCCATCCCATTTTAAGGGGCACAAATTTCCGTTTTGGGTGTCCCATTTAAAAGGGCACACTACCAAAATGGAAACTTTTTAATACTTGTTCATTCATGAGAACCACTTGTTATACTCGCAATAACTATCTACTTACAATTCTCTACCCCAATTTTTCTCTTCTACCTCACTTTTGATACTCACAATACTTGCTCCACTATACTCTCCTTAATTCCCGTGTAAAACCAATTTTGTGCCCCTTCGGATGAGTACTCCCTCTGTCCCACAATAATCTGCAAAAAGACACATTTTGGGCGTCCCACAATAATCAGCAAATTACAAAAATGGAAATGAAACACATTTGTTATACTCACAACAATTACCGACTAACCCCTCTTTTTCCCTCCTACCCAACTATCTACACTCACAACACATCATCTTTTTCACTTTTCTCCTTAATTCTTGTGCCTTTCTGTTTGTACATATTATTGTGGGACGGGGGAAGTATATGTTTTTTGTTGTCATTTATTATACTTTACTTACTTTGTTTTTGGGTGGGAGTGGGAGTGGGAGTGGGAGTGGGATGGGGAAGAGCATAACCATTGGATATATCATACATTACGAGAACTGAAGTTCCGAGTCACAAATCATGGATCCTTGTAGAACTCAAAATGGGTCCAGGAACGGAAGACACTCTTAGTTATTGATGTGGTGGAAAACAGGGCTTTCTAGGTTTTGGAGACTTTTGAGCGTGCGCGAGGAAATATAAGTAACTTTTGATTCCGGATGAACCACAAAACACACAACATATCAAATCGAAACTCTTTTCGAGCCGGACAAAAGTCATGGGGCATAGTCCCATGACACAAGCATTTTAAGTCATAAAGCCCGAATCTTGGCAATCATACGGGCTTCTGAACTTTTATTATTTTCGTAATTTTTACTTGATTAGAGTTATTTTCGTTTTAGGTTTTGAGACATATAAATACTACGTTTTTAGGGTTTTGAAGACAGTTTTTGCCATTTGAAATTAAATTCTATTTCCAATTTTCGGTACTCTTTAAAGTCAACGAGAATTACTGGTTATCGTGAGCGATTCAACGGTAATCAATTTTATCCTTAAGTCTTCCGCTACGTCGGGTATCGCACAACGCACTGTGCGGGCTTAATTCTCAAGATTGTTTAAGCACAAAGGAAAGCCATTTCACCGCTAGCAGAAGTCTATTTTGAGAACCAGGGCACCAGACACCAGTTCCTTGTCTGATTCTTGCCGATACATGATGTGTTGAAATTTTCACTAGTCAACTTGATGCAATTATAAAACAACTCCTTTTGCTTAGAAGGTCATCAACATGAGGATTACAGTCATTGATTTTTTCATGCTAAAGTTTCGATCAAAGTCGGATCTTTGGAATGTACAGTGGCTGAAATACTGCAAATCTCTGTGTGTAAATACAATTAGGGTTTGTTAGAATTGGGTATCCAAGAGTTGGAGAAAGCAATTAATGAAGAGGTGAAGAAAAGTTGGTGGAGATGGGAGATCATTGGGATGGCTATGTTCACTTTGCAAACACACACTTGAAAGATAGAAGAGGGTAAATTGGTAGTTTCAAGGAAGTATTATCATGTTTCATCAAATGAAACCCTAAACTCATGCTTTTCGAAAAGTGAAAAGGCTTTACATTGTTTTTCGAATGAGTAAACATATTCACATTTTTATTCATTTATCCCACGGGAAAAAGCTCCATAATTACAAGAATGATCCTAAATCCATAAATCTAACCTCATGCATTGACTTTTTCTTTAACAAATTAAGGGAGATGGCTATCCTTCAACTAAAGGGCAGGTTGCTTGTCCCTATAGAGACACACACATAGATACATATACATATGAAAATATGCCTTTGTGTGTGTATTCCCAACATGATAAAAGACACTTTGATCTTCATTCTTCGCATTCATAAAAAATTAAAAAATTGATGTTCTCAAAATAGAAACGACTCTCTCAACTCTTTAGTTTCTATTCACATCAAGCTTAATCATCCAAATTCATTATATGTTGTGTGATTGACTTCCTTGCTCTGTGACATCTCCCTCTTCTCAATGATGTTCCCTTTTCCCCTATATTCTCTCTTTTCTCATCCTACATTACAACAACAACAACAACAACAAAGCCTTAGTCCCAAAATAAATTTGGGGTCGGCTAACATGAATCCTCATATGTCATCGTGTAAAAAGGTTGTTGAAAAAAAAAAAATCAACCCCCCCACATGGATTTTTGCCCTCCACTCCTGCCTCTTCAACACCATACTTTCATCCCCTCCAAGTAAACTCATATCATTTTCAATCACTCTAATCCAAGTTTGTTTGGGCCTTCCCCTACCCCTCGCCATTTTATCATTTCTCCACTGTTTCGGCCTCCTAACCGGTGCATCACTCGGTCTCCTTCTCACATGTCCAAACCACCTTAGACGATTTTCCCTCATTTTATCCTCAATGGGCGCAACTCCTACTTTACCTCTGATCACCTCATTTCCCAATCGATCATTTCTTGTATGACCGCACATCCATCGAAGCATACGCATCTCCGCCACATTCATCTTATGCACGTGACACTATTTCACGGCCCAAGATTCGGCTTCAGAATCATAGTTTACTTACAACCTCACTAGAAAAACTCACTTCCGGTTACATATGTGTTCAAAGATCTGTCACAAGCTATATGTTTGTAGCATGTAATCCAGGTATTCTCTCTCAACTCCGAATGATGACAGTCAAGGATATATCTGAATACAACACTGTCCCCTACCATCCTCTATTTCCATCAGCTGCACATTTTCAGTACTGTAGTAACTGTATTTGGATAAAGAAGAGTTACTTTTTTGGTCGATCAATTATGTGATTGGATAGGTCCAGCCCATTGAGCATATTAAGGAACTTGACACACCATGTTATTTAATTATTGAATCCTGATTATATGATATTTTCAGATTCATAATTTTATGATAAGTTTTAGTACCTTTAAAAATTACAATCTAGGCTACTTTACTAACTTCAATTTGGCCCGTTTTGGGGTTTATATTGATCCCAGAGTCCTATTTAATTAGTAAATGGCTCATGGCATATGATGCCAAAAGTTGGTGAAATAGGTGTATTGGTCATACTATATTTCCACCAAGGAAGGAAAGCCGTTTGACTTAAAAAGTAGGTAGTGTCAACCAATGAGCATGTTAACCTTCAGTTCAATACAGAGATCAACAGATAGAATTTTTACAGTGGTAGTGCTCAGATTTCTAGTCTAATTCCCTTGAGTAAGATACTCAAGAACCCTAGGTGACACTATTTTCTACAAATTACTAGTCCCTCTGTCCAAAAAAAAGAGTCACAATTAGACTTCTTAAAATCAACTTGAATAATCTTTCAAATGGAATCTGAATGCAAATTTACGATTATTGGTGCTTCAAGAAATATCAGAACACGAGGCTTATAGTACCTTTAGAGTACCAAGGTTGAGAGTTTTATTCTCTACGGCTAAGAAAAAAAAGATTTTAAACAGCAATATAACAACCCAACCCTGATCTAATTCCCTTGAGTATGATGCTCAAAATGCGAGTCTTTTTCGTGAAAAGAGTAAGGGTTTGGCATCTGCTGAAACCGAATTCCTACAGCTAATCAGCCAGACATGACAACCTAAATGCAAATATCTCAATATAACAACTCAATCCTGCTGAAACTTTTGGGTTCAAGGAAGTATCAATAATCAATACAATTGAAATTTAATGGAGTGAAGCCTTCAAAACAAGCTACTCCCTCCGTCCCATTAGTATTAGCACAAACACTGTTTGCGCGGGAATTAAGGAATATGATATTTTAATAAAATGTTGTGAGTGTAAAAGAATGAGTGGAGAGAGAATGAGTGGAGGGTGTAATAAATTATAATGGTGTTGTGAGTATTAAAATAATGTAGGAGAGAGAATGAGTGGGGTTGGGTGAATATTTTATTAATATAAAGTTTCCTTTTTGGGAGTGTGCGGATATTAGCGGGACGCCCAAAAAGGAAAGTGTGCTAATATTAGCGGGACGGAGGGAGTATATCATAATGTTACAGCGCTTATATATATATATATATATATATAGAGAGAGAGAGAGAGAGGGGGGGGGGAGAGAGGACATACTTGGAAGCAGTTTTTCCATCTAGTACACACTTTGTAGAATCATCCATAACTACATCGGTTGGTTGCTCACATACAACCAGAGCGGAGGAAGCAGGTGCCATCACATTTAAAGGCACTGGAGAAGCGATGACAGGAGCATCTGGGTTGGCTTTTATCTTTGGTGTTCGTGATTTCTCCCTTGGACCTTGGCCATTTGCACTGACACTCATATTCCGCCATTTATCCTATTTCAGTGGACCAGCACCATGGTTAATTCATCTATAGAATTCCAATTAGGCAATAAAAATCAACATCTTGACCCAAATGCCATAAGCCAGTAAGGTAAATAGATATATCCATAGCTACTTGCAGACCAGCCATCTAAAAACCAGCATGTAACAAACAGATTAAAGAAACTTTCCCTACAGTGTAAGCTGCCAAAAGGCTAAACAACTTAATAGCATCAGTGCACCATATAGAGCATTAAGGCTACATAAGGAACAATCCAAGAGCTTATCTTTCATTCGTTTCGTTCCAATAAAAGAAACCCCAAAATAAGCTTGTGAGATTAAAGAGTAACGAATTTTTAATCTTGTCAGACTATTATACAGAGCACAATAAGCTCACAAACGCCTAATGAGTCCCCTGGGAAATGGGAATGTCAAGCTACCCGAATCGGGAATCAATTTCGCCGAGAATCAATACTTATAAGAGCAACTCATCTTGATAAACTCAATAAACACTGGCAAAGCCACCCTTTGGTGCAGGGGTTACTTGACCATCTTTGATTTTGGGACAATAATAATTTAGTAACTTCACATTTAGAAAAAAATGACTTTTATATCACTAAAAAATAAGAATAAGTAAATTAATCAAAATTTACCCCCTTTGGTTTAGAAAAATATTGCAATATATAGAAAATTTTGACCCCTTGTTGAGCAAGATTCCTACACAAACATGTAATTTTCTAATTTAAAATAACTTGAACCATCATATATATTGTTAGACTTAATTTGCAACCATCACATATATTGTTCGACTTAATTTGCAAACCCTACCTATTCTGTTGGGCGTTTTCGCCAACATTCAAGTCGAAAAACTAACCAAAATGTCAGTTTTACAGTTTATAGAAAATAAAGTGTAAAGAAAAAGTACCCAGATGAACATTAACGATTTCGCATTAGTACCAAGACACAGTCAATCAGACAGTACATAAAACGCAATTTTGTTTATAACTTTAACAAATATCAAATCAAATTAGATTGATTGGGCAAAAACCGAATGAATTTTGATTGAAATTAAATAAACCTTGAGATCAATGTTAGAGCGAGAGTAGAGGAAGGGATTGAATTCGGGATCTTTCTGTATGTTCTTCCACTTGCCGGTGCCGTGCTTTGCTACACCGGCACGCAGAGCTTCTTCTTCTTCCGCCGTCCACTTCTGTTTCGGGTTTCCCATCTCTCTCTCTCTCTTTGCTTAAACCCTTGGCCGTTTTCTTCTGTCCGTATGCCCTTCTTGAATCTTGATTGATGAGTTTAAAAACAGAGAGAAAGGGTAAAAAAAGGAAGGAAATTTCCTTACTTCCAGCTTTTACCATCAGTGGTTTGGCTAGAACCACAATTTGATTTATGGTCCGAATCGCGATTTAATCCGTAGTTTAAACTATAAAATAGAACATGGCTTAAACTATTAATTAAAATGTAGTTTCAGACTACACAATTTATCGTCATGTTTATTTGAATTTTTCATACATACATAGCATATAAAAGAGATTTAAAATTTAAATAAAATTGTTCTTCAATGTTTGTGATAACAACATGACATTTGAGTACTTGTAATGGTATGTGCTAAAAAGTGAATTAACACTATTACAGAAAGATTAACCAAAAGAAAAAAGGGTTATGTGTTAAAACCCGTGAATAGAATTAGGGGTTTTCAAATTTAAACGTGAGGTGTAGATGAAAAGTATGCATATCTACGGATAATATTGAACGGTTTGGCGGTTTGGTTTATTGATTCGGTTTGGTGATTCGATCTCGTGGTCTCGAACCGTGATTTGGGGATCCAGACCGCAGATCAAATCGAAACACACGATTTGACAATTTTGAAACCGAACCAAATCATTATTACTTGAAAATCAAACTAAAACACTTGATTTATTTTGATTCAATTTCGAATCGCAATTTGAATCGAACCAATTATCCCCGGCCGGGGTTATTTATAGTATAAATGAGGGAAGTGGGATGAATAGTCGTATGAATATTATCAAAAGTTTTTCTCATTTTACCCTCACTAAATTGTTCCTTTTTCATTTTGTCCTCCCTTTTAATTAAAATAATATCACGTGTCCTCGAACACGAACTTTTATTAATGATATTATAAAAGCGGACTTTTTCTTTAAAAGGGACCCATTGCATAATTAATTAGCATATCAGACCCAATCCCGAGTTCAAATGCGGCGTCGTAGAAAGTTTAAGCACCTTTGAGATAGAGTTGCTTAAGATTCCAACGAATCATCTCTCGTCACGTGTCACTAACTATGGCGGTTAAATACATCTCCTCCCTATCTCTTCACTCTTCACAAGAGTTGTGACAAAAACAAACCAGAGAGAGAGAGCCTAAAGCCTACAATGGCGAGAAATTGAAACCCGCGAACTTGAGAATTCCTTAGAATTGAGCAAAATGGTGTGCGTAGGAGGAGCTCGGAGCGTGGCGGCGACAATGGCGGTATTCACGTGTCCGAATACATGGAAATCACGAAGAAAGAGACTCAAAATCTTACAACGTTCGAGCTGGAGAAGTAGCAGAGTACCGTCTATGTCTGTGCAAGTTATAAGGTGCAGTAAAATGGAGAGCTCAGCCGTCGCCGTGAAAGAAGGATTCGCCGACGAAGAGGATTATGTGAAGGCCGGTGGTTCTGAGCTTTTGTTTGTTCAAATGCAGCAGAATAAATCCATGGATGATAGCCAATCTAAACTTGCTGATTCGGTAAGTATATTGTACGTCACAAACGATAGTAGTCCGTTATGAGTTGTTCATTCTACGTACATATATACTGGCATTGGTTTGCACGGTACAAATTTTGTTGAACCAAGTAATTCGAGTTGAGTACTCGAGCTACTCGATTTAACAAACAACCCTAGTTCATCGTTCGGAATTGTACTGTGCTTAAATTTGACATTTGTGTACAAGTCTATGGTAAATTTAGTTATTGGCATGTTTGCTAGTGCTTCTTTCTTTAGGGTCCGTTTTCGGTTTTTGAAGAAGATTAAAGAAGAATTTTCTCTGTTTATTCTAATGTCGTGAACGGCTATTTATACAATCTAAAGTTCTATGTCTAATCTTGTTACAAATATTCATAATCCTCATCAATTCTTAAGATTACCCTAACAACTTGATTGATACCAATTCCTAAGATGTCGCTAACTACTTGATATACGTACAATTAAACAAGGAAATGATATATACAAAATGATAAGGAAATATATTCCGAGATCCACGGGAAGAGATTTCGTAAATCTTGGAATCAAACGTGCTCCAAGTGCGCTCACACGCGCTCTTCTATCAAGTGCTCCGTGTGCTTCCAAGCGCTCCTCTCTAACCTCCCCTCAAGTTAGAGCATAGAAGTCACAAATGCGCAACTTGCCAAGTAATGTGGTAAATAGTCGAGTACCAAGGGCTTTAGTGAGTATGTCGGCTAATTGAGCAGAAATATGAACATATCTTGGCGCAATTAGACCAGATTGAATTGCGTCTGCGATATGAGGCACGGACCTACTATCAGAGAAAAGCTGTAACAGGCACACCAAAGGAAAGAAGAACACCTCGCAACCATTTGAGGTCACATGTCGCACTTGTCATAGAACGATACTCGGCTTCGGCCGAGGAGCGAGAGATGGTGGCTTACTTCTTGGTCTTCCACGAGATGGGAGACACCAATGATTAATATATTCATTATTCATTCCACCCAAAATATGAATATGTCGTTAGTGAGCGCCGAGTGATAGGGCAACTAGCCAATCACAATAAGCTTGTGGATAGAAGATTAAAATCAGCACAGAGTAGGATGCCTTGACCAAGGCGAGCTTTTAGATATCGAACAACGCGTAATGTTGCATGCCAATGAGAATGTTTTGAATTGGTCATGAACTGTGCCAAAATGTGAATACTATACGAGATATCAGGGCTCGCGATAGCGAGGTAGATCCAATAGTGAGGTAGATGAGACGCCTAATAAGGCGTCGAAATGGTTTAGGATCATGCAGTGCATCGTCTTCGGTTAGGGCCAAACGGTGGTTTGGCTCAATCGGAGTATTAGCCGGTAATGCCCCAAGAAGACCGGCTTCGGAGAGAATATTAAGAGCATATTTTCTTTGAGACAAGAAGATCCCATCTTAGTGACGTGTGACCCCTAGTCCCAAAAATTACTTCAAGTGCTTAAGATCTTTCATTTTGAAAGAATGACACAAAAAGTCTTTCAAATCTTTGATGGCAGCGGAATCATTACCTCCAATGATCAAATCATCAATATAAACCAAAATTTGCATGTCCACACTGGCCGTCTGATAAGAAAAAGAGCGAATAATCTGATTATTGATTGAACAAAACCATACTCTGTAAAGGCCGCAGCAAATTGCTTCACAAACCAGCAACGGATGCCTAACGTAGCCCATACAAGGACTTTTGAAACTTACATACTTTGCAATAGACAGATAGACGGGGTCGATACCTCAAGGGAAGCTTCACACTCAAATTTCCATGTAAGAAGGCATTTTAGATGTCCATTTGATGAAGTTCCCAAACACTGGTCGCTGCAATAACAAGAAACACTCACACTGTAACCATTTCAACAATTAAAGTAAAGGTTTCTTTGTAGTCTATGACTTCCACTTGACGGTTGTCCAGAACACTAGTCGTGCCTTGTAACGCTCTACCGTTTCATCTGCCATATATTTGATTTTATACATCCATTTGCTCCCAATAACATTTTAACAATAGGAGCATCCAAAAGGTCCCACGTCCCATTTTGATCTAGAGCATCAAGCTTAGTGTTCATGTCTTTGCTCTTCACTCTTCTGACTTCATAACTTCTGCAAAGTTCCTGGGCTTAAATCCTACACCAATTGTGGCCATATAACAACGATGTGCGGGGGAAAATTTAGTGCAATTGGATAAAGGATACCGAGTATCCGAATACTTGTTTGGAGAGGGTGAGTTTGACGGGGGGCTAACTCGAACGTTGTGTGTCTGATGCATACCCAATTCATACTCAGGCAGAAGTATATCGTGTCGAGGAAATCTTTGTCCTCTGCCTAAATTTGCCCAAATTAACGCTTCCTCGGTGATTGGCTATTCCATAACTGCGCCCTCCATAACATGTTCAGCAGCAAGTACCTCAACCTCAGTGCTTGAAGCAGCACTAGGGGCGCCTAGCTTCGGGGCAATATGGGCGCCTAGCTCAGGAGCGCTAAGGCGCCTGGAGCGCACTGGCTTCTTGGTCTTCGGTTCAATTGGTTCATCAAAGAAGATGGAATCATAATCTACAACCTCCTCATTTGTACTCTCACCTTGATCCATATAAAGGGGAATTTCGATTCCACAATACAACATTACGGGGCACAAAAATTTTGTTTTCATGAAGATCATACAATAACCATCCCTTCTTACCAAATGTTTAACCCAGAAAGATACACCTTCGACTTCGACTAACAAACTTATCATTATCTCGAGTCTCGACTAGAATATTGGGCATAAGAAAGAAAACCAAAAAATCTAATATGTTTATATGTGGGTACTTTGCAAAAAATGATTTCGTACGGGGTTTTTCCATGCAATAATTTGAAGGGGTGCGATTAATCAAGTAGTCCGCCGTTAAAAACACTCACCCCAAAATCTAATCCAACCTGAAACCGTAAAGCATATGGCACATTCAAAATGTGACGGTGCTTTCGTTCTACTTTTCCATTTTGTTGCGAAGTGGGAATACATGTGGTGTGATGCACACTCCCATTTTTAGCAAAATATTTTTAAAGGCATGTAAATTTAGTCCCATTGTCACTTTGCACCATTTTGACACGTTTGTCAAACTGTCGTTCTATCACCAATTTTTTTCAAGATTTGTGGAACATTATCTTTAGGACTTACTAAGTAGAACCACACAACGCGAGAGCAATTATCCAAAATCGTTAGATAATAATGTGCATCACATAAAGAAAGTGTCCGATAATCATCCTAAAGATCAACATGAATTAATTCAAAAACCTTAGTTGAATTATCACTAGGCAGAAACTTGTCTCTATTCTGTTTAGCTCGGAGGCAAATTTCGCAAACATGCTTACCGATACTATTCTGATTAACAAAATGAAGTAAACTAACTACTTTATTTGATGGATGCCCTAACCGTTGATGTCATAACTCGTGCTTCCCAATCTCCTAAGCACTACAGACTTGCGCCTCAAGTGCCTTCTTCAAGTAGTAAAGTTCCTTATTATGTTCACCCGCACCAATCAACGTATTCGAGGTTCGGTCTTGTATAACACAAAGTTTATCAGTGAAATGCACTAAATTATTTGAGCCCCTAAGCATTTATGAGACTGACAATAAGTTGCAGGGCAAATTGCGATCCGGTTACCTATGTTTGTATCAGTTTTGTAATTTGGTTCTCAACATTGAAAAAGTTGCAAGTCGATTCCTAACATTGACATTTTATTGCAAATTGATGTAAAAACTAACAACTTGATAGTTTTTGACAGAATTAAAGTCACGTGTCATGCAAATAACTTTTAAGGAGCATGCTAATCATTTCGCAGGGCAAAAAGGAATTAACTGCTCTTTAACATCAAAATGATGTAGCTTTATAGCTCTTGTTTAATGAAGAAAAAAACCGATTCAAAAATATAAATCAATTAAAAAAAACACATAAAACAATGAGTGGCGGTGACTGTGGTGCTAATGGTGGTAGTTGTCGGTGGTATTGGGGTTGAAATGAATGTGAAATGATCATTATATTATGACTCTTAAAAAGTCATGTGCATGGCGCATGCCTTGGATTTTGTCAAAAAATTAACATTTCGTTAGTTTTTACACCAATTAGCAACAAAATGTCAATGTTAGAAATCGGTATGCAACTTTTTCAAAGTAAGGAATCAAATTGCAAAAGTGACACAAACATAGGTAACTAAATTGCAATTTGCCCTAAGTTGCAATTGAAAGATGGAACATATAACACATTATGCAGAGTCAGTTTAGGCCCAATTTTGTCCTCGCCTTCTTTTGTGTCAACGATCTAACGCTGGGCAGCCCACTCGACTGGATTCAATGTTAAGAACATTGCCAAGTAAAGCAATATTCCCTGATATATGCTGATTAGCCCCGCTATCCACTAGTCAAGGCTCATCATTCATCTTACCATTCATGTGCTCGTTAGATCTAACGTTGGTCTGTATCATGGGTTTGGAACTGCTCCATTGTTCACTTATGAGTCCCAAGATATTTGCCCATTCCGCATCTGTCATGCCTGCCCGAGCCTTCCGCTTCATCCACTAGCACATTGTTAGCTTTAGCGCCGAAAGACTCACGCCCTTTCACTCTTCCTGTGGCTGTGTGGCAGTCATGGCATTCTGCCCTTTCTTTCCCGATCCATTTCGTGTGGACTGCTCGCGCCACCATTCCGGATATCCCACAAGCTTGAAGCATGAATTCACCCATGTCCTTTTTTCTTGCAGTGTCCACAGATTACAGTGCTCGTATCTTTTCGCTTCCCCTGGATTGCGAACCCCAGTAGTGTTGGAATGCACACCACAAAGCTCGTAGGTTTTGAGTACTCCTTTTGCGTGCTCCTTTTAACACGCTCCTTTCTCATCACCATTGAATAATCTTTGTCTACGGCGGGAAAAGGCTCCGAGTTCAGAATGTTTGATTTCACATTCTCGAACTTAGGCGTCTCTAATCAGATGACAAACTGGTGCACCCGTTCCTCCTCCCTTTGTTAAGTCAGCTTTGTGTTTATATCACACCGACATCCGGTGTATGCACACGCCGGAATCTTGTCGTAATCATTAAACTCATCCCATATTTTTTGATGTTGCTATAATAGGTGGCCACACTTTCACTCTTATGTTGTTTGCAGTTGACAAGGTCACACTTTATCTGTTGTACCCTTGGTCCGTTCCCGACCGAAAACCTCTGCTCCAGATCATTCCACATCAGCTTTGCTTCCTCCACCTAAGTCACCATGGATCTCAGATTTGGCTCAATCGCGTTGAATATCCATGACACCACCATTGAGTTTACTGTCCGCCACAACTTCATCTCCTTCGTTGGACACGCAATTATTCAATCAATGAAGTCGGTCTTCATCTTGGCTTCAATGAGCCTTTGAAGCACGAGCCTATTCTTCATAGTATTCTCCTCTGAACTTTACATCAGTGAGAATCTGTCCGGGATTATCACTTAATGAAAGGATATAAGGGGTTCTTTTCTCACTTTTTTCTCCACTCTCGGCACATTGCTTCGGGTTTTGTTAGGGTTTGAATTTAATAGGATCGTCGCTCTGGTACTAGGTTAGAAACCAAGAGGGAGAGAGGGAAGAATTTTCTCTCTTTATCCTAATGTCGTGAACGGCTATTTATACGACCTAAAGTTCTTGGTCTAATCTTGTTACAAATATTCACAATCCTTATCAATTACTAAGATTACGCTAGCAACTTGATTGATTGATACCAATCCCTAAGATGACACTAACTACTTGATATACATACACATAAACAAGCAAGGAAATGATATATACAAAATGATAAGGAAATATATCCCGAGATCCACGGGAATAAATCTCGTAATCTGGGAGCCATACGTGCTCCTGGAGCATGCGCTCCATCATGCGCGCTCCTCCGTAAGCCTCCTTCCATCAAGCGCGCCTCTCCAAGTGCGCTCATACGCGCTCCTCCACCAAGTGCTCCGCGCGCTTCCAAGCGCTTATTCTAAGTGCTCCTCTCTAACATGTAACTGAAACACCCATTTTGCCACTCCTCTATCACGATATGGTATTTAAATATCTTGAAATGTCTAAATGATATGGCATTGAATCACCCGAGGGATCAAGACATTTTAAAAGGTATGCAAGGAATGGAATTTTTACCAAAATTTACCTCCTGTGTTTAATAACTTCCAAAATGATCATTTTCAGAAAGTACTTACCAAAAAATCTGTTCTTTGCTCAAAGTCGCTACTATAATGACCTCATAAAAACTCAGCCAACGTAAAGTCGCTAAAGTCATTACTTTCAGTAGCAACTTTAGACTTATTACTAGCAATAGCAGGCTGGAAGAGAATTGTATTGCCAAGTAATAAGTTAAAAGTCGCTATTACTAACAACGAATTTATGTGGGCCATTTTGTATGAAGTCGCTTAAGAGCGTCTTGAGCAAAGAGCTCATATTGATAAATACTTTTTGAAAATGAACATTTTGGAAATCATTAAATTCAAAAGATATATATTAGTAAAAAATTGAAAGGAAGGGGAGGGGGGTCTTCGTTCGGGATTCGAGGTATTGCCATGAATAAGAAAAAGAAGCATCAATTTCACGATGAGGCTGAATCTTATGTTGTTGTGGCATCTATATATGGCTGTTTTCCACGATAAAAATGGTATATGATCATAACGCCACACTGTAGTTGTTAAGTTGCTGGCTTGCTTAGGTTCGTTATCTTCCTGAAATAAATTTCTTCTTGCTGCAGCTGCCACAGATACCATTTGGAGATTGTGTATTGGATCTGGTTGTCATTGGATGTGGTCCAGCTGGCCTTGCACTTGCTGCAGAATCAGCTAAGCTAGGGTTGAAGGTTGGACTTATTGGGCCAGATCTTCCTTTCACAAATAACTATGGTGTTTGGGAGGATGAATTTATAGGTATTAATCATTGCTTTCCTAATATGTGTTAAACCTCAGCTTTTGAAGCACATTCTACATCTGTTCCTCAACAAATCTCAATCTAATTATATTAGAACTAAAGAATATCTCTGGCTCGGTTTTGTAATTAATTTTATGACATTGTGAGAACTCATCAGTCACATTTCCTTATAAGCATGGTTAGAAGCTTCTCATAATGTTGATTGAAAAGTTATTAGATGTTGAATGGATCATCATACTCTTAAAAACTCACATATTGCTTGTCTTCACATGAAAGAACGAAACTAAAGTTATGATTTCCCAGGTCTTGGACTTGAAGGGTGTATCGAGCATGTTTGGCGGGACACTGTTGTATATCTTGATGACAGTAATCCAATCATGATTGGTCGTGCATATGGGCGAGTCAGTCGCCACTTACTCCATGAGGAGTTGTTGAGAAGGTAACTAGAGAAAATAGTGTCAGTCTTTAGTTGTTCACATTGATTTCTTTTCTTTATTGATTTAGGCCAATGCTACTCCCTCCGTCCCGATGAATGTCTACAAAAAATTTCAAAATGAATGTCAATTTTTTTTTTCAAACGTGTCACTCCCTCCGCACTTGTTGAGTTGTTGCCGTGTAACCTTGAGGTCATGGGTTCGAGTCCTTGAGAGCAGCCTCTCTTAAGGTAAGGTTTGCCTATTTCACTTTTGTGGTGGGTACCTTTTCTCGGACCCTCGCTGTGCAGGGATGCTTTGTGCACCCGGCTGCCCTTTTTTTGCTCTTGATCAAGAGCAAATTTGATTTTTTTTGGATATTCATTTTGGGATGGAGGGAGTAACAAATAACAAGTGCCTACGGAGAGGTTTGTGCTGGGAATAACCAATGCATTGGGCACTTTATCCAATGCATTGATGAGAGTTCCCAATGTGTAGTCTTTCTACAAATTTAATTTTAACAAGTTCTTTTAGCTCTAATACTTTTTCTACAACTCATTCTCCTTTTGGAACTCTATAAAATTGTAATCCATATTAATTTTCTAGGTGTGTCGAGTCAGGTGTTTCTTATCTTAGCTCGAAAGTGGAAAGAATTACTGAAGCTGCAACTGGGCACAGTGTAATTGAGTGCGAAAACGATATTACCATTCCATGCAGGTACTGTGGTATTAGTCCTTTACAGTGTTCTCTAAGCAGTAATTATGCTATTATACCTCGCTTCAAGCTTCTGATGTATCCAATTAGGCTTGCTACTGTTGCATCTGGAGCAGCTTCAGGAAAACTCTTGGAGTATGAGCTTGGAGGTCCTCGGGTCTGTGTCCAAACGGCTTATGGTGTCGAAGTGGAGGTAAGAATGCAGTTTCTTTTGTCAAAAAGTTTGACTTTTAGATGTTTGATTGAATTGTTCCTTGTTTTGGGTGAGAATTTGCTCACTGATATCTTTACTACTTACATTGGCATACATGTGCGTCTTTGACGAACTAGGAAATAGTTTTGCATTCACTACCATTATAATGTCTTTCCATTTATCACGAGGCGTCATATGAACCTACACGAGCTGTATGGTTATCTAGTAAAATCAAAACATCCTTTCATTTGTTGCCTTACTGTGATATGGTCAATGTGCAATTTCTTCTCTCTACTCGTCTACTTTAAGTATACTAAATTAATCCTATTTTTGGGTCTTGAGAGTCTATGTGTTAGCTTCCGGAATTTTCTGACTATCACTTGAAACCGGAATAAGTATGATTCTCTGTAGATCAACTGAATGGATCTGAGTGAAGATGCTTTTAGAGCTGCAACTTTGGTTTAATATTTAAAATATATAGCTTCACCCCCCCCCCTTTTTTTCGTTCTCCTTCATGTTCGCTTATGATGCAGGTGGAAAACAGTCCATATGATCCTAGTCTGATGGTTTTCATGGATTATAGAGACTACACAACGCAGAATGTTAACTCATTAGAAGCATTATATCCAACATTTCTTTATGCGATGCCCATGTCTCCAACAAAGATATTCTTTGAGGTTTGCTCTACATGCTTATGGTTTAATTATTACTCCCTCCGACCCTAAATGAATGTCCAAATTTCACGTAGAGGGACATTTGCTAAAAGGATGAACTTAAGCATTTTTAGAATGTATCTCACCATATTGCATAGTGAGTCTAAGTGTGAATTATAACTTGTTGTATGTTGAGGGAGGGTTTGGTAACTTCCCCAAAAATTGGACATTCATTTTTATTTTATTTTTGGGAAATTTCGACCTTCATTTAGGGACGGATGGGGTACATTTCATATAATTTCAAAATATTGTTTATGAAAAAGGATAATTACAGGAAACTTGCTTGGCTTCAAAAGAGGCCATGCCTTTCGATCTATTGAAGAAAAAGCTCATGTCAAGATTAGAGACAATGGGGGTCCGAATAACTAAAACTTATGAAGAGGTAATCATTGTTGCCCTTGTCTTGATGTAATTCTCGCAGCCATTGCACTGACTTCATTGAGTTGATACATGACAGTATTCGGTTACTATAATTTGATGCAGGAATGGTCTTATATTCCAGTTGGTGGCTCCTTACCAAATACTGAGCAAAAGAACCTTGCATTTGGTGCGGCTGCTAGTATGGTACATCCAGCCACGGGTAAAAAGCCAATGAGTTGAGACATGTTTCATTTAAATTGCATGCATATATCAGTTCCACTTACTTGGTAACTTCATTCATCAGGCTATTCAGTTGTGAGATCATTGTCAGAAGCGCCTAATTACGCCTCTGTAATTGCAAATATTTTAAGGCAAGGCCATTCTAGAGACATGCTTACTCGAGCAAACTTCACAAATAATATTTCAATGCAAGGTAAACATGGAATGAAACATTCTTTTTAATACTAGTCATTTGTTGATAACATCATTTTCCAATACTTTGTATATACAGCAGCTGTGCATATTTATTCATGACAGTACGGTGGGGATGTATTATTACTAATTACATTTTTTTTTTGAATCAGCATGGGAGACCCTTTGGCCACTCGAAAGGAAACGGCAGAGAGCATTCTTTCTCTTTGGACTAGCACTTATTGTGCAAATGGATATTGAGGGCACGCGGACGTTCTTTCGTACTTTCTTCCGCCTACCCACTTGGTATTACATGTTTATTTTTACCTCTCTTCTGATGAGTATGCCATGTATAGTTCCAGTTTCTAATCCGTACATATGCAAGATAGAGATGTCTCATATGGTATGAATAACCTATTTCTTGTGCCTGATAATCACTTTGAACCCTCATTGGCTATGGATCTCTTTTTTCATTTGGTAAATGTACAAATTCACGGGTTAGCAAACCTATTTTTTGCAGCTTGAACCAAACAAGTTATGAATTGTTTTTTTTTTTCTTTGACAACATAGGATGTGGTGGGGATTTCTTGGATCTTCTCTATCTTCAGCGGACCTAGTATTATTTGCCTTCTACATGTTTGTTATAGCACCACAGAGTTTGAGAATGGGCCTAGTCAGGCATCTGCTTTCTGATCCTACAGGGGGAACTATGGTACGAGCATATCTCTCTGTATAATTTATACTTGGTGTATTTTTTTCTTCATGGTTCCCATGCACTTGTCTTGGAACCATCCTGTTTGAACATCATGTACATATGTCCTTTTTAGTATCTTAAATAAATAAAAGTGTCAATTTTCGTTCATATGAAACTCACCATGCGTGCTACAGCGTTATTTATTCAGGACCGATTGTGTGCAATGCTTTAATGTTCCTTCTTTCTTGCCACCATCTGGTTGATGCTTCCTCTGAAAAGCAAGCATATATTCTGTTAAATTAACTATACTAACGAACGATTCTGCCTATCACTTATTTATATTTTCCACTTCATTTGACTTCAGGAAAGAATTGTGTAGGAATGTTCGTCTCATATGGACTATGTTAAGTAGAGTTATGCCAAAAGTATTACTCACCCCGTCCCAAAATAAATGCCGCATTTGACTTGTCAATGATTTTAAGGAATGTGCTTATCTTGTATGTATATTGCTTGTACCATAGTTTAATTGCACCGAGAATGTTTCCTTATCTAGGAAGAGGGAATAATTTTGGGATGGACTTAAAAGGAAAGTGTGTATTTACTTCGGGACGGAGTTATACACATATCACTTGAGTAGGGGGGGGAAGGGGGCAGTTCCACCAAAAAACAATTGGTTTTTGTTCGGATATTGCACTTACATATTGACTATCTCAGTCTTGTTCATTCACGTACAGTTAATACTGCCTAGAAAATGTTGAGGATTACTGCTTAGAAGTGTTGAAGATTGTCCATCATGTGAATTAGCTTTATTCAATCAACATTTGTAAGCGTACAGTTAGGAGAGAACAAAAGAAAAAAGGACAAACGGAAAGTGTTTAGTTGAGATAATTAAAGTTAAAAACCTGGAAAGCATCTTATTTTTCTAATAAATATCTGCTTTTTGTTTTGTGTTATTGTAGTTACTGCTTATTTCGAAGATATGATGTAATTCGTAAAATTAATGGTTTATGTATCATAAAGGTTTCATTAATAATGTTAAGCATAGATACTTTCGAGAAGTCTGTTGAGCTCCCATTAGTTGGTTGCTTCAGGAAGAAAGAGAACACTTTCTTTTGATTTTTCTTCTTCAGTTTTTAATTCGAAAGGGTCCTGCCATATCCGAAGGAACCCTATAAAGTACTAACATATTAATGTCAAGTAAAGAACCAATAGTCTGCAAAGAGAACAAAACAAATGCTGCAGTTGCCATCCAAACAAGATCTTGTTGAGATAAACCAAGTGAGAACTTCGTCTTGTCCAAGTTCATTGATTTCTATAAGGCTATCAATGAAAGTCCCTCAAATTTGTTTGGAGAGTTTTTCTCCTCCTTTGCCATTTATCTTTTTATCCCCATTTTCCTGAATAATTTGATAAAAACTATGGAAATGTCACGGAGACAAGTGCTTGTGGGATCCCAATTACCCTGGTCAGATGCCAACTTGTAGTCTGATTCTAGTCCAAAATTAAAACTTTTGGTAGTGAGTCTTACACTGTATCCATTTTGCATGTCTTTCAATTAGGGTTAATTTATATTCTAGATATCTCCCAATAAAATCCTTGCATCAACTATATCCATGTCATCATGTGGCCGACCTAGGGACTTTTGTAAGTGGGTGCACAAATTAGACTATAAGGCATCAAAATGTAAATTGTAAAAAAAGCATGCTTGTTGAGGTTCAAACTCCCAAACAACTAGGTAATTAGCCCAACGCTCTACCACTAAACTAGACAAACTTTTTGATTCGGTAGGTGAACTTACACCGATATATTTAGGCATAGATCCGTCCCCGAGTCATTTAAGAAAACTAATAAAAGTATATTTCTGTGAAGGAGAGAATGGGGGGTTTTCATTTTTCAATCCTAGTGGAACATTAAACTAATTAGTTTATAGAGAGACCAATCAGCCTGATGACAACGCATTTATTCGGTACACGAACAAACAGTAATCACTACCTTTTAGTCTTCTATTAATTAAGGACAAGAAACCTTCAGTTTCTTTATACTTGGTTCTAAAATCAATCTTTGAATATGTATGTATCATATGTAAATTATCCATCTTTAGTTATCGTTTGAGGCTGCAAAGTCAGAAAATAGTTCTGTGGTTCAGCAGTAGGCAAATGCTGATATATGTAGTCTGGTATGATACTAAGGTACGGTGACAGAAGAGAGTGAGCACTCATGGCTCTTGCATGGGACTGTCCATTCTTGAAACTCTGTGTGCTCTCTCTCTATCTGTCACCCACCCCTCTCTCTCTCTCTCTCCCTCCTCCCTCCCTCCCTCCTCCCTCCCTTTCATGTATGCACAAATATTTCACACACAAACACAAGTTCTTGCAATCTAGAGGACTGAACTATTCTCCATTTCAGAGGAATGTTTAATTGAAATCTTGTAATGGTCTTTAGTACTTTTCATGCACGCACACCTTTTTCACACACAAACACAGATGCATTTTGGTTTATCTCTCCATGTCTGAGAGTTGGTTGGGTTAGGAAAGGTTGCACACAAGGGGATTAGGTCAAGTGGGAACAAGGTTTGCACCTCAGGGGACTGGAGGACTTAATTTTGATTATTTGGCGGGGGGATTTACCATATAATCCCTCAAACTTATCAATAAGCAATATTTTATCCAACCATATAATCCCTATCTTAATAAGTACACTCTCTTTCTCATTTTACTAAATTTACCCTCCCATCTTTTTACTAAGTCCACCCTCTTCATCAATTTACTTTCTCTCCAATCACCATCACCTTATGCCACCCATCCCCATCTTCTCCGTTCAACAATTCCGACAACTTTTTTTTTTTACTCCAGCGATCTCTCCGGCGACCAAACTACTAAAAACACAATCAACTCCGATGACCATCAACTCCGGCGACCTCCCCGGCGACCACCAACTTCGGCGACCAAACAACTGAGAACCTAACCTCAGTAAATTCTCAGTTGTCAATTAAACTACTAAAAACACGATCAACTCCAGCGACCACCAATTACGGCGACCAAACAACTGAGAACTTAACTTATTAGTAAGTTCTCAGTTGTCAACTAAACTAATAAGAACACGATCAACTACTACGACTACCAACTTCGACGACCTCCCCGACGACCAAATAACTGAGAACTTAACTTATCAGTAAGTTCTCAGTTGTCAACTAAACTACTAAAATCACGATCAACTCCAGTGACCACCAACTCCGGCGATCTCTCCGGCGACCAAACAACTGAGAACTTAACTTATCAGTTCTCAGTTGTCAACTAAACTACTAAGAACACGATTAACTCTGACGACCACCAACTCCGATGACCAGACATCTGAGAACTTAACTTATCAATAAGTTCTCAGTTGTCAACTAAACTAATATTAAGAACACGATCAAATCCGGAGACCAAACAACTGAGAACTTAGTAAGTTCTCAGTTGTCAACTAAAATATTAAGAAAACGATCAACTCCACTATCACCAACTCGGACGACAAACAACTGAGAACTTAACTTATCTGTAAGATCAGTTGTCAACTAAACTAATAAGAACACGATCAACTCCGGCGACCAAACAACTGAGAAATTAACTTATCAGTAAGTTCTCAGTTGTCAACTAAACTAATAAGAACACGATCAACTCCGACGACCGAACAACTTAGAACTTAACTTATATGTAACAACAGAAGTGCATGAAAGAAGTCATATACCACATAAATCCCTCCTCGATTCGGCCAACATCATCCCCTGTCCTCTCAAGATTACATTTTTGATTGTAGCATTTGGTCGAACACTTGGTATGCATGGTTTTATCTAGTAGATGTTTAATTTACATCCATGCGTTTATTTATAATCTATGTTGGAGGAAGTGATTAGTTGTACTCTTTGTCTGGATTACTTGTGCATCATCTATTAATCAAGTTGTCAGGTTTGCCACAGAAACTTACATATATAACTTATTCTTGCAAATTCTGAGATCAAATATAGGAATTCATCTACCCCATTCAATTAAATGAAAGTGTTTCTTGGAACAGCACAACTGCAACAAAATCATGCACAATTCCACCATCAACCAACTGAGAGACCATATACAAGAATAACTAAAGAAATTTCTCTCAATCTGATTGTCATGTAACAACAGAAGTGCCTGAAAGAAGTCATATACCATAGAAACCCCTCCTCGATCCGACCAACATCCTCCATGTCCTCTCATCGCCGCTGCAGCAAGTCTCCGATGTTGTGAGTTCGCCGGTGGGAAGGATAGACGGAGGCGATGGTAGAGAAAGTAGAGGGAGAGAGGAATTTTATCGAAGACGGAGACGGCCGGTGTGGTGAGGCATCTGTGGTCGGAGTTAGACAAAAATGAGAGAGATGAGTCGCCGGAGGAAGGAGAGTTGAGGGGTCACCGGAGGAGGGGAGTGAAGGGACTGTCGGAGGTGGGGGAGGGGATGGGTTGCCGGACGGCGACGGAGGAGGTGACCGAAGAGATGGGCGTAGAGAGAGAGAGAGAGGAGGTGAGTGGGTGTGTGTTTTGTGTGTGTTTGATGAGAGGGGTGGGGGTTTATTTAGGGTTAGTGGGTTGAGAGATTATATGGTAATATATTTTTTGGGGTAGGATTAGGACGTAAGTTAGAAATGTCCTTATTGTAAAATGTAAAATCCATATTACCCAGGGATTAAGATTAAGGGGTAATTTTCTCTATTTGGCGCACTTCATGTGAGTAGTGGTGTTATTGTTGCACCCATTCTCTAAGCAGGAAGGCATTTTCTGTTTCTTCAAGATAAAGCCAGTACTTATTTAAGTGGTGCAAATTATTCAAAGGATGACATTCCGGTCTGGGTCATTATTTCCCATGCAATTATCGTCCCTTTCCCTAATAATGGCCCAGAACTCAGTGGAGGTTATGGAGCAGCAGCCAGTTTTGCATTTGCAGTAGAAAATTCAGCTTTCTTTCTCACTCTTAGCGCTCTACTAATTGCTGCTGCAATGTTTTCATGCTTCGCACCAGCATCCATATTTATCTTTAATTCTTTATCATGCTTGATATAGCCCAACATATTGCATTTAAATGCAAGAAGAAACTGTCTACACATGACATATGAGTTTAGACCTTACAATAGTCCAAATATGTCATAATCTACCTTACATTAATAGTCCAGATATGTCATAATCTGGACATTTAGATCATATATTAAGGGTATAATTGTATTTTTGACTTGACCCATCCAACAAGAGGAGTCATTCATTTGTGAAAGATGAAATCTGAACCATTTTACAATTTGACATCTATGAAGTTGGATTGCGTAGGTTCCATAAATATACGGTAATCCTCCTTCCTCCATAGATATACTCGTTTGTAAAGTTATAAGCAGATTTACAGTTTAAACTTTTCATCATTCATATTTGAACAACATTCAAAGGGGAGCTTTTCATTATCAATAGGAATAGGAATAGGAATGTTGGCATTCATTTTAGTCAAGTCAAGTCCTAATTATTACTCCGTATCTTGATTTATAGCATCAGCTAGGGACTCAAAAGTAAAAAAGATCTCCTTTTGGAGGATGTCAAGATCAATACGGTTAGCAGGAATCCTCCTTTGATCACATCGAGGGCATCCACACTCGTAAACCCTTTTTAGGGTTTCTACAACTGTCATATATCAACGCTTCACATTTTCGATATACCTATAACATGGATCCACTTTTTTTTTTTTTTTTAACATTATAAATTAAAATTTATATTATCAAGAAGTAATATAAATTTTAACAAAAAATATTTAAACGTCCAAGAAAATATTACTACATCCGTCCAAAAATAATTAAAAAGGCTTTTCACAATTTAAAATTTCATTTTTTTCCTATAAAGATATAAATAAAAAAAAAATCAACATTTATTTTGGAAGAATTAAATACTACTTTTTCATAGTTAATTAAATGTCAATATAAAATCAATATTCATTGCAATTAAGAAAAGAAAAGAAAAAAACTAACGATTTTCTTTTCACTTAAAAAAAGTATCAAGACATAGAGCACTCAATAGGGAAAGAGCGCTCTATGCAATATGTAGAATGCTCGTGTGCAGATGGCATGCCAGCTGGATTAGAGCGCTCGTAAGGACTATAACTAAGAGCATCTTTACTCAGGCTATGTACAATAAGGTCAACTACCAAAAATATTCAACTACCCTAATATTACGACACTTCATCTTCTCTCTCCATCCACTTAATCATTCAACTACTTTCTCAACTACACCCCCCACAATAAGCTAATTTAGTTTAAAATTCAACTCCTCCCAACTCATCATTCTATACCCCACCACTTTTTATTTTATTTACATAAATTAATTTTATAATTAAAATTATAATAATAATTTATTATTAAACAATAAATTATTAATATTTTTATTTATAAATTCGATTTTTTTTAATTTTTTTAATTCGAGATTTTATTTAATTTTTTTAATTCGAGATTTTTTTTTTTAATTCACACTTAATTAATTTTTTTCGAAGCAATTAAATAAATACGAGAATATTTTAATTTTAATAAAAATAAGAAAAGTTACAATAAACTTAGCTCGTTCCACAAACGATGAAAAAAAAAGCATACGATACATAGACTCGACTCACGGTACAATAAAATTTAAAAATCACTGATTTGCGAACTTTGCCCATATGTGTTTGACTAGATCGTTCTGCAATTGTTTATGAGCCCTTTGATCACGCAAATCCGATCTAGTACGTACATGATTTTCAAACGCTGGTAATACCTCAGTTGAGAATGGTTGTTGTGTACTAGACTCACTTGCCTCGGACTGAGTGTTGAAATAAGGATTATTGGGATTGTTGGGATCCATTTAGAAAATAAGATGGGTAATGTTGAGAGAAAAGAGAGGTTTTTTTTTGTTGGTGTATAAAATATATGAAAGTTATGTCATTTTATAGAGAAAAAAATTTCCAGATTTTTGGTAAAAAAAAAAAAAAAAATTTATTTCTGTCAAATAATTGAGCTCAAAAAACGGGGTAGAAAGATAAAATCAAAAATCTCCAGCAACCAATCACACATTGACACATGGCTTATCCGGATTTTTCAAAAAAAAAAAAAAGGCCTGGGACGCGCCTTGTCGGGCCGTGGAAGCCACGCGCCTCAGGCGGTCCAGTTACCATGCGACGCGTGTCCAAAGGCGGGACCCACCCCAATTTCTTCAACCCGGTTGAACAACTCCAACCCCCTCAACTCAACTACCCCAACTCAATCACCTTATTGGACCAACTAAACCCTCCACCTCACCCTCAACCCCCAATTCAATACCCTTATTGGAAATAGCCTCATACCACTTCATTCCCATCTCTCTCTCCTCCACCTTAGCTCCACGTCATCAATTATTAAAAACACAACTCCAAACAATTTTATCCCCATTCATGACAAAAGTCATCAGTTTCTCTCTCCTATTTTTTATTAATAATTATAGTTTTTTCAATATTCTTGTATTTTTATTATTTTTTTATATGTTAATTGCAATTTTTGTAAAAAAAAAAAATTCAAAAATATGACACGTTTCACCCGCTAATTGGTCGAAACAAAAAAAAAAAAAAAAAAAAAAAAGCATGCAACGCCGTGAAGCGTGGCTTCTGGCAACACCAACATTGTAAAAGTCATCCATGACTTTTAGAAAGTCATGAATGTTGAATGTTATCCTTGCCACCTAGCCCATGACGTTAGTGTTGTGCCATGATTGTAGATGGTCTAAGACCATCTACAATTACAATGGTTTCAATACTCACATTTTTTTCAACATCCTTTAAACACTTTACATCAGTTTCTTTTTCCTCCACCTAATAATTTAACATCCAATTCAATTTTTAACCCCTACACTGGTTTCATCACACATATCTTTTCAACACCCTTCCAACTCATCATCCTATACCCCACCAATTTTATTTTATTTTATATTCTTTATTTTTATGATTAGTAAAATAATAATAATAATCATTTATAATTAAAAAAATACTTCATACTTAATTAATTTTTTTAATTGCAATTAAATAAATACGAAAAATGACGATAATTATTATTAAAAAATACTTCATACTTAATTAAAAGTAATACATCATAGGAAAATGCAGGAAATTATTTTCCAAATAGTTCGACACCCAACATTTCAAAAAGTTGTCTGCTTCGATGCATCCATGTAAACATAATCTCATTGATCTCTCATATTTCATTCATCTTATCATATTGTGGTGGAGAATTGTAAGTTAGATGCATCCATGTAAACATAATCCCATGTTTATGATAATACTTGTAGATTATGTGTGTTGTGAAGAATCTGAGACTTGTTGTGCCAACAACCTATTATATGAATTGAACAAATATCAAAAATATTTTATTCGTTTTATTTAGTTAGTTAGTTTTTATTTTGTTTTAATTTTATTTTACTCGAGGACGAGCAAAAGATAAGTTTTGGGGTATTTAATGGATGTGGTTTTACCCATCCAAAAAATATGTTTCCAAGCTTATTTATGCACGAAACCTTGGAAAGTTAATGTGTTTTGTTAGTGTTTTGAAAGTACAGAGGTTGAAGTGCAATTCAACAGAAAATGGAGGATATGAGCTTGTTTTGGAAGTTTAGGGACCAAATTGCAATTATGGAAAATATGAGAGTAAACTGGTTTTATAAAGTTCAAGGGCCAAAGTGCAAATCTGGAAAAAGAAGGGACCAAAGTGAAATTAGGTGAAAACAAGGAGAAAAATTGGTTAAATGAAGTTCAGGGGCTAAACTGCAATTATATGGAAGTTTAAGGCCGCATCTGGAAAATGAGGGCTGGCCGCACAAAACCAAGGTAGTGGCCACATATTGGAAGGCAGTGGTCGGCCAAGGAAGGAAGCTGGTCGAGAAAACAAGGCTGGCCGAGCAGCATAGCCGAGAAAATGGGGCCAAGACAGAGCGATCACGCGCCTTGGCCGAGCGAACGCCCTGTTTGGGCAGTAACTTGGGGCGGCCGCGCCATGGGTGGCCGAGCAACCGTGCCCATAGCCAGCCAACAAATCAGTGACGGATTCAGTCCGTCACAGAATTAAAAGCAGATTTCCAGCAGATTTGCAACAGATTAGTGACGGATTTTCGACAGAATCCTAATTTGACTTAGATTTTATCAGATTTTGGCCAGAATTAGGAATCCTACCTCCTTCCTCCTATATAAAGGACCCTAGATTAGATTTTTGGATGCTCTCTCTATCTTTTCTTTCCCCTTAACATATATTACATAGTTTAGGTTTTTTTTCAAGGATTGAAGATTTAATACAAGGTTTTATTTATTTATTTTAATGGCCATTCAAGGGGCTAATTTATTTGATTCGTGGATTGAGGTAAGTAATAATTTGATCTTTATACTAGGGTTTTAATTCTTCCTATCTCTCTCTCGTTCTTGTTATTCTCAACATTCTTAACTATTGTTCTTGAGATCAATTGTATTGACCTAGCGGAATATACTTTTGATATCTTGAATTTATTTGGATATAAACCATTGCACTAGCGTGGATGATTTGTAATTTGACCATTGTTGAGAAGAATAGATTCAATTGATGACCTAGCGGAATTCATATGAACCTAGGTTTTTAAGTTCTTGTGAATTAAATTGAAATTTCTTGAATATTTTTATTGACCTAGCGGAATATATTAACAAAGAGAGAAATCATTAGGGTTCTAATGTTTGTATTGACCTAGCGGAATATACCAAACATCCCAACCCTAATCTTTTGTGAACAAACCCAAGAATGAGATTGAATCCTTTTTACATGAAATAAATAGCATAAAGTGATAATTGTTATGATCCCCAATCCATGAATCCCTTATTTTTTTTAATTGATTTATTTTGCTTTCTTAGGATTAATAATTCAAACAATCAAAATTCCCTTGGTTACTTTACGCTAATTAGATTCACTTGTATTCACTCAAGTCTCTATGGTTCGACCCTTACTATTGTACATTGCTACTTCGGTGACTTGTACACTTGCAAGATTTTTATTACAAGAGAATTTTTCTCCATCAATATGCACTTTAAAGCCTTACACAAGGTGTATGAAACATCACAGGGACTAAACAACAATGCTTCAACGAGCCTTTTATTCTAGTGACTCCTCTTCCAGCTATAAGAACAAGGATTTGGCAACATGCCTTAAGAACTATTTGGAGTTGTTTGGACCTATTGAGATTTTTTCTTGTAAAAAGGATAAGTGTAAGAAAAATCCCTTTGATAAAGGTTATGGAGGATGAGGTGGAGCATATGTGAATCCTTGTGGTTCTGGGTAGGGGTCTAATGTATTTTAGTTCTTTCTTTCTATCCTCTTTTTATTTTATTTTATTTTCTATTGGTAACTTTTTATTTTATTGTGTTTTAGATTTTTTAATGTAATGGCTTTTTATTTAGTAATCTATTGTCTTTTATCTCCCTCTCTTAAAAAATGGCAAGCACCGACACTTATAAGGATTAACACTAACTCTTATGAATACTAACACTAGCAATTAAAATCTCAAACACTGCACATTAACAATAACATTGTGTAAAAAAATCACTGAAACTTTTATAACCACATGCACTGGCATTTATTAACACAAACATTGGCTATAAAATATAAGTTACTTCTTCAATTACTTTTGACGTTGCAAAGTCTTGATTGGTAAAGATTGTTTTTGGTTCTTTTTCTCTCATTGATTTTATGAATTCTCTTAGAAGCCAAACAAATGTTTCTGTCTTTTCGTTGGTTAAAAAAGCACACCCAAACATCACTGTGTTCCATGTTTGTTCACCCCAACTATTGGTGCACAAATAATATTGTATCTATTTGTGTCACATGTTGTATCAAACACAACAACATCTTCATATAATTCATAATCATCCATAATCATACCATCACTCCAAAATAAAGTATCGAGTCTACATTCTTCCTCCAGTTGCATTTTATAATAGAATCATTGATCCTCATTTTGGCTTAGTCTATCAACTACAGTATGTGTATCACCCATTTCTATTTTTTCAATTCACAATCTTTGTAAAAATTAATATGATCTCTCCTTTTATGTCCAACATATCCTCCCTACCAGCCACCTTTGCTAAAACATTTTATCCATCAATTGGTTTGATGCCAACTTTTTCAAATTGTTCTATTATTTTACCTTAGTGTCCGATATTGACCTCTCTCTTCGCTTTACGTGGTTTCATTTTGGCCTTGTCATGTTATTTTTGTATTTAGTTACGCACCGTGCATCTTCATATAAATCTTCCTTTGTTAATAATTTTACTCTCATAAAAGCTTAGCAAATCATTTTAGAAGGAGTTTTTTTACGCTTCATTTTCCTCTTTGAGTTTTCAATTAGTTCCAATGGAGAAGGAATCTTAATTTCACTAACTTCTAATAGAGGTGGAACATCAAGTTCATTTCGTGTTTCTTCAGTGTATTCTTGACATGAACACATGAAATACTTATTTATTAGCCTTGATGTTTTCTTTGACACACGTGAGGTTGTCATCTCAACGCCAAATCCCAATTTATTAGCATGATTCTTGTACAATTGATACAATTCTTTCCATGTCTTTGCTCTTATACCCAACAGAGATGAAGTAAAATCATCATGACTTGTTGCACAAAAATTAAAGACATTATTATATTAACAGGAATACCGGCACTTCAGAATTGAGGTGCTGGCAGATTCATTAATATACACCGGCACCTTATAAGCATAATCAATGTTAATGAGAAATAAACACAAGCACTGATACAACAAAAATGGGGTGCTGACACATTATACAAGAAGACCTTGCACATTAAAAACACAGGCAATGGCAATGACTAACAAACACATCATTGGTACTAGATAAACGTGTGTGTTGGCACATTCATTGGTATACACCGGCACTTTATATGCACAAGTCATGTCAATGAGAAACAAACACAAGCACCGATACAACAAAAATGAGGTGCTGACACATTATACAAGAAGCTCTTGCACATTAAAAACATAAGCAATGACAATGAATAACAAAGACAACATTGGTACTAGATAAACGTGTGTGCTGGCACATTCATTATTATACACTGGCACCTTATATACACAAGCCATGTCAATGAGAAACAAACACAAGCATTGGCGCAACAGAAACAGAGGTGCTGACACATTATACAAGAAAACCTGGCACATTAAAAACACAAGCAATGACAATGAGTAATAAAGATAACATTGGTACTAGATAAACGTGTGTGTTGGCACATTCATTAATATAATCTGGCACCTTATATGCACAAGCCATGTCAATTAGAAACAAACACAAGCACTGGCACAACAGAAATGAGGTGCTGTCACATTATACAAGAAGCCTTGGCACATTAAAAACACAAGCAATGGCAATGAATAACAAAGACAACACTGGTACTAGATAAACGTGTGTGGTACCACATTCATTAGTATACACTGACACCTTATATGCATAAGCCATGTCAATGAGAAACAAACACAAGGATTGGCACAACAGAAACATAGGTGATGTACAAGAATACCTGTCACATTAAAAACACAATCAATGGCAATGAGTAACAAAGACAATACTGGTACCAGATAAACGTGTGCTGACGCATTCATTAGTATACACTTGATGAAAAAAATCTCACTCTTATTATAAATATTTAGCAAGTGAACTAGTTTACCAATGTAGTAGTATGCACACTTTAAGAGTCGAATCTACATGAACTAAAGTGAAAAAAATATATTTTATTATAGTAAAACAAGCAAGAATTCAAGAAAACAAGAGATTCATGTATTGAGGATCATAACAATTGCCTCTTATGCTAGATAAATCATGCAAAAATATTCAATCTTATTTAAGGATTCGTTTACAAAAAAATATAGAGTTGAGACTATTGGTGTGCGGATTGCAACCCTAATATATTTATCTTGTTTATATCTTCTAGGTTTGTTGGTACACACATTAAAAAGATTCAATTTAATAATAAGAATATAAGAACCTATATTTGTTTGATTTTCGTTTATTAATCAATTGAATCTAATCTTCAATTTAATAATAAGAACATTTTTAATTTATTATTAGGTAAAAAAATATTTATTTTGATAAAATCGATAATCTTCATGGTTTGGATAAACAAAAAAAGGGAATCTAAAAGTAACAATATGTATTTTAGTAGGCGTTTAAAGTGCACAAGCCTATAAGAGTCATTTTCTCTTATAACTACAAATAAAAAGTCACCTCTTCTCTCCTGGAACAAATTCTTGGGTTACCTATGGGCGTTGACTCAACTACTGTTGACGTCGCTCCGGCGGAGACGACGTTAGTGGCAGTTGCTGTGAAAGGAGGCGCCGGTGGTCATGGAGGCAGAGGAAGTAGAAGAGCTGTCAGGTGGGCCCTGCACAATCTAATTCCGAAACCCGATCGATTCCTCCTAATTCATGTCATCCCCACCATTACTTCTGTCCCTACTCCATGTATGTACTCTATTAATCTCTCTCTCTCTCTCTCTCTCTCTCTCTCACACACACAGACACACACACAAAATCCGTTGATGGTCAATTTTGTTTCTAAATTGTAAAAAAAGAATTGTGACCAAAATTTTGAAATATCCTTTTGCCCAAACTGTAAGTCATAACTATTTGGCCTTAAAATGAGAAGTCTGGCCTGACTGGATAAATCAATTAAAAAGAAAGTGCAGAAATTTGAATGCTCAATAGTAGGTCTATTAAGCCCTGATTTTGTTTCTTCTTTATTTAATAGTAATTTTTGAAGTATTATATGCTCTACATAATTTTATTTTTCATCATTTTCGTGTTTGGGCAGTCAATTATGATTGACTTATGAAATATTCAAGTAATCTCCATTTCTATTAAGGGTAACTGTTGAGGCTACTAAATTTCCGTCGTGGAGGAGGGGGGGGGGGGATTTGACACTGACTCCAAACCCGATGATGTGATTTATTGATAAAAGTGGTTCATTAAAAAAGTGTTTCCCTTGCTAGGAAATTAAAAGGCATTTGTGATTGAACATGAACTATAAATGATACTCCCTCCGTCCAAAATGAATGTCTAAAAAAATTTCAAATTTGATCTTGATCAAGAGTAAATTTAGACATTTTTTGGACATTCATTTTGTGCTGAGGGAGTACTCATTTCAGGTCCTTGTAAACTTTTGACAACGAAAAACTGTTTGGGGAACATAATACTATTAATCAATTTTCTGTAAGGAAAACAAAAATTCAAAGAAAGATTGAAGAGTTTCTTTGAATATAACAGATACTCCATTCTTTTTTGGGTTCTGTCTTATACTTTTAACACTAGTAGCAGAATTACAGCTTAGTATGCTACTTAAGTTTCTTGTAGTCTGCTCTTACGGGAACCTTTTATAAACAGCAGGAGATCTCATCCCAATTGTGGATCTTGATGATAATGTGGTGGCCATGTATGTGCAAGACAAAAAAGCAAAGTCCGAAGAGCTATTTACACCATTTAAGAAACTTTGCAGAACAAGAAAGGTGAGTTGTGAACAAGTTAGAACCAAATTGAGTTTTGTTGAAGAATCATCGTCTTATTCATACATTTATTATAGATGGAGACTTTGGTACTTGAAGGGGATAATCCTGCATCAGCACTTCTGAGATATATATCTGACACGGGTATCACTAGTTTAGTGCTTGGCTCTTGCTCATCCAATTGGTTAATGAGGTACATTATCATAAATACCCAAATGTAAATTATTTGTTGGGGTTTGACTTTATTGGCACTTCCATCTTTGTGACTGTCTTTATCACAATGAGTCTACAGTTATTTGAGGGTTGTAGCCACTGGCAAAGGTAGAGCCATAGCAATGAGGGCAGCTGCCTCCATTTGATTTTAAAAATTAGCAAGTTACTAGTGTAAATTTTTTGTTAAAAAAATCTGTAAAATCAAGGATTTTAGTGCAATAAATGAATCAACCCCCCTTTACGCAACGAAAAAAATACACCATATTTTTACACCTTTCGAATTTTTGGGCTCCTCCACTAGCTGTAGCCAAGATACAAAGTTAAGATATTGAGTAAGCTAGTCCTGCTGATTTTTTTTATTGTAGGAAGCTAAAAGGCCCTGCTATACCTTCGACTGTTCTTAAGCACGCTCCTGGGGCTTGCCATATATATGTGGTATCCAGACATAGGCTCGTCACAAATTCCCCCAACCTCTTGCCAACTACTGGTTAGTTGAATTTACTTGCCTTTATGAATAAGCTGTGCTGAAATTCATAACCGTTCTTTTGTTGCAAATCTTTGTTATTTTATGGCCTTTAGCTCCAGAGATCTGTTCTAGGCATTGGGTCTTTAGTAGGTTCGGTTCTTGTGGCTTTAGTAAACTATCATCTGGACTCTATTCTTACTCAGCAGATTCCAAAGTTCATAATACTTCTGGACCAGCATCAGTGACAGATCCTACCTATTCAAATTCTCAAGCATTCACCTCTGAAGGTCATTCAATTCAATCTAGTGCCATTCAGACGAGCAGTTATCAAAAGGGTGATAAAGTTATGGATGATCAGTCAGTGGCATCTTCTACATTTACAGAAAAGGTATTTTCTATTTATACATGTGTATATTCATGCAAATATATATTCTTCTAATCCTGATTAAAGGTTTGAAGCCACTGAAATAAAAAAATCTGTGCTTATATTAAAAGATGCATATCTCTGTGCAGTCACAAATGCAGATTGAAGTAGAACAGTTACGCGTAGAGTTACAGAATACTGTAAACATGTACAAAGAAGCTTGTGAAGACCTGATTCATGCACAAAACAAGGTGAGAAATTGATCACTTTACAGTTTACCAAATATTCATGCATGGATAATGATTTTATTTAAACCATAGTGCTTTCAAGCCCTTTTTTTCCAGTATGTAATAAATAATCCCTCTGTCCCATAAAGATGTTCCCGTTTGCCCTTTTTTGTTTGTCCCAAACCTATTTCTAAAGTTGTTAGGTTAAAATCATTGAACTTCCAAAATTGCTGAGCAAAGAAGAAGTGGGAGAGAGGAGAGGATGAACGCTAACCAAGGAAGTAGAGGGAGTAATACAGTAGTAATTAAACCTCATTAAGGTTAGTGATGGTAACGAAAATAGGTTGTTAAAATGTTTGAATAATCAAATGGGACTATCATTATGGGACAGATGGAGTGCGTGATAGTTCAGGAGTAGGTTAAGTTTAGGACTAGATACAGTAGCCGAAACCTTTAAATTTTAGATCCTGCATTTTGCAGGTCAACGCACTTTCTTCTGATGTACATGCAGAAGCAAGAAGAGTTAACTCTGCTTTAAAGCGAGAAGAGAACTACAGAAAAATTGCTGCTGAAGAGAAAGAGAAGCATTTGGAAGCATTGAAGGAGGTTGAGGTAGCTCGAAATTTGCTTGCTAAAGAGGCTTATGAAAGGGAGATAGCAGAAGGGAAAGCAATGAAGGAGTCCCAGGAGAAACAAAAGGTTACTGAAGCACTCTTCACTAATGACAGTAGGTACAAAAGGTATACAATGGATGAAATTGAGACGGCAACTGATTCCCTTTCGGAGAGTAAAGTGATTGGTGAAGGAGCATATGGCAAAGTCTACAAATGTGATCTTGATCATACCCCAGTAGCCATCAAAGTCCTTCGGTCTGATGCTTCTGAAAAGAGACGTGAATTTCTGAAAGAGGTTTCTTTCCATTTTCCTTTCATTCAAGATAGCTATCAGTATAACCTCGTTCTATTATAGTACTTCATCCGTCCCAAATAAATATCACATATTGACAATTTTGGTCAACTAGATTGAACTCTGACCAAAGATTGATGAAAATCTAATAATCTTCATGAATTTCTAAAAATTGCTATTGATGCTTCATCAAGATTATTATCGATAACAATTTTTAGAATTTCATGAAAATGATTAGATTTTAGTAAGTTTTTTTGTCAAAGAACAAATAAATAGACCAAAAAAGTCAAGATGGTTGCGCGAATACGGTACATGACTTTGTACGATGTTTCTTGATTGATTCCTTTTATGACTTTTCGATTACACAGGTTGAAGTTCTCAGCCAATTACGCCATCCAAACATGGTCCTATTGCTTGGCGCTTGTCCAGAAAATGGCTGCCTGATTTATGAATACATGGAGAATGGAAGCCTGGAGGACTATATTTCCCATAAAACCAGCAGATCCCCTCTCCCTTGGTTCACCAGATTCCGCATAGCTTTTGAAGTGGCATGTGGACTTGCCTTCTTGCACAACTCAAAGCCAGAGCCTATTATTCACCGGGACATAAAACCAGGGAATATATTGTTAGACAGAAATTTCATCAGCAAAATAGGCGATGTGGGGTTAGCAAAACTTGTTTCAGATGCCATACCTGACAATATAACAGAATACAGAGACACTACTATTGCTGGTACCCTATGTTATATGGACCCGGAGTACCAAAGAACTGGCACTATTCGACCCAAATCAGACTTATATGCTTTCGGAATAATAATCTTGCAGCTCTTGACTTCTCGACACCCAAACCGGCTTTTATCGACAGTTGAAAATGCAATTGCCTGCGATTCTTTCTCGGACGTACTGGATAACTCGGTGACAGATTGGCCTGTAATTGAAGCAAAGGAATTAGCTGAGATAGCCGTGAAATGTTCCAGCCTCAGATGCAGGGATAGACCAGACCTTGATACTGAAGTGCTTCCAGTTTTGAAGAGGCTTGCTGATTTTGCAGATGCAAGTAAGATTCTTGAAAGAAAGAGCAAGGTTGCACCAAGCCATTACTACTGCCCAATCCTTCAGGTAAGACCATCCTTTAGTTACTCATTTCTTCACTGATAAATGTAATCTTTTTTCTTCTTTTGTGGGCATAGTCCTATCAGGGGGTCATTTTATAGGCTATAACCAGATGTTTAAGAATATTATTGGGTACTATGAAAATGATTTATAGAGTTGTTCCATATCAAGTGCTCAATAGGGTTTCTTGGAAAATTCAATATTCAATCCGTCCCAGAATGATAGTCCCACTTTTTAGTAGTTAATTTGATTGAACTTTGATGAAAGATTTATGAAGAAAAAAAATTATCCCATTGAAATTCAAAAAGTTGCTTTTGACACACCTTTAAAAATATTACCAATAATATTTTTAGAATTTCAATCAAATAAACCACTAAAAAAGTGGGTCTATCATTCCTGAACGAAGGGAGTATAAACTAGAGGATTGTACTTAGCAATGCCTCTCATTCAGTTTTTTTTTTTTTTTTTTGTACATAATCATGAATGAATGCAGGAAGTAATGGATGAACCACACATTGCGTCAGATGGTTTTACTTACGATCACAAAGCTATTGAGGTATGGCTTGAAAGGCACAGCATATCGCCAGTGACAAGGCAGACACTACAGCATAAAATGTTAACTCCGAACCACACATTACACAAAGCCATACAAGACTGGAGGAGATCACTAGCAACATCTGCAGAAAGCTGAATAGGAGAGACAAAGTCACTTCTTGTATAGCAATTCATACCTCAATATCTTCCCGGGTAGATATTTGCATGTTTTTTTGAACTTTGAGACTTTTGCAAATCTTATATTGCAGATTTTTTTTGAACTTTGAGACTTTTACAAATCTTATATTGCAGATTTTTTTTTCCCACTACATATATGCATTTATATGTATATGTATATGTATATATATTGGTACAAATATATATACTCCCTCCGTTCCAAAATAATCTTCCCACTTTTTTTGGTCATTAATACGAATACTTTGAGCAATATTTAATTATGCTAATGAAATTTTAAAACTTGTTATTGATACACCATATAGATATTACCAATAACAAGTTTTAGATTATTATTAGAATAATTAAATGGGTATATATTTAATGCTTAAAATATCTTCGTATTAATGGGAAAAAATAGAAAGTTGGGGAGAGAGATTATATATTATGTATGTGTATGTGTGCATCTGCAACTAGGTGAAAACTAGCAATTTAGTAGTTCTGAAGTTTATTCAATATCTTGTAGCTGACGGTAATAACCCACAGAGGTCTACATTTTGATTGTTAAATGGTCATCACCTATTAAAAACCATAATTTTTTGCATTTGACAAATTTCACTAACTTACGTACATCATATTAGGGAAAATATCGACTACACACATTTTAATGTTGTGCAACAAAGACACATAATCTTCAGACTTGCGTGAATTCTAGCGCATTGGTATCTGGATCTCGTGTAAAGATTGCTGGCCTTCCGGACTTGCTGAGCGTGTATGGAATTCCTGAGATTAAAAGAATAAAATGCAGAACAAAATATTTAGTTGTATGAACTGTGGACAATTTGAGGGGCATCGAAGCTTCATAAGAAAATCCCTCAAGATTCTGAGGCCCAAAAGCTAATACTCCCTGTCACGAAATGATCTTCCTACTTTTTTTTGTCGTCAACACGACGATACTTTGAGCTTTAATTATCCCAATGAACATTTATAAAGTGTTATTGATAGTATTTATAATGGCGTATCGATATCAAGCTTTAAATTTTCATTAGGATAATTGAATCAACCTTCAATTATTGCTCAAAGTACCTTCGTGTTAACGTCAAAAAATGTGGGAATATCTTTTTGGGACGGAGGGAGTATACAATTTGCGAGAAAGTGTTTTTACCTGATTTATCAAGAATGGCTTTTAGCTTTGAGACATCTCGAATAGCAATACAAGCATGGCGATCTCGGCCCCCATGCTCAGGTCGTCCAGTAGAGGGGTCTGGATTTGGAAGCTCCATTAAGTGGATCATCTCAGAACCTACCCACAGCCATGCACCCCTATATGGTAGCTTATCGTGTGGCCTTGCCTCATTTATTTTAAGACCTGTTCTTTAATCCTAAGTTAGCATTTTCTTCAACAAACAAGTGAAATAAAGTTACTCCCTCCGTCCCCAAATGAATGACCAAACATTCATTTTGGAACAGAGGTAGTAAAAGCTTTAGCCAGAAAATTTGACTTGCCCAAGAGTTTCTGGTAAAAATCAAGTGATCTCTCGAGGTTTTCACATAACAGTCCAACGTGATGCACGCCAACAACTCCAAAATCTGCATCATTTTTTTGAAAATTAACTCAACTATACAATTGCTACCTTAATAAGCTCAGATCCACAATTCTCACAACAGAAATAATAAATGATTAACTAAAAAGTTGTCGAAGTATGTCATTGAATAATTTAGCACGTACAGGGATGTTATAGCCCTTAAACCTCTTGCCCTTGCGTTTTACACTCACCATCCATCTCTATCACCACTCTCAGTTTTCACTCCTTTCTTTTCTCTCCAACTTCCATCCTTTATTTCAAGTGAATTCATGTGGATCACAAACGGGGTCCTAACAAAGTTAAAATTGTGTGTGTGGGGTGGGGGGTTGGGGAGCTAGATTGTCCTAGCTTTCATGTCACCAACACAGACCTTTTTCTTCTTCTTCCACTCATTGCCTACAACATAAGAGTAGTGATCCATAGAAGGATGCCAAAATACATGCCATGGAAGGTTTGCTAGCTACACTTGTTTCTTCCTCAACAAAGTCTTAGTTACCAATTGGGCCCTCATTTCAAGCAGTGTCATGGTATTACTAACTTTTACAGTTTGCGCCACGTTTAGCTTAGTAAACCTATCCTATTATTGTACTCAATAAAGTAAGAAATAAATAAATTACCATTTTCATCATCAACTGATTCAACCGTTTCTGATTCTTTCACAAGTACCTTTGCCTCTAAAGACATCTTTCTTTTTCTCAATAAATGATACCCAGGAGTTTTACAATTACCAAGAGTCTGACAATTTCTTCGTAGTGGTACACTAGTAACTAGGGACTCGATGGTCGCAAGATTTGCCTGAAAAGCGGACACAAAAGCCATTACTGAAAAATACAACACGAATAAAACATAAACAGAAAAGAAAAAATGATACTGTATATATATACTCCTTCCATCCCACTACAAGATACACACTTACTATCTGCACGGGAATTAAGGAAAAATGTTGATAGAGTAGGTGTTGTGAGTATGAAAAGTGAGGTAGGAGAGAGAAAGTGGGGTAGGGAATAATAATTGAATTGTTGTTGTGAGTATGACATGTGGGCCCCATTAATATAAAAGTAATAAAACATTTCAATTTTAGGAAGTGTGTAGTTTGTAGTGGGACGCCCTATGGGAAAAGTGAGTAGTTCGTAGTGGGACGGAGGGAGTATATTGTTTTGCCAAGGATTGAACCTTCACCAATTCCTACAGAAATGTGAGGGGTGTCATCTGAGCTAGAGCTCAATGGCTAGCAAACTATAGTTGCAAAATGTATCGAAGTCTGGTGGAATAATTATTAAACTAAATATTTTTAATATATGGTCACGAGAGTGAAATACAGTAAGGAAATACACAAGAAGGCAAACTACCAAGTTGTATCAATGGGTTATTTGGTGAACTCATTCACAACAACGAAAAATGTTTCGTTCTTTTTACACTTAGTTTTCTTAACGAGCCACAGAACTTTGCTTTCGTTTATATTTTCGTGAATCCTACACATTGAAATTGAATTCTGATTCCTTCTACATCATAAAGTAAACAAGAAAGGTAGAAAGGCCAAGGATGACTCTATTAATAGTGTAATACTGCAGTCATGATCATTTGGAACAAATAAATAGACATAAACCATATGCAATCTTTCATATGAGATGGTGAGCTGTTCATACTTCATACCATATCAATTTTATCCCGTCATTGAAACATTAACACATACTCCCTGTCCAAAAACTGTCCAACTTTACCCTTGATCAAGAGCAAATTTGAAAACTTCTTGGACATTCATTTTGGGACGGAGTGAGTACAATGTGTAGTCAGCTTGTTCTTTTCTTGACAACACATACTCTCTCTGCCCCTAAATGTGTATCTAATTTTAGTTTTTCAAGCAAATTAAGAAGTAGAATTCTAAGTGCTTCAACTAGCACGTGTAAACTATGATGCTCAGACTCTTTGGTTAACCCCGTCGGACCCTTCTCAACAAGACTAAAATAGGAGTGTCTGACACGGGTACGGCGGGGTAAACCAAAGAGCCCGAGCATCAGAGCATGTAAATAAATAGCTTTAATGATTATATCATATGGCAATTACAACATGATAGTTGACAAAGATGGATTTAGTTATTACACTAGAAAATGGAATCAATTTAGAGACGGTCATTTTTTTAAAAATGGACATTCATTCATTCATGGACAGAGGGGGTAATATTTTCTTCGTAGTCATCTAGAATGCAATACACAGGAGCAAATGCAATAAACTTTAGAGTTAGTAAGGGGCCGGACAAACCAATCTTGCAAACACTAAATTCGGCCATATATTTTCACTCTGAATTTCCCATAAGTTCCAACACTTCCCACTCATGGTTAGAACTTGCATCAGCAACCTATGTACCCCCTCAATCCCAAAAAATCAATTATCCTATTTTGGAATGTTTCACTTAGACACTTATGGAGTCTACTTTAAACCTATGCCTACAATCTCTCAACCTTCCAACATTTGACCTCCACAAGTTCATAAATATAGGGTATTCTCAACCATGTATGTAATTATTTCCAACTCCAAGTAGAATAGTATATCCCAACTATCTTTTGTTATAAATATTTCCGAAGTTTAGACTTTTTCATCCCCAAAAGGTCCAAACCGAAGGGAGTATCTAATTCATCAATAACAGCATACTTGTCGTCAAGAGTAAGGGTATTTGGCAACGTCAATTCCAAGCTTTGTATTTGGAACTGAAAGAACAAAATGAATTATATATGTTAGGATTAGGTGTCTTTGAATTGATGAAGTTTGATTTGAAGAGGAAGTCCAAGAACAAGTCCAAGTCCAATCTGAATCGAAGAGAAGAATTGAAGTCCGACTGGGAGTCTGAAGCTGTTGCACGACTGTGCTCCTCAAAGGACACGGCAGTGCAGAACATGGGAACAAGACATGAGCTGCGGCAGTTGGGGCACAGGAAGCCAAGGGAAGGACTCGGCCGTGCTACGAGGTACGAACGAGGGGTATTTTGTGCTAGGCTATGCACAGGTGTGCAGGCCAAGAAGCACGATCGTGCAACGTGACTCCAAGAGCAGATTTGGCCGGCTTTTGCAGCGTTTCCTTAAGGGTATTTGACTCCTCCTAGGGGGTTAAGGCAATAAAAATACTCTCCTTCTCCCATAGCATGATTTTAATGTCTAGTGTGATAGAAAATCAATAATTCTAGCATTCAAGTACTGATTTATTTGGGCTCCATAAATTTTCTACTTGTCTATAGCACTTCAATTCTGTCTCATCCGTTTTTCTAGATTAAGCTGTGAATTCTTGCATACATAATTAGATCTGTAAATTGTGATTCTACATATTAATAATATTTGTTCTCCCTCTGTCTGTAAACATAGCCAAGTTGGTGAACCACATAAATACTTGTGTTCGTGTCTGTGTGCGAGTGTGTTGTGATTGTCATATTCTCTACTTTCAGAGCTTTCTGGTTTAAGAGCGTATGGAGAGAAGATAGATTCAGACATTAAACCAACGATCGACAAGTTTTTATGGGAGGAACAATTTTAGTCAATGGCAGATCAAGATGAAGGCTTTATTGAGAGACAAAGACATGTGGGCTCCGGAAATTGCTGCAATCCGGGATCAGAAGAGTGATCCAAATGGCAAGATAGCAGTCATTCCTACGTCTGAAAGCTCGGAGAAGATAGCGAAAGGAACAGCAGACCTAATCACTCTAAATGAGAAGACCCCTTCTCAAATCATCAAGAGGTTAGATGATGACATTCTGACGGATGTTGCTGGTTGTAGTGATTCAGGAGGAGCATTGTGGCTGTTATCATCGAAGAAGATGCTCCTGAAGAAGTCTCTAACGAACAAGTTGCATATGAAGCAGAAAATGTTCGCTCTGAATGTCTGAAGGTACTTCTATTAAGGATCACCTAGATCAATTTACTTATTTATTACTTTAACTGCGTAATATTGAGGTTAAAATCGATGATGAAAATGTTGCTTTCATTCTATTGGTTTCTTTACTATTGTCATGAGGGGTTTGTGGACTATTTGCGTTAATGGCAAGGATACAATTATATTGATATGTGCGATGAAAGGCGAGTGGTATATGAACAGAATCTCGTCAGCAGGTTTGGTTGCGGAAAGCAACATGGGACAAGGTAGGAGACACAAGGGTTCTTAAAAAAAGGGTTACAAGACCTGGAGATGTTTATAATTACTGCAAGAAAAAGGAACACTGAAAATCTAATTGTCCCAAGAAGAAGAGCGAGAAGTATTGATCAACTGCAGCTGTACCAGATGACGAAAAGGAGGACTATGCCTTAGTAACCGTAGAAGACAGAGGCATGAACGAGAGCTTATTAACACATGCGTTCATGTAAAGAATGGTGCAACGCATGAGCAAGTAGATGGTGGCGATATTTATATGGCTAATGGTTATGTTTGCAAGAGAGTTGGTATGGGTTCTATAAGGGTTCGGACTTTTGGTGGTAAGTTCTGTACGTTGAAAAAGGTAAGACATGTTCCTGAAATAATAAAAAATCTAATATCACTTAGTCGGGCTGTACAAGATGTGATACAGCTTCAAAGGTAAAGGTGGAGCAGTAAATGCCTGCAGGGGTTCGAACGTAATTCTGAAAGGGATATAAAACGAGGTCTATGTACGTTCTCCGAGGTTCTGCGTTTTCTGGCTCGAGTGTTGAGCATCATACTACGCGAAAATCTGGATGTCTAGTGAGATACAAATTTGGTTGTGCGTAGGTCAAGTTTGGTGTTCGGTGCAACACAGCTGGGGCAAAAAAATCTTTTTCTGTTTTGATTTGGGAGATTCAAAGTTAAAGTGGAGATTTGTTAGGATTAAATGTCTTTGAATAGATGAAGTTCGATTTGAAGAGAAAGTCCAAGTCTGATCTGAATCGAAGAGAAGAATTGAAGTCCGACTAGAAGTCTGAAGCTGTTGCACGACAATGTCCTTTGAGGAGCACGACCGTGCAAAACAACGGGAACAAGACAGGAGCTACGGCAGTTGGAGCACGGGCATGCCAAGGGAAGGACTCAGTTGTGCTATGTTCTATCAGGTACGAACGTGGGGTCTTTTGTGCTAGGCCATGCACGCCATGAAGCACAACTGTGCAATGTGACTTCAAGGGCAGATTGGGTAGGGCCTTGGCTGGTTTTTGCAGCAAGTTTCCTGAAGGGTTTTTCACTCCTCATGGGTTAAGGCAGTAAAAAACTAAAAATACTCCCTTTCACCCATAGCATGATTTTAATGTCTAGTGTGATAGGTAGAGCCGTCAATTTGGGACGGTCCCGTCGGGACGTCCCGTCCCGCCATACAAATGGGACGGGATGGGACGGAAAATTTTAGGCCCGCGAAAATTCGTCCCGTCCCGTTATCCCGTATTGACGGCTCTACTTGTACCTAAGTTTTGAAACATGAAGTGAAACGTATACCAACCTCCAACCCAATTTGCATTTACTTTTAAAATTCATCAATGTCAGGTCAGTCTTAATATATTTTGATTATATAATTCCATCTGGCCTAGCTAATTGTTTGGCCACACATACTGCATACTTAAGCTTGAGCTAGTCTAACACAAACATGTTGAAGTATTTAAAGTCTTCTTGTCCTGCATTGTCCCGCGTCCTGAGAAGTGCCGATTAGAAGTGCGGTGTCACGACCCTAATCCTAGGCACCATTTTAGCACATGTTGAGCACGTGAGGTTGGGGTTGTAGTATACCACTTATGCATTTTATGCTACTTGTTGGATTTTATGTGCTTATTTTGATATTTGACAACTTATGTGAATTTAGGATGATAATAAAATTAAGTTAATGCTTTATGGTCTAAATGAAATAAATTGAAAAGTGTGTAGTGAAATTATAATAATTGAAATTTAAATAAAAGTTTATAAGTGTGGAGGTGCTTTGGTGTAATAGTTGAAGGTCAAGGTTGTTAGTTGTATTGTCTAAGGTGTTAGAGGAACTAAAGTGAAACTTGGTTTAAGGTTTATCTCTCAATATTCCATGGAAAGTTATTTTCACAAAATTTTCATCCTCATTTCCTCTGTTTGCTGAAGAAAAAGATCAAATCCTAACATTTCCTTCCTAAAATCCTAACAAATTCATTTCCTTTTCGTTTTTCGATCCGTCTTCTTATTATCGTTCGTGAAGTTGAGGAGATTGCATCTAGCCGGAAAAAGATTTCCTTATTTTCGAATCATTTCGGTAAGTTATTATGATTTCTTTCAAATAATTGTTCATTGAATGTTTAAGCTTGATTTTGTTGTTTTATAAATGTTGGTTGGTAATTTGGAGCATTTTCTTGAAGTTGGAATGTTGGTAGAATGACCTAGGTTATGGGGTGGCTGTTAATGAAAGTTGATAGGAGTAAAATGGGTGTTCTAAGTTGGAATGGGTAAATGTTTAGATGCATGGCAATTTGGGACTTGTTAATGTGTTTTGGAAAGGGATTGGGTATATATTGCTTAGGTTGAACTGAATGGAAAGGGTTGGATTGAGTTGGCTGAAGTTGGGTTGTGATTCTGAAGTTGAACAAGAAAGTGTATGAACAAAGTGGATTAATGTTGCTGATTTTCTGATGTTGCTGGTCTGTTTCTGAGTTTCTGGGGAAGGGCACGAGTCGTGCCCTGTGGCACGAGTCGTCCCTTCAGATCGGAAGAGTCGTGCTCTCTGGGACGACTGTATCAGAGAGAGTATTTAGGTGGCACGAGTCGTGCCCTGCCCTGTTGACTCTGAATCATTTTTCAAGCCTTAGAAACCTAATCTACCTAGTGTATAATTGAACCCTCTTTTACTATAATTAAAGTACAACACTTTAGCTATCCAATGGTGTCTTAACATGTCAAAATGGATAGGAGGAAGGGGTTTAAATATTGTTCGGAATATGGTTGAAAGGCTTGATTTGCAACTTAACCAAAGTTATTCAAACTTGGTAATTTGATCTTGAACCTTTATAGAGGTTACTCATTGTTGTATATTGAATATATAGGGCTTGTTGGTTATACATTGTGCCCTTACTTGATTACATATTCATGGTTTGTGATTTAAATAGTGTATGAAATATATGTTGCACTATTGTATTGGTTTAAACATGAGTATGGATACCATGTTGTTAATTTGCTATCCCTTTGGTGAATTTCTTTTCAAGTAACTATTATGTGCTTGAATGTGTTTCAATCAGCTGATGTTTAGGGGTATAATGGAATAGATCAATTATGAAAATTGTTCTATAAGGTGATCGGATTACATTATACATGTGACTGTCCCCTTCTGTGGCCACAGATTGGGGTTATAGCTTCTGTATTGAGCCAAAAGTCTTATAAATTGCTAGTATCTTATATGGTTCTCTGAAAAATGAGTCTTATAAGATGTGAATATGCCTAAGCAGTTCACAAATGAGTGGAGTTTTACTCCCAACGTTGTACGACTTATTGTTCAGACGGGAAAGGTAAACTAAGGTAACGTAAGGTGTTCACCGTTTTACCAATTTGTTATGAGCACCTTGTTATGTGTTGCATATTACTTGGCGTCTTGTTGCATTCATAATAGCTTATTGAGATTTATTCTCACCCTTCTCCCTTTAATGTTTTAGATCGCACTGAGACAGGAGGTCCAGCCCAGTGAGGACGGAAAGGAGTTTAGACGTGTCTTTTGGGTTGTCAGGGTATGTGTATGCTAGTGATGGGAAGTTGTATTTTGGTGTAGTTCCTTTGTGGAGTTTGTATATAAACCACTTTGATTCAACCTTACATTTGTGATATTTTGTAACTAAACATGTTGTCTACTTTCAAAGTTAGTTTTTAACCTTCCTCCAAGTGGAGATGTTTAAAATTAGTTTTATAATGTAAATGTTAAAGTTTGTTTTCTTTTCAAGTTAAGTTAAAGTTTTTAAAATTCAGGTGGTTTTAATAGTAAGGGGACCCTCCCGCTCGGGGCACGAGCCAAGGTTCCGGGTCGGGGTCCCCACACGCGGGTCCTCAGTTCGAGGATGGGTTGGTCTAGCAGAGTGTAATTTCTCTAGTTGGCGCATAAATGGTGGCTCTGCTATGTCTGAGAGTTCTGTTCTTGTCACTGACCTTTGAGATGTTTTCACGCTTCTTATACCTGCTGCTGACATTGGTTCGATCGATTGAGAGGAAAGAAGGTTTGGATCGGTTGCTAATTCATTCTCCGTCTCCGACGAGGTCGCATCGGCAAAAGAAGGGTACTCATCGATCCAATTCCAGCTTCTGTCCCAGATGAAGATGTTCTTTGGGAACGTCCCAGAATATTTTAGTCCCGCGAAAATTCATCCCGTCCCACATTAGTCACCGAACAACAAAGTGTCGTCCCGTCCTGTCCCGTTATCCCGTATTGACGGCTCTAGTGATAGGTAGTCAATAATTATAGCATCTAAGTAGTGATTTATTTGCGCTCCATAGATTTTCTACTTGTTTGCTCTGTTCTAAAAGACCCCGCCTAAGGACGCCTAGACCCCGCCTAGGCGCTAGGCCCCTCTCCAACGCCTAGTTCTAAGCTCCGCCTAGGTCCCAACTAATCTCGACTAATCCCGATTAGTCCCCGACTAGTCCCCGCCTAGGCGCTAGGCCCGGCTCCGCCGCCTAGCATCCGCCTAGCGCTTTTTAGAACCTTGCTTGTTTGTAGCAGTTCAATTCTGTCTTATTCGTTTCTCTAGATTAGGGTTTGCACAACTGTGAATTTTTGTGATTAAGAATTCGTGCATACATACATAATTAGAGTTGTAATCTGTGATTCTCTATATTAATAATATCGTTCTCTCGTATACGTAGCGAAGTTGGCGAACCACGTAAGTACTTATTTTCGTGTGTGTATATTGACCCTATTCCCTACTGCATGTTCCAACAATATCTCTCTTCCGAATCCAAACCAAAAGCTTGAGATTGAGTCTCCAAATACTCACCAAGTGAAATCAAGTCCACCAACAAACTCCCTCCCCAACCACACACACACACACACACAGAGAAAACACCTTTGTCCCCCAAATCATACAGATCGCATGTTGTTTCTGTCCCAAGATTATTTACTTATCTCTTTTGATGATTAAAACAGAACCCAGATAGCAATTTTCACGGATGAAATATTGTATGCAGAGATAACAGATTTATATTACAAGCTACCATATGAATCAAAAACAACAAAATTCGAGGAAACCAACAGTGTAAAAAAGAAATTGAGCAATCATTCTTATTTCAACGCACGGATCTAAAAGAGAGAGAGAGAGAGGGAGGACTTACTTTGACGGGAGAGAGAAAAGTTGGAGATGGAGGGAGGAGGGAAGCCATTAGAGGAATAGTTTGTGACAGCAGCGGACTAATATTTGTTTATTCTAATCTTCTTCTTTTTTTCCTTTGTATTTTATAAATACTTCTTTTTATTTTTCTAAAATCCAATTTCAGAAGTTGGTGGCTCAACATTCACGAGCAAGTACCACCGCAAACTCACATTTTAGCATCTATCTATATTATAAATGAAACCCCCTTTTGAACAGTTCTATAAACAGTTTTAAGGGGGAAATTTCCATTTTGCCCTCACTTTTTTGTCCCTTTTCTATTTCGCCTTTAAAAAAAAAAATTGAATTAAAAAAAAATTAAAAAAAAAAAAAAATATGGCGCTGACACTGGCAGAAATTTAGGCTAGTACTACTATAATTTGAAGGGGCTGCATTTTTTTTTATTGTTAGTCCCTCGTCCTAATTAAAACTATCACATAAGTATCTATATTATAAATGGAACCCCCTTTTTTAACAGTTCTATGAACAGTTTCAAGGGGGGAAATTTCCATTTTGCCCTCACTTTTTGTCCTTTTCCCATTTCGCCCTTAAAAAAAATTAAAATTAAAAAAAAAAAAATAAATAAAAAACAAAAAATGTGACCTTAGACACGGGCTTAGGCTAGGCTAGTACTACTATAATTTAAAGGGGCTGCATTTTTTTTTATTGTTAGTCCCTCGTCCTAATTAAAACTATCACATAAGTATGATAAATAAGTTGAGATTATGTGTTACACTTTTGTGTATCACAGTGTGTATCACATTTGATTTAATAGTTATGAGTAATTAGGGCTGATATCAACATAATTCATGTATGAACGTTTGATCATCTGTGGTAAATAAAAGTGATAAAGGTGATCTCGACTCCACATAAATATATATTTTCAAAACTAACCATTTGATTTGATCAAAGTACATTAAATGACCAATAAATTATCTATATTATAAATGGAACCCCCCCTTTTGAACAGTTCTATGAACAGTTTCAAGGGGGGAAATTCCAATTTTGCCCTCACTTTTTTGTCTCTTTCCCATTTCGCCCTTAAAAAAATTAAATTTAAAAAAAATTTAAAAAAAAAACAAAAATAAAAAACGTGGTCTTGGACACGGGCTTAGGCTAGGCTAGTACAACTATAATTTAAAGGGGCTGCATTTTTTTTTATTGTTAGTCCCTCGTCCTAATTAAAACTATCACATAAGTATGATAAATAAGTTGAGATTATGTGTTACTGTAACGCAGCTGGGATTGTGTTTCCTTCTTTGATGTTTCCGCCTAGCAGTTTCCGCCTAGCCCAAATAGACTAGGATTGTGTTTCCTTTTTCCTTTGGGTTTCTTATTTGCTTAGAGTTTCCTTTTGACTACAACTCTTTTGTAATCTCATATAAATCCTTCCTCCATGTGAGAAGAATAACAAGAGAAATTATTATCCCAATTTAAATTTCTACATGGTATCAAAGCTAGCATACACAAGCTTTTGATAGATGGCGGAACAAGCACCACCGGCCGGTGGTGGTGATGGAAGACCTCCTCCGATTTTGAAGATTGAATACAACTCTCCTTTCTACCTAGGTCCCCAAGATCGACCTGGTGATTTCATAACTCCTACTCGCTTCCGTGGTGATAACTATGATGATTGGGGCCGCGATATACGACCGCTCTTGAGGCTAGACGCAAATTCGGCTTCTTGGATGGATCTATTCCATCCGCCGTTTCGCCTTGCACCGAGTTAGATTGGAATACTATGCATGCTATGTTGGTATCACGGCTCATGAACACTATTGATCCCGAGGTTAAGAGCACGCCGCCCAAGTATAGGGATGCTAGGCGTTTGTGGGATTCTCTCAAATCTCGATATGCGTTGGTGGATGGACCTCGCATTCAACAACCGAAGATGTCAATAGCACGATGTGAGCGGACCAAGACCATGCCATTCTTTGTGTATTTCGGTAAGTTGGTGGATTATGGGAATCTCTGCACAATTACGAGCCGCTTATAGATTGTTCTTCTGCGACAACTGCACGGCCGGACGAAGCACGCGGCACGAAGGGAGGCGGCAAGCTTCATGAATTTCTTATGGGTTTAAATTCGAATACTATGCCTCTCTTCGTACTAACCTCTTGTCTCAGATCCCTTGCCCACTCTTGATCGAGCTTACCAATTGATAGCACAGCCGAACGAGTGCGACTTGCTAAACCAATTCTTGATGAACCTCCGGATGCGGTTGGCTTTTCCCTCAAAACCGGTGGTCCTCGTGGTCGTGACAAGCCCGATAAATCCCACCTTACATGTTCACACCGTCGGAAAAGGGCCATGATGTCTCTTCTTGCTTTGAGCTTGTCGGTTATCCGAGAATGGTGGGGAGACGGTAGCAAAACAAGTGCTCGTGGTGGCGGTCGTCCTCAACAAGGTCGAGGGAGAGGAGTTGCGCGGACCAACTCGGTTGCCCAAGTTGGTGCCGCCCAGTCGGCATGTGCCGCCGGATCCGCCCAAGCCGGTTCTTCATCCTTGTTTCTGCGAGAACAATGGAATGCTTTGGCCGGCCTAGTTGGTAACACTCGTATTCCGAATAATCGCCTTCGTAGTACGTCCGAGACATCTTCTTGGATCATTGATACGGGAGCATCCAATCATGTGACCGGAAACGCCTTATTTGCTTGTCTCTTTGATTCATACTCTATACAAGCTTGCCCCGTCAAGCTTCCTAACGGCACCTCTGTGTTTGCACATATTGAGGGTTACGTTCGCCGACGTACACCCTTGTTCTTCATCATGTTCTTTATATACCAAATTTAAACTGCAGTCTTCTCTCTGTTTCTCAATTATCCGATGATGTTCATTGACACGTCCATTTTAATGCTTCTATGTGTGCTATACAGGACCAGTCGAGGAACCTGATTGGAACGGGTGTTAGGCGGGATGGACTATACTACTTCGGAGGCGCACCTTCTGCTTGTCACGTTTCTGTCAACAATGCATCTGCTTTGCTCGAGTTGTGGCATAATCGTATGGGGCATCCTTCGAAAAAGTAGTAAAACTTCTTCCTCCGGCCTCTCATTTGTCGGGTAGTCTTCATCAACCTTGCGACGTTTGTTTTCGTGCTAAACATTCTAGAGATAGCTTTCCTATTAGTGAGTATAAATCTACTAGAGTTTTTGAGAAAGTTCACTGTGACTTGTGGGGTCCTTACACCCATGTTTCCTCTTGTGGTGCCCGTTATTTTTGACTTTGGTAGATGATTATTCACGTCTTTGTTTGGATTTATTTACTAGTTGATAAAACAGAAGTTTTTCGCATGTTTATGGCCTTTGTTGCAATGGTGGATCGACAGTTTTCTCAAAAAATCAAAATTGTTCAATCTGATAATGGCACTGAGTTTAACTCCCTGTTTGATTATTTTCTTTCCACCGGCATTCTTTTTCAAACATCATGTGTTGGCACCCCGCAACAAAATGGGTGTGTCGAACGTAAACACCGTCATATTTTGAACATAGCTAGAGACTGGAGGTTTCAGGCTCACCTTCCCATTTACTTTTGGGGCGAAGCGGTCCTTACCGCCGCTCATTTGATTAATCGAACCCCTTCCCCATTGTTGGATAACAAAACTCCCTACGATATCTTGTTTGGCAAAAACCCCTTTTATGATTCTCTTCGAGTTTTTGGTTCGATGTGTTATGCTCATAATCGCAGGCTAGGGTGACAAATTTGCTAGTCGCAATCGTAAATGCATCTTCGTGGGGTATCCTCTTGGTAAAAAGGGTGGAAGGCTGTTTGATCTTGAGACCAAGAAATTTTTCGTCTCTCGTGATGTCAAGTTCTTTGAGACGTGTTTCCATACGGCGATTCTACTACCGTTCCTCATATCCAGGATTCGTTGATGTTCTTCAGGAAGAAGCTTTTGGTCACATTGATTTTCCTATTGAAGAAGACTCCATTGCTCCTTCGTTGTTCGGGCAGTAGAGCCCGCTCCTCTATCCGATGTACGGGAAGAGGTTGCTCCGCCTCCCATTGATCCGGCTCCTCAGGCTCCCATCTGCTCCTCTCGCATCAACGTCGGTCTCTTCGATGACTCGGATCCGATCTTTTAGGGAGGGGTATGAGACAGTAAATTGCCTTCTGTTCGTCTTCGCGATTTTGTGGCCCTTACTACATCTTCTAGTCCATCTCCCGCCTCTCCGTCTTCAATCGGTTCCTCGGGTACTCCATATCCTATAGCTCACTATATAAAGCGTGATCGGTTTTCTGCGAAATATCGTACCTTTCTTGCATCTCTTACGGTGGCTAAAGAGCCGACTTCCTTTCGTGAAGCCACGGCTCATGATGGCTGGAAATAATCAATGCAAGAGGAAATTCGTGCCTTGGAGGATAATGGCACATGGTCCATGGTGTCTCGCCTCCTGGCAAACGGGCTCTAGGATGTCAATGGGTCTATAAGATCAAGTACAATTCGACGGAGCGGTTGACCTACTGAAATCTCGGCTAGTTGTTCTTGGCAATCATCGAAAGAAGGCATCGACTACACGTAAACTTTTGCTCCCGTGGCTAAAATGGTCACCTGTTCGGGCTTTCCTTGCTATTCTTGCTTCCAAGAATTGGGAGCTTCATCGATGGACGTTCACAATGCCTTCTTGCATGGCGACTTAGCGTAAGAAGTTTATATGAAACCCCCTCCGGGCTTTGCGGCACCGAACACCAACACGGTTTGTCGTCTTCATAAGTCCCTATATGGTGCAAGCGAAGCCCCTCGTTGTTGGTTCGCCAAGTTGTTGACTTCCTGAAGACTTATGGCTTCCTCCAGTCCTACTCGACTACTCTCTGTTTACCTTCACCAAAGGTGCCATCCGAGATAAATGTGCTTGTGTATGTTGACGATCTCATCATAGCGGAACGATTCCGCTACCTTGCTATCCTTCAAAAAGTACCTGTGTGAGTGCTTCAAAATGAAGGATCTCGGGTCTCTGAAATACTTTCTTGGCATTGAGGTTGCTCGCAATCCTGATGGCCTGTTTCTGTGCCAACGAAAGTATACATTGGATATTATTTCTGAGGCCGGTTTACTAGGTTCGAAGCCCTCTAGCTTCCCCATTGAACCTAACCATAAGCTTGGTGTTGCTACCGGTGCTATCTTGGAAGATCCGGAACGCTATCGACGCCTAGTTGGGCGACTCATTTACTTGGCTGTAACTCGGCCGAATCTTGCATATTCGGTCCACATCCTTTCTCAGTTCATGAATGAACCTCGTTCCGAGCATTGGGAGGCTGCTCTACGGGTGGTTCGATATCTCAAAGGCTCGTCGTTCTCTTACCGGGTGGCTCGTTTTTCTCGGGCATTCCCCCATATCTTGAAAGACCAAGAAACAACCTACTGTTTCTCGTTCTTCCGCTGAGGCTGAATACCGCGCCATGGCAGCTCTTACATGCGAGCTTAAATGGCTGAAGGGTTTATTGTTGAGCATGGGTGTCCATCATCCCAAGGCTATTCCCATTTTCTGTGACAGTGAATCGGCTCTTCACATTGCCAATAATCCTGTTTATCATGAGCGCACCAAGCATATTGAGGTAGATTGTCATTTTGTCCGTGACGCTATCTCCAATGGTCTTATTGCCCCTTCTTATGTTCCAACGAAGACTCAGTTAGCTGACATATTTACTAAAGCTCTCGGGAAGCAACAGTTTGATGTTTTACTTAGCAAGTTGGGCATTCTTGATCCTCACGCTCCAACTTGAGGGAGGGTGTAACGCAGCTGGGATTGTGTTTCCTTCTTTGATGTTTCCGCCTAGCAGTTTCCGCCTAGCCCAAATAGACTAGGATTGTGTTTCCTTTTTCCTTTGGGTTTCTTATTTCCTTATTTGATGTTTTCTTTTTCCTTTGGATTTCTTATTTCCTTATTTGATGTTTCCTTTTTCCTTTGGGTTTCTTATTTGCTTAGAGTTTCCTTTTGACTACAACTCTTTTGTAATCTCATATAAATCCTTCCTCCATGTGAGAAGAATAACAAGAGAAATTATTATCCCAATTTAAATTTCTACAGTTACACTTTTGTGTACCACAGTTTGTATCACACGTGATTTAATGGTTATTAGAAATTAAGGTTGATATCAACATAATTCATGTATGAACGTTTGATCATCTGTGGTAAATAAAAGTGATAAAGGTGATCTCGACTCCACATAAATATATATTTTCAAAACTAACCATTTGATTTGATCAAAGTACATTAAATGACCAATAAATTATCTATATTATAAATGGAACCCCCCCCTTTTGAACAGTTCTATGAACAGTTTCAAGGGGGGAAATTCCCATTTTGCCCTCACTTTTTTGTCTCTTTCCCATTTCGCCCTTAAAAAAATTAAATTAAAAAAAAATTAAAAAAAAAAAAACAAAAACGTGGTCTTGGACACAGGCTTAGGCTAGGCTAGTACAACTATAATTTAAAGGGGCTGCATTTTTTTTTATTGTTAGTCCCTCGTCCTAATTAAAACTATCACATAAGTATGATAAATAAGTTGAGATTATGTGTTACACTTTTGTGTACTACAGTTTGTATGACACGTGATTTAATGGTTATTAGAAATTAAGGTTGATATCAACATAATTCATGTATAAACGTTTTATCATCTGTGATAAATAAAAGTGATAAAGGTGATCTCGACTACACATAAATATATATTTTCAAAATTAACCATTTGATTTGATCAAAGTACATTAAATGACCAATAAATTATCTATATTATAAATGGAACCCCCCTTTTGAACAGTTCTATGAACAGTTTCAAGGGGAGAAATTCCCATTTTGCCCTCACTTTTTTGTCCCTTTCCCATTTCACCTTTAAAAAAAATTAATTAAAAAAATTTTTTTTAAAAAAAAAACCAAAAAACGTGATCTTGGACACGGGCTTAGGCTAGTACTACTATAATTTAAAAGGGCTACATTTTTTTTTTATTGTTAGTCCCTCGTCCTAATTAAAACTATCAAATAAGTATGATAAATAAGTTGAGATTATGTGTTACACTTTTGTGTACCACAGTTTGTATCACACATGATTTAATGGTTATTAGAAATTAAGGTTGATATCAACATAATTCATGTATGAACGTTTGATCATCTGTGGTAAATAAAAGTGATAAAGGTGATCTCGACTCCACATAAATATATATTTTCAAAATTAATCATTTGATTTGATCAAAGTACATTAAATGACCAATAAATTATACCCCTTTCGTCCGAAAATATATTATTATAATTTATTTTTTTCGAATTTATTCTTAATTATGAGCAATTTTTTTTTTAAAAAAAATTGTCTTTCACTTTGAGACAAATGTAGCAATAAATTCTAAACCGTGTTAGCAAAACACTCTACCTAACAAATATAATAAACATATCAATTAATTAATATTTTTAAAATTAACGAAAATTTCAAGACTATTGCTCTCCTATTGAAATGAGTATGACTGTCATTTTTACACCCACAAAAGAGTTAAAATTCCAAGTGTTATATAAAAAAAAAAAAACTGATGTACATATTCAGTAATTTATCTTTTGGAATGAGAAATTATGATATAAACATAATACTAAAATTAAATTTAATATTTATTCATTAAATTATGCTTATAATTAAATATTTTAGGAGCGCTGTGAAAAAAAATAATACTACGGATAAGCTATAAAAATGTATTTATGATCGTGTTAAATTTGTGATGACATGGAATAATTAATCTTAGGTGGATATGATACTGAAATTAGACGTGACCATTTTATAAATCGGATCGTCCAATCGAGCGATTTTCAACCGGTCAATAACGGTCAAAATCGATAAATGCCGGTTAATCGGAACCGACTAACCGAAATCGGTAAATGGGAGGTTCGGTTAAGGTTTGCCTTTATGGAAAACCGGTCAACCACCGGTTAAAACCGTCGGTCATGCTCGGCCGAGTCATATGAGTTGCTCGGTCGAGGGGGTCATTTCCAGTGTGTAAATTTCCAATAACGGTCATGCTCGGCCGAGTCATATGAGTTGCTCGGCCGAGGGGGTCATTTTCAGTGTGTAAATTTCCAATAACGGTCATGCTCGGCCGAGTCATATGAGTTGCTCGGCCGAGCAGAACGCCAGAACCCATTCCAACGGCTAATTTTTCAAACTATTCGTTGTGTCCGTCAGAACTTTAACTGGGGGCTGACAAAAATTAAAAAAAAAAGTTTTTTTTTTGCTTAATTTACTAACTATAAATATCACTCCCTCCTCCCATTTTATTTTCACATTATTTCTCTCTACTCTTTCTCTCCTACTCTCAAATATTCACATATACTCTCACTCTCATCCAATTTTCAGTTAAATATTGTCCCATTTTTAGTTAGTTTTCTATCAAAATTAGTGATTTTCTTCATTTTCATTCATTTTTAAGCTCCGTTTCGTTTTCAAAGTTCATTTTATCTTACACAAATGGCTGGAAATCAAAGAAGAAGCCATTTAGGCAAGTCTGTTGTTGGTTCTTCCTCCCCCAACGATGATTTTGATCATCAAAATCCAAATATTCAACAAAATGAGGAAGAAGAACAAGTTGAAATTGAAAATGGTAGTGCTTGGAGGGGTAGGGGCAGCCGAGCTAGGGGAGGTGGTCGGGGACAACGACAACCTCCTACGGAAAGAGCGCCGCAATCCGATACCTTCGCCATCCATTTCACCCAAAAAAAAATTAATGCCGATGATGATTATAATTTTCGAGCATGTTGCAACTATTGTACCGCGTCTTACGCATTCAAAAGAGGCGGAGGGCATGGGACGCTCAACGGGCATACGGCGTCAAAACATCCCGAGAAACTTGGCATTTCCGCTACGCAAACTCAATTACAATTTCAACAACGTAGTTCGGGTTCGGGTGCAAAAGGTTCGTCTTCCCCTTCTTCCGTTCTTTTTAAATTTGACAAGTGGATTTATAGGGATGAACTAGCCAAATTTATTTGCGTTAAAGGTCTTCCTTTTAATTTTGCGGATTGTAATTTTTTTGAAAATTTTGCTCGCCTTTCTTTAAACCCCGCCGCCACGAGAGTACCACGTACGAATCTCGTACGTGATATTACTAGAGTGGTTCAAAAATATAAAAAATATTTAATTGATGTTTTTATCAAAATTAGAAAATAAAGTTTCAATTTGTGCCGATGGTTGGAGTGATCATTGGCAAAGAAATACTTATTTATGACTCGACCAATATTACTAAAGTTAAGTTTTATTTCTTTCAAAATTCATAACTTTTTTTATATAACTTTTTGCAAAAATTGTATGTAGTAAACAAAAGTCTAAAATAGTCTTACTTATCCAAAAAAAATTAAAAAAAATTAAAAGTTAACTTTTTTCAAAAAACAGTTAAGTTTTATTTCTTTCAAAATTCATATCTTCTTTTGTAAACCTTTTTGCAAAAAATGTATGTAGTACACTTAAGTCTAAAATAGTCTTATTAATTCAAAAAAAAATTGAAAAAAAAAAAGTTAATATACTACATACAAAGTTAACGAAAATTGTTAAAAAATTCAACTGTTACGAGGTTGAAAAATGATATGCTCGGCCGAGCACTACTATAGACTCGACCGAGCATATGAGACCAGAAAGTTGGCATTTTTTTGAAGGATATGCTAGACCGAACAGTATATATGATTTGGCCGAGCAACCCTCAACACCTAAACTCTAAAAGGTTATGCTCGACCGAACAACACCAAAGACTCGGCAAGCAACCCTCAACCCCTAAACCCTAAAAGGGTGTGCTCGACCGAGCAACACCAAAGACTCAACCGAGCAGATTCAAACCGAATAAACCAGAGGTTAACCGAAAAACCGTTAAAACTGTAAACCTTCAAAACCGTAACCGTTTTATCCGGTTTGGCGGTTCGGTTCCGATTGAGGTTTGTCCAAGGTTCAAACCGCCGGTTTTCAACCGTGAACCGGCGGTTCAATGATGAGATGAACCGGGTTTGATGTAGTGGATGGAGACGAATGTGTTTTCGGACGTGCATGACTATGTCGGAGACGGTGGGGTATTGGAGAGGGGTTTCCGGCTATGAGGGTTTGAAGGAGGTGAGAGGGTTTCGGCCGGTGGGTTTTGCCAAGGGGTTTGAAGGAGTTAAAGAGGATTTCGGCCGGTGGGTTTGCTGAGGGGTTTAAAGGAGGTGAGATGGTTTTGGCCGGTGGGTTTGCCGAGGGGTTTGAAGGAGGTAAAAGAGTTTCGGCTGGTGGGTTTTGTCGAGGGGTTTGAGGGAGGTGAGAGTGTTTCGGCCTGTGGGGTTTTGCTGAGGGGCTTGAAGGAGGTAAATAGGGTTTCCTTTGGGTGTGGCGGCTTTAGGATTTTGTCACTAGGGTGTTTTAGATGGTGGTGCATGAGGTGAAGAGAGAAGTTGGAGAAGGAAATAAAGAAAAATAAGGGTTTCGGCTTCTAGGGTTTAAGACGGGGGTGGTGAGGGGGTTTTGGCAGCATGCAGTGGGTTTTGCTTATGGTTTCGGCTACTAGGGTTTAAGTCGAGGGTGGTGAGGGGGTTTTGGTGGCAAGCAGTGGGTTTTGCCTAGGGTAGAGGTTGCATGCAGTAGGTTTTGCCTAGGGTTTTGGCTACTAGGGTTTAAGCCGAGGGTTGTGGTGGAAGGAGGAAAGGGAGAAGTAATCGGTGGTGTGGCGGTGTTGCGGCTAGTGGGGTTTGCCAAGGGTCAGGGGGTTTGGGTGGGGTTTTTATGAGGTTTGGGTTATAGATGGTTGGTTTTCTTGGCGAAGAAGGAGGTTGTTGAGATTCGGCTTTTGAGAAGGGTGGTGCCAGCCTTGTTGGGTTTGTTGTATACGGAAGGGGGTTGGCCGTAGGGTTTCTTGGTTGATTTGTGGAGGGTGGAGATGAGAGGAAGGTGAGGGGGTGAGAGTGGGGCGGCTGTTGTGTTTACTGAGGTGGGTAATTTAGGGTTTGGTGGTGGAAGCAATGGGGTGAGGGGGTGGGCCGGCAGGCAGTAGGGTTTTGCTTAGGGTAGAGGTAGCAGCAAGGGTAGGTTGTGAAAGAGGTTTCGGCCAATAGGTATTGCCGATTGGGATGGGGAAGGGTTTTGTTTTATGGCAGCAGTAAGGTTTTGCCAATGGTAGTGGTCTGAATGTGGTGCTGGGAGGAGGTACAGCTGGTGGGTGGCGGAAGCTTTGGGGTGAGGGGTGGGGCGGCTTGAGGGGTTTAGCCGAGGGTTTTTTGGAAGGTGGAGGAGGGTGGGGTTTTGATGGTGGGGCGGCTTTAGGGTTTTGTTGCTAGGGGTTTGGCGGAGAAGTCATATTATGGATCTTATTGCTATGATACCATATTAGAATAAAGGGTGATAGACGAAGTCAATTCATACATGGAGAGAGAGAGAGAAAGAGAGAGAGAAAATTGATATGAATGACTCAAGTTTTATTATGATACTAGAGGTACATATTTATGGGGTTTGCAAAGAGATTTTTAGAATCCTATTCTAATACACATATTAACTTTCCTAATCTATACAAAGATAGAGTTTCCTAAACTATATAATATATAACAATATATAGTACATAATTTAATATAATATAATATTCTGATATTATATTCCTAATACTCAATCCCTAATAAACAAGACCTTTTGAAAAGATTACAAAGTGCTAAAGTATTTTCAAAGTTTGATTTAAAGTCTGAATTCTGACAAATACAAATTGCAGAAAAAGACAGGTACGAAACATCTTTTACTGTCCATTTTGGAAAATATGAATGAAATAGAATGTCGTTTGGATTAAAAAATGCACCAAGTAAGTTTCGAAACATTATGAACGAAATATTTAATCCATACACTTTCATAATAGTTTATATAGATGATGTTTTAATATTCGGTGATAATCTATACCAACATGAAAGACATTTAAATATTTTCTATAAAATTATAAAAAAAAATGGATTAGTTTTATCAAAAACAAAAATGAAATTATACCAAATTAAAATAAGATTCTTAGGTCATGAAATTACTAATAGTACAATCATACTAATACAACGATCAATTAATTTTGCTGACAAATTTCGAAATGAAATATAAGATAGAAACCAGTTACAAAGATTTTTTGGATCTTTAAATTATTTGACAGAATTTTTGCCTAATCTAAGAAAAATTTGAAAACCACTTTTTGATATGTTAAAGAAAAAACCCCTCCCTTGGACAAATGAACATACCAAAATAGTACTACTCATCAAGAAAATTGTTAAATCTCTTTCGTGTTTGGCCTTTGTGACTAACACGCCCAAAAAATCGTTGAAACAGACGCATCCGAGGTAAGATATGGTGAAATCCTCAAACAAACTATTAAATGACAAGACCATATAATAAGATACCATTTAGGAATTTGGAACGCAACTTAAAAAGATTATTCAACAAATAAAAAAGAAATTCTCTCAAATATTTGCAAGATAACAAGCAATTTTATCTATACGTTGAAATCAAGTAATGAAAATTTTATTCTTGATTTTCTAACTAGAGAATTTTTGCAGGGACAATAATCAGGGGAACAACCCCTACGAAGAAGGATTCTCCTAAAAACTAATTAACAAGTGACACAAAAGAAGAAATGAATATGAAGCCAAAGACAATGGGAATAGTTACACAATCTAACCCTATCCCCTCACAATACAAACCTGCTTTCATACCACCCATGTATATCCCAGATAAAACAACCACAAATGGAAAATAGATTTTCTATCCTCTCTCCAATTGGTCCATCTAAACTGTCGTCATCTATAACATAGAAGACACCCATTTTTAAACAAACCCTAACAATTGAACAATTCAGGTTTACCCAACAAAGTCAAAATCCTTTTGCAAAATTAGCAACACAAAGTCAATACCCAAGACATACTCCTCCGTGTAACTATTTTTACAAACCAACTTAAGATTATATTTGCACTCTTGAATCATAATTTTTCGAAATTAACAAAAATAGGCATCCCACCAATTTTCAGAGTTACTTTTACCAGTTAATCACCAATATTTATCACCAATATTTACCAGAAATTTTTGGAAAGAGCCAACTATTTTATGAGAATATTTTAAGGCAAACAAATTTAGTCAAATTCCAGTACACATTTGATAAAGAAAATCACACATAAATTTGATATTGCATAATCCTTATTTTAAAAATATTATCAATCTCCGATTGGGGCATGAAACCAAACAAACCAAGAGAACTTTCTAGTCAAATAAACTCTATATCCAGTTTAATTATTGGGGCTATATTACTATTTGGACCCGAGCATTTATAAACAAAATAATTCCTTCTCAATGTCATTCCTTTTCTACTTTAGCCCAAATCTCCCTTACCCGCCATATTGGTTTCATAAGTGGTGGAAAACTTACGGAATAGATAAAACTATATTTCCAACGGATGTAGGAGAAGCATTTGAACAATTAAAAAACAATTGTAAATTTTCAGATCACATTTATTCATCCCCCACATGGCTACTCTTTTGTCACAATTTTCAAGTCCCTTGGATTTTTATGACAGAATATCATGTAAATGACGAACAATTAGATACAACAATATTGCCGAACCTTATTCGAAAGTACAAGATAAAATGGTAGGACAAAACTGACCCTGCAAATTGTGAAACAAAAGCAGTTACATAATATTTTAAGACAAATCCCCATTTTCCCAACATTATTGCTCTTCAACAAGTATCAAAAAAATGAAGAATTCATTGCAAAGAAACAACAATTAATGGCAAAGATGACCAAATGTACATCAGAAGTAGATATGGAACAAATCCTATTGGAACTCAGCAATTGCTTCAGTAGTACCGCCTCAGTCCACTTGGAGGAAGAAAATGATAATGACAATGATTACTTCTTTACCCAGTTACAATTATAATAAGAAGAAAAGGGACAGGTGGAATAGCAGCACATTACCAAAACTACTTTTGGTGCAAAAGAAGAAAACAACTCATGTGCTAATCATCATCCAACAACTCTTCTCATCATCCACCATCACAAAGCCAGATGTAAAACAATAAACAAAATTAGATAAATTTTCAAGATCAAATATTGTAAAAGAGGGACTTCCCCTCATTGTACAATCATCGATTTTCTTAGCAAAAAACAACAACTATTGTACTAGTTATTTCCTTTCAGATCTTCAAATTCTATCAGCACTGTAAAAGCATCAACAATCTTGTGCAATTCGAAAGCCAATATCAATATGGAGTAAGATTTTAACAACTCTATTATTTTAATTTATGTATTGTACATTGCATTTATTTTACAGTTAATTAATTAGTTAATGTTTGATTAGCTAATAATCTCAATTGATTTATCTTGATTAGTTAAAGTAATATTCCACTTACTTATATATATTTATATACTCTCCACATCCCCACATCTTTACACTTTTTTCTCCTACTTACCTCCACTTGTTCCCCACTTCTACTACCACTAATACAATATATTACACCTACACCCCCTAATCTTCTACTAGTCCCTGACCTTCAACCTCGCTAACACAAACGATTTGTCACAATATATATATATATATATATATATATATATATATATATATATATATCAAAGAGAATTACAACAGTTAGTTAGAGCATGTAAAGAGTAAGAGAATTATAGTCGATCACATATTCATCGGCTAAACATTTGTTCTCATATAAACGACAAATCTCATAATTAGATTGAGAAAAAAAAAACAGGATGAACTCTCCAATCAGGATAATGGTTTTCACAAACAATGGGAACCATGGGACCAAACCATTCGGGGACCATGCAAGATGCCCGATTGAACATAATAACGATGGTCGCTCTCCAAGATTACCAACACAAAGTTGCCACTCCGGCGAATTCTCTAACCTCTCCACCAAATGGTTGCTCCATTCAGGCCGATATACCTCCCTCGCTACAGCAGGAGCCTTGGCAGGAGCGGCGAACTCCCAACCCTGTCTACTCTCCACTTTAATTACATGATTGTTTCAACCTGACACCTTGCTCGACACTGGAAAGATAAGTTTGGGTCTTTGTGGATTACTCCTCACCACAATCACCCGATTTTCCTCCTTGTAAGTGACTTGAAAAAACTTATAAAAGGCTGACTGACAAGGCTCAAAACCTAAACCACGGCATAGGATAATAAAACCGGTCAAGTATCTCATGGCATTGGCTCCTATCATGGTTGGTACTACATGCATGTCCTCTAGGAATTCACAAATAAAAGGATTGAGGGAAACAAAGACCTAATCGAAACTGTTTTTAGAAAAAAAGAGACTTGGTTGAGGTTATAAAAGAAGTCATTTAAGCCGTCCTCGTCATTTAAAGGTATGGCCGAGGTATAAGTCAATCGGTACTCGTCCTTGGATACCCCGTAGTTATTGTATAAATCTTGAATCATCGGGTCACCAGCACTGACTTGTCTACTTCTAGGAGTGCGTGACCTTACCCTTTGTGGAGCCCCACTTTGAGCTCTACCGCGACCTCATCATCGACGACCGCCAACCTCAACCCCTTCATTAAAAGCATTTATTATCCTATCTGACGTACTTGCTCCACCCCCAACACGAGCAGCAAGATCATTCCTCTTCCTCCGGCCATATTTGTAGAAGAAACAGGAGGATCAGTGTTGAACATAGAAAACAACAGCGAAGACAAGGGAGTCTTTGTTCCCCCTGTCTCAACTACAAAAGCCGAGGAAGGGCCCTCAACTAACCGTAGTCGATCCAAATGCCCACTTTTAGATAATAGAGACTAATGTGGTCAAGGATCTTGATCCACCCATTGCATATAACTATATTTGGGATATTAACATCAAGACGATCAATCCTAAACCTACTAAGATACACAACATCGGTGGTCCTGGTTTTTTTGTACCTAGTCAAAATCTCACTGATTTATGCTAAGCCCAACATCATTTATGGCCATCGTTCATTTGTAAATATGAAGATTCTGAGTATGGTAATAATTCACGGCGTTGGGATCACTCCTCCAAATGCGAACCATGATTAACTGGATGAATGCTTGCAGAAAAAGGGTCCAGTAAAGAAAATTTACCTATTTCGAAGAAACAATTGAAGAAAGGAACTTAGATTGCCAGTGTTGGGTATGCACATTTTAACCCTCCTAAATTAGCTTAATATTTGATGATACCATAACCTCATCTCTATTTTAAGGACTTTAGGCCCATATGTAATGAAGCTTAGACTTCAATTTTTTTTAGCTAAGTCCATTTTATAGAATAGGATAAATTAGGCTTGAAGATTGGCACAAGATTCATTGGATATGAGGATGCAGTTCAAGTGTTTCAGACCGCCCTGTCAAAACCGCCTAGCAGAACCGCTCCATGTAACTGCTTGGTGGAATCCTTGTCTGAAACCTTCTGAAACCACTTTTGAACTCCAGTGCAAATTCAAAGTAGTGAACCGCTCAAATGCAAACAGCATTGTGGTTCCAGCATCTTGACCGCACTATCCTCTGGTGAAACTGCTCCTGTCTAAACCGCTCCTCACCAGACCGCTCCAATGATTGAAGACTTGAAATGAACCACATTTGACCGTTGGAATCCACGTCAGCAATATCAAATGTCAACCACCATATCTTGTCACGTTATCACTCAATGTCAGAGAAGATCTGCAAGGATCTTGAAAAGGTGACAGATGTCCTAACTACCTTATCTGCAGCTGGAGCCTGATCAGTTTTATCTGCAACTGCTGTACCAAATGACAAAAGTGGATATTGTGGACTAATGGGAAAGCACTAGTACAGTACTTGCTACAGCTGTGTCCAACGACTAGTTCATTGGTGCTTGGGTATAAATACCCCCAATCTTCACCATTTGAAGTTGCTTGAGAAATTGATTTGCTGTGAGTTCATACGAAGTTGAAGTTCTGCCCAGAAAATTTCCAGTCCTTTGAATCTTCATCTTCTTACTTCAAGAAAAATATCCCAGCCCAGAAATCAAGCCTTAACACATCAAGAATCATTGTGCTCTCCATCTCACAGATCTAAAGAGCCTTGATCTTGTTCACACACACTCACCTCACTTGTTTAATCACATAGATTATTCATTTGAGATACACTGGTTATAGTCTAGGATTCGATCTTCATAGAATAGATTTTAGATCTGAGTTTAAATACTTTGTAACTTGTAATCTCTCTCATACTCAATATAAAATCTAACTCTTAGAAAATCCAAGACTAACCATCTTGGTAGTGAACGTAGATCGTTTATCGATTGAACCACTCCAAATATTGTGTTCTTATATTTCTGCATTTATTATTTCTTGTGCTTATTAACTATCTATCTTTTTCTCTGTTTGATCTTATTTGTAGTTATCCATTATTGAGAATTGTGTTTGGAGTTAACTTTATCAAAACCTCACTTTTGTTTGTAAACCGCACGCACTATAACTGCACTATAAACCGCACTCAAAATCGCTTTGTATCTTCTAAATATTCTGCTGTGCATTTTGCAACTCTACTTGCAGTTTCTTATTAACTGCAAGAGGTTTTGTAAGCCAAGAGGTTTAGTTTTTAAAAGAGGGCGAAAATTTTGTAACAGCTATTCACCCCCCCTCTAGCTGTTTTTCACCCTTGTTGTCACCTTTGGGACCAACAACCAGAAAATCGAGATAAATGTTATGTAATCACCTGAAAGTTCAAAGCTTGCCCTCTTGCTCTTGATCTTAATGGTGAGAAAAGAGTAGAATTGGGTGAATCTTTACCTTTTATACCCAGATTCGATCGGGTACGAGTTGGATCAGATGGGTCGCACGACTCCCCACTAGCCGAATTAAATACAAACGTGTGTTCCCAAAAGGAATGTCGTTTCAATATTCAGCTTGCTCATCAATGCTATTATTTGTTGGTTAAAATGATTACTCGCCTCGAAATCCATGATAACCTCTTCGTATACGTAAAACAAGGACGAGATATAACGACATCACTTTCTCCTCGATAAAATCGAGCTAGAAAGTCGGGGGCCACTGAACGGTATAAATCAAGCATGACCCAGTGGATCAAGTTACGGGTAAGCCTGATGTGCCCATCCCCACGTAAAAATATGTACAACTCCTAAAAACAACATAAGAATAGGTTTCCCTACCTATGGTCTTCAAGATATCTCGACATAATCATATGTCGATCAAAGCATAATGGAATTTCGACATAAAGCTATATCGACCAACGTATAGGGACATAGGTCTAGGTCGGCCAAGTCCAAAGTATGCATAATACGTCGACCAACACCACATCTCCCTCATATAAGCCTATCAGGGATATATCTCCCTAAATGTCCCTACCTTTGCTCAGCTCACTCCTTTACGACATAAAATGTTAAGTCGACCAAGGTCATGCACCGATCATGACTTGCCCGACATACGACTAAATAACACAGTTCGAATCCTAGTTAAATATGAAAACCTTGAAATTAGGATCTGAATAGGATTCAACTTATTAATTCACTCCTAAACTTCCTTTCAAATGCAGGAAACTGCCTCATACCACTATAAATACATGACATAAATTTCACAATTATGGTAAGACATTATTTTACTCTGAACTATTGTCAATTGATATGCTATTATACAGACCATTACTTACTCTCACGCCGAAGGATTTTCGCCGGTGAAGTCCCGACCCAGTTTAATTCTTTGTTCATCTTTTTCATGCTATTCAAGTCATCTGGAATATACGACCCACTTGATTAGGGTTGATTCGATATTTTTGGCATCATCACTATATAATTTAAAAAATGTGATTGATAGTATTATTAATGGTGAATTAATAACAATTTTTAAAATTATATAAATATAATTAAATTTTTATAAAATTATGATTATAGGTTAATTGAGTTAACTAAAAAAAAATAGATAAAATTTTTTGGAAGAGGAAGTACATCCTAGTATACTTATATAACTAGTGTTATCTTCATTTCTTTCCTCTGATAAGTAGACCAAAAATAGCAGAGGATTTAGAGTAAAGTCAACTTATCTCCCCTTTCCTCCCACCTTGACGAACATTAAATAAAAAAGTATTTTCAAATTTTCAATTAGTAAAAATGTAATTTTATTAGGATATTCTTGAGGGAGTATAGAATATAGATCTGATATTTGTGGTGTTCTTTTTATTGTTTTTTTAAATAATTGATGAAAGTGGCACGTTTTGGAAATGTAAAAGGAATGTTCGTCAAGGGTGGGAGGAAAGGGGAGGGAAGTTGACTTTACTTTAAATCCTCTGCTATTTTTGGTCTACTCATCTGAGGAAAGAAATGAAGATGACACACAAAGATGTGACAAAGAAAGTACACTTATTTTAGACACAAGAATTAAAAAAAGTGTAAATAATTTAAATATTGTTAGTATGAAAAATGAGATATGATAAAAAAAAAGGTAGAGTAGGGAATAATACTGAATAGTTATTGTGAGTATGCAATTGAGTATCATTAAATAAAAAAATATTTTAAAAATTTCATTTAGTAAAAATGTAATTTTATTAGGATATTCCCTACCTTACCTTTTTTTTTATCGTATCTCATTTTTCATATTAACAATACTCCCTCCGTCCCAATAAAAGCTTCACTAATTACCCAAAAGAGCGTCCTGTTAGATGCTTTACATTTTCTTTTTTGGTAAAGAATCTTTACTATTTCCTCCACTCATTCTCTCTCCTACATTATTTTAATATTCACAACACCATTATAATTTACTATTCCCTTCACTAATTCTCTCTCCTATTTTCAAATTACACTCACAACATTTTTTTTCCCTCCCATTTTCATAATTTGCGTGCCCACCCAAAAACCCAAAAGGGTGAAACACTTATTGGGATTGGGATGGAGGGAGTATTTAAATTACTTACACTTTTTTTAATTCTCGTGTTCTAAAATAAGTGTACTTCCTCTGTCCCATCTTTGTTGCTTTTAGACTACCCACAGTGGTTTCATCCCACTCCCCCATTTCATCTAACACTTTTTACACTTTTTCTCATCCACCTAATATTTCATCTACCCATTTCATTTACCCCCACTCCAATGGCTAACTTAAACTAAATTTCAACTCCCTCCAACTCATCATTCTATACCCCACTACTTTTATTTTATTTCATTTATATTATTTATTTTTATGATTAGTAAAATAATAATTATTATTATTTATAATTAAAAAAATATTTCACACTTAATTAAAAAAATATTGCATCAACTTATATCGATTTGTAGGGAAAAAAAATGATGAATTTTGGTGAAAAAAAAAATTAAAAAAAATAATAATTTACTAGGTAATAATTCAGCCCCAATTGAAAACTAAGTGTTTTTTTTTTGTGTCCAAATCAAATGAAACTTATATCGATTTGTAGGGAAAAAAAATGATGAATTTTGGTGAAAAAAAATTAAAAAAAATAATAATTTACTAGGTAATAATTCAAACCCAAATTGAAAGCTAAGTGTTTTTTTTTTTTGTGTCCAAATCAAATGAAACTTATATCGATTTGTAGGGAAAAAAAATGATGAATTTTGGTGAAAAAAAAAAATTAAAAAAAAAATAATTTACTAGGTAATAATTCAGCCCCAATTGAAAACTAAGTGTTTTTTTTGTGTCCAAATCAAATGAAACTTATATCGATTTGTAGGAAAAAAAAATGATGAATTTTGGTGAAAAAAAAATTAAAAAAAATAATAATTTACTAGGTAATAATTCAGCCCAAATTGAAAGCTAAGTGGTTTTTTTTTTGTGTCCAAATCAAATGAAACTTATATCGATTTGTAGGGAAAAAAATGATGAATTTTGGTGAAAAAAAAATTAAAAAAAATAATAATTTACTAGGTAATAATTCAGCCCAAATTGAAAGCTAAGTGTTTTTTTTTTGTGTCCAAATCAAATGAAACTTATATCGATTTGTAGGAAAAAAAAAATGATGAATTTTGGTGAAAAAAAAAATTAAAAAAATAATAATTTACTAGGTAATAATTCAGCCCAAATTGAAAGCTAAGTGTTTTTTTTTGTGTCCAAATCAAATGAAACTTATATCGATTTGTAGGGAAAAAAAAATGATGAATTTTGGTGAAAAAAAAAATTAAAAAAAAAATCAATTTACTAGGTAATAATTCAGCCCAAATTGAAAACTAAGTGTTTTTTTTTTGTGTCCAAATCAAATGAAACTTATATCAATTTGTAGGGGAAAAAAATGATGAATTTTGGTGAATTTTTATTTTTATTTTTATTTTTAAATCATTTATTATGAGATAATTGAGTTTAAATAATTGGGTGAAAAAATAATAAAGTACGGACCAATGGGGCGGCGACACTGGCAGTTAAAAAAAAAAAAAAAAAAAAAAAAGGGAAAGGCGAACGCCACACGCGCCATCCGGGCGGTGTGGCGCACTCGCCAATTCGCAATGAGACGATATGACACATGGCAGTTTAAAAAAAAAAAAAAAAAAATTGCATTCAACCGGGATGAAAGTTTTCATCCCGTTAATTAATACAGCCAACTTTCAGTTCCCTATTGCAGTGCCTAGGCTGAATGAAATGGGATTTCATTCCCATTTCATACTACCACTGTGGGTAGTCTTAGAGGGTTTGGACCTGATATGTTCAGGGTTGTTGTAAGTATGACATACTCCTTCTGTCCCATATTACCTTATTCATTTTGCTATTTTGGGCGTCACACTTTAAAGTCACTTTTCTAAAAAGAAACTTTTTTAATACTTCTTTATTCATGGGATCCACTTGTCATACTCACAACATTTTTTAAATTTACTATTCTCTCCACTCATTCTCTCTCCTACCACTCACAACTCCTACTTTAATAACATTATTTCTTATTTTTCGTTCTCAACAGTAAATGAGTAAGCTATTATGGAAGGATGGAGTATAAGCTTATTGAATACAAAAAGTAATTAAAATTTCTATTTTAAACTTTAAAATGGAAATAAAATGGGGAGAAGAAAGCAAGTTTTAGTGAGATGGAAGGAGTATGAATTATCAAAAGGATATTTTTTTTCTTAGGCAAAAATCATATTTTAGTAATTAAACTTTAGCTTTTTTTAAAATGTTTTCACTGAACTATTATTTTTCAAAATGTTTACACTGAACTTTCATAATTTTCAAAATGTGCTCACTCCGTTAACATATTCGCTAAAAAACCTAAAGAAATTTAGTCACGTTACTTAACGTGAGTAATGTTTGTTAAATTTTTAACCAATATTTTAACATTATTGACATGTATGATGAAAACTACAATTTTTTTTAATGAAAAATGTCATTAGCATATAGTTATAAGAAATATTACAAAAAAAAATTCTCAAAAAAATTATTTACCCTAGATCGTATTTAACAAAATTAGTCATGTGGCTAAATTTCGTTAAATTTTAAACGAATTTGTTGATGGAATGAGCACATTTTGAAAAATATAAAAGTTTAGTTAAGACGTTTTGATGGAAATAGGTTTTTGGCTTTTTCTTAAAAAAATGGTACTGAGGGAGTGAGTACTCTTCTACTAAACCGCGTTAATACTCTTTCGGACAGGGACTACACTCCTCAATAAACAAACAACAAAAGAAAAGAAAAGAAACACATGCAATCAATTGAATTCAACGGTCTCCTTTCTTCCGCGTTCACACCCACATCGTACACGTCTATTTACCCACATTCATTTCCCCCCACCCGTACATATATATATCTATATTCAGCATTTCTCTTCTCAATCTCATCAATTCACTCACTGCCTTCACATCAATTTTGGTCCATTTTCTTTCTCAATCTACAAATGGAAATGGGTCTCAGTCAAGAAGATTACTCCACTTTTTACACTTTGTTTCAAGAACTTGACTCACCCACTCTCAATATCAACAACACTGAAACCACTCCTTCAAACATCAAGAGAAGAAAATTTGATTTTGAAAATGAAAATGGAATTGGAATTGGAGATGATGATTTTGATGCAAACCCTTTTAAGGATATTCTCGACACATTATTTGCCTCCGATGAATTCGAAGAAAAACCCATTCCAGAATTCCAGTTTCCCCAGCTACCATCCAATTCCGTCTTGGATTTCAGCTTCAATCAAAAGCCCGAGATTGATTCGGGGAAGATCACGAAAATCACCCGGAAATTCGATGATATCTTCACCCAGGATTCGAATTCAACTCACTACCCATATGCAAGCAGCAGCGGCGGCGGAGGAGGAGGGCAGCGGCGGTTATGGGTGAAAGACAGGTCTAAAGTCTGGTGGGAACACTACGGCAGCGATGATTGTCCCGATGAAGAGTTTCGGAAAGCATTTCGGATGAGCAAAGCAACATTTAATGTCATCTGCGACCAGCTCGATTCCGCCGTCACTAAGAAGGACACAATGTTGCGTTTGGCTATTCCGCTTCGGCAGAGGGTTGCCGTTTGTATTTACCGGTTAGCAACCGGCGAGGCCCTCCGACTTGTTTCCAAACGGTTCGGATTAGGCATTTCGACTTGTCACAAGCTTGTCCTTGAAGTTTGTGCAGCTATGAAGAATGTTCTAATGCCCAAATTAATTCAATGGCCAGAGGAGAATAAGTTGAATGAAATAAAGGAGAATTTTGAGGGCATTTTTGGAATACCAAATGTGGTCGGGTCGGTTTACACAACCCATATACCCATCATCGCTCCAAAAGCCAGTGCTGCCGCTTATTTCAACAAAAGACATACCGAGAGAAATCAGAAGCCTTCGTATTCAACCACTGTCCAAGGAGTAGTTGATTCAAGAGGGATATTCACTGACATTTACATCGGATGTCCCGGTTCAATGTCTAATGAAAAGATATTTGAAAAATCGACTTTGTTTCAAAAAGCAAACAACGGATTAATGAAAGACATTTGGGTGGTGGGTGATTCGAGTTACCCGTTAATGGATTGGGTTTTGATTCCTTATATCAATCAAAACTTGACATGGAGTCAACATTCATTCAATGAAAAGGTGGATGAGGTGAATGGGGTGGCTAAAGAAGCCTTCATGAAGTTGAAAGGGAGGTGGACGTGTTTGCAGAAAAGGACTGAAATAAAGCTTCAAGATTTGCCTGCAATGCTTGGGGCTTGCTGTGTGTTGCATAACATATGTGAGATGAGAAATGAGAAAATGGAGATGAATTTGAGGTTTGATTTACTTGATGATAAGATGATAGCCGAAAATGCAATCAGATCCACTAAAGCACTACAAGCTAGAGATAATATTGCTCATTATATCTTACATCATAGATAGGAATACTAACTTTGATGCTATAGCTTATACCCTTCTCTTTATCAAGGTTCTTGGTTATAAACAAGGTCAAATTATAAATATGAGTCCAAATGTCCAGAGGTGTTTACACTGCAGGGTCCAAGATTTCATTTTTGGCAATTATTTAACGGCAATTTCTAATATAAATTGTCGTTAAATCAAGCACAAACACCAAATAATCCTCAATGTTGGATATGTAAGTGATGTGAATGTAGCAAAAAATTACTAGACCCAACGATCAAACGCAAAATTTCGAATATTCTAGCAAGGTTTCGATAAATTGAACAGTGACCTAACGTTTATTAAAGATACAAACATCGGTATAAGTGAAATCGGTGAAAGGTGCAACCTCGACCCTTTGTCTATATGTAGACAAGAATCTCGGTATAAGTGCAGAAATCACAAACTGCGATGGAAAATCATTTGATAATTCAAAAAGTGAGCGCCATGAATTTTTTTCGATATGCTCATAGAACCACGGGAGAATAACTCTCAAATTCTCATAAATTCAACATATCTTTTATGATGACTAGACTCGACTATTTATAGCCTTGGGGCTTGTCGTGTGCTGCATAGCATACGTGAGATGAGAAATGAGGAAATACAGATAAATTTGAGGTTTATTTTGTTTGATGAAAGAGATGATAGCTAAAAATGTAATCAGATCCACCAATGCACTACAAGCTACAGATAAAATTGTTCATTATATCATGGAAAATTGCAAATAAATCACTGTACTATTCAGTTTTGCGTTTCACCCCTAAACTATTTGTTTTTTCATATAACACATTAAATTAATTTATTTAAGTATACAACACATTAAACTAATTTAATTTTGCCTTAATGGTCACTTTTACTAACGGAGTTAGTTTTCCCCGTAAAAGACGTGCCATTGCATGCGACAGTTTTTTCAGGGTATTTTTGATAGTTTAATCTTAAAGTAAAAATCAAATTTAAAGAATTTAATTTATCTTTTAAAAGAAGTGTAGGGACTTAAACTAAAAATAAAAACCTAAGTTAAATCAAGATCCCACCCACCCCTCTTGCTCAAACTTGGGAAAAATCCCTAGAAATGTTGTCCACCATCTCTCTCTCTCCTCCCCTTGTTCTTCCTCTTCCCATGGCTACCCACCGGAGACCCTTCCCCAACACCTCCTTCACCGCCACCCCTAAAACCCTCCATTTTCATTAGAGCTGTCAATTCGGGAATACGGAATGGGACGGGACGAAATTATGTTGTCCCACGATGGGAACGGGACGAGACGGGACAAAATGGGACGGGACTAAAATACTCCGTCCCATTTGCGGGACGCGGGATCCCATGGGACAATGCGGGACCCGTTGACTAGGAGAGATTAGGCGTTGACTAGGCGCCAAGGCCACGGCCGGCCAAGGCCAAGGCCAAGGCCAAGGCCAAGGCAAGGCATCAAAAGGTATTCTCGTTATGTAGCGGCCCCAGGTGTTTTCATTTAGTAGATTGAGGTATTTGAAGGATACCTGGATGTGAAGTGATAATGATACAATCAGCCATGCTGGAGAATTCACTTGGAAATGTTAGCTTTTATGGGTTAAGAGCCCCCTCGTTTCAGTAGTATAATGCCACACCACAGTCTGTTGTGTTTATTCAGCCTTGATGCACAAAATCCTTGAGACATTTGGCAGTTAGTGGAATTATTAGTTGCATAAACATGTTAGTCAAGCTGAAAGTCTTTAATTGAAATGGTAAAACAGAACAGATAGAGAAGTAAGTTTGCATCACTGAGTGCTTCAAGGAATGCATATTTAAGAAATTTAGTCCGCAACAAATGAAACAACGTGCATTGATACACTGAAAGTGAGATGGCATTGCAGACACTTGGCCATAAAATTTATTTATTCTCCAGAAACAGATTAAAAGTTCATCTCCGTTATACTTGTATGTTTTTCAGAAAATCTTCCAGAAATTGATTAAAAGTTCAAGGCAAGGCAAGGCAAGGCCAAGGCCGAGCCAAGGCAAGGCCACAGCCGACCTATATTGTCCGACCTATGTACAGTACACGGGATGGGACGGGATGGGCGGGACCGCACTATGTTGTCCCACGACGGGAACGGGACGGGACTAAAATACTCCGTCCCGTCCCATTTGTATGGCGGGACAGGACGTCCCGACGGGACCGTCCCAACTTGACGGCTCTAATTTTCATGGCAGTTCGACTCCTCTCTCTCACTCTCTCGTCAAGTGTTGCCCCTCCTCTTCCACCGGTGACCCTTCCCAAACACCCCTTCACCGTGACCCCTAAAACCCTCAATTTTCATGGCAGTTCGACTCTTCCTCTCTCTCTCTCTCTCTCTCTCTCTCTCTCTCTCTTTCTCTAATCATCGATTGATGCTCCTCCTCTTCCTCTCCTTCTCCCTCACAAACGATCAGAGCAAATTCGAACAAATAAAGTCTTCTCCTTTTTTTTTTCATGGCAGGTAGTTAGATTTTGATTTCAAAATCTAAAGCCTTTTCCATTTTCATGGCAATTCAATTTTTTGTGTGTGAATTTGTATCAGGCTTTGAAATCAGATCTAAAAAAATTAGGATGACATGTAGTGGTGATGAAGAATCTAGGTTTTCAATTTGGTTGCTTGATTTTGAAATGAATGATATATTTGTTCTTTTTAATTTTCCGGGTTTTGAACAAATTTAGGATTAGGTTTTTTGGTGTGATGAGATGGTGGCAGAAGGTGGTGGTAAGACGATGGAAGAAAGTGGTGACGGATGAAGGTGGGTGGTGGGTGTTGATGATATATTTAATGGGAAAGATGACATGATTGAAAACAATGATAAATATGAATAGCTAAAGTGAAAAGTAAAAGAAAATTAGTGACTTGTGAAAAGATTAACAAGTCATGGACTAATTTACAATAATTTAAACCTACAAAAAGTTAATGCAGAGTAAACTACTGAAAATACCCCTTAAAATATGATTACACGTGCTGCACAATATGTTATTTCAAACTGATTACATTGTGCCCTCTTTTCCAAATGAAAGGGGGTTCTTTTATAGTAAAAAGGAGGGTAATGGCGGGAGATCGTTTCTATGCTACACAAGCACTTTAGGGTGAGTGATTGTCGCTCAACCACAGAAAGGACCATATTACCCTAAATGATTGGTGGTCGACCAGGGTAGGGGTCCCTACGAGAAGGTGACATGTGTCACCCTCCCTATAAAGTGTTTGCGCAGATGCTGAAGGGCATTTTTGGAATACCTAATGTGGTCGGGTCGGTTTACACAACCCATATACCCATCATCGCTCCAAAAGTCAGTGCTGCTGCTTATTTCAACAAAAGACATACAGAGAGAAATCAGAAGCCTTCGTATTCAACCACTGTCCAAGGAGTAGTTGATTCAAGAGGGATATTCACTGACATTTGCATCGGATGTCCCGGTTCAATGTCTAATGAAAAGATATTGGAAAAATCGACTTTGTTTCAAAAAGCAAACAACAGATTATTGAAAGACATTTGGGTGGTGGGTGATTCGAGTTACCCGTTAATGGATTGGGTTTTGATTCCTTATATCAATCAAAACTTGACATGGATTCAACATTCATTCAATGAAAAGGTGGATGAGGTGCATGGTGTGGCTAAAGAAGCCTTCATGAAGTTGAAAGGGAGGTGGACATGTTTGCAGAAAAGGACTGAAATAAAGCTTCAAGATTTGCCTGCAATGCTTGGGGCTTGCTGTGTGTTGCATAACATATGTGAGATGAGAAATGAGAAAATGGAGATGAATTTGAGGTTTGATTTACTTGATGATAAGATGATAGCTGAAAATGCAATCAGATCCACTAACGCACTACAAGCTAGAGATAATATTGCTCATTATATCTTACATCATACATAGGAATACCAACTTTGATGCTATAGCTTATACCCTTATCAAGGTTCTTGGTTATAAACAAGGGCAAATTATAAATATGACTCCAAAAGTCCGGAGGTGTTTACACTGCAGGGTCCAAGATTTCATTTTTAGAAATTATTTAACGGCAATTTCTAATATAAATTGCCGTTAAATCAAGCACAAACACCAAATAATCCTCAATGTTGGATATGTAAGTGATGTGAATGTAGCCAAAAATTACTAGACCCAACGATTAAATGCAAAATTTCGAACATTCTAGCAAGGTTTCGATAAATGAAACATCGACCTAGCGTCTATTAAAGATGCAACATCGGTATAAGTGAAATCGGTGAAAGGTGGAACCTCGACTCTTTGTCTATATATAGACAAGAATCTCGGTATAAGTGCAGAAATCACAAACGGCGATGGAAAACCATTTGATAATTCAAGAAGTGAGCGCCATGATTTTTTTTGGATATGCTCAGAACCACGGGAGAATAACTCTCAAATTCTCATAACTCCCAAATTCTCATAAATTCAACATATCTTTTATGATGACCAAGACTCGACTATTTATAGCCTTGGGGCTTGCCGTGTGTTGCATAACATATATGAGATGAGAAATGAGGAAATACAGATAAATTTGAGGTTTATTTTGCTTGATGGTGAGATGGTAGCTGAAAATGTAATCAGATCTACCAACGCACTACACGCTAGAGATAAAATTGTTCATTATATCTTGGAAAATTGCAAGTAAATCACTGTAATATTCAGTTTTTACGTGTTTCACCCCTAAACTATTTGTTTTTCATACAACACATTAAATTAATTTATTTTTGTATACAACACATTAAACTGATTTAATTTTGCCTTCATGGTTACTTTTACTAACAAATTTAATTTTTCCCTATTAAAGACATGTATCATTTTTCAGAGATATTTTTGATAGTTTAATCTAAAAGTAAAAATCAAATTTACAGAATTTAATTTATCTTTTAAAAGAAGTGTAGAGGCTTAAACTAAAAATAAAAACCTAAGTTAAATCAAGATCCCACCCACCCCTCTTGCTCAAACTTGGGAGAAATCCCTAGAAATGTTGTCCACCATCTCTCTCCTCCCCTTGTTCTTCCTCTTCCCATGGCTACCTACGGGAGACTCTTCCCCAACACCTCCTTCATCACCACCCCTAAAACCCTCCATTTTCATAGCAGCTCGAACCTTCCTCTCTCTCACTTTCTTCATCAAGTGTTGCCCCTCCTCTTCCATCAGTGACCCTTCCCAAATACCCCCTTCACCGTGACCCCTAAAACCCTCAATTTTCATGGTAGTTTGACTCTTCCTCTCTCTATCCCTCTCTCTCTCTCTAATCATCGATTGATGCCCCTCCTATTCCTCTCTTTATCCCTCACAAACGATCAAAGCAAATTCGAGCTCTGTCATATTTTCTTGGAGCAGAAGTTCTGCCACACGCCCAAGGTATCATACTCGGTCAAAAAAATACATTAGTGATTTACTAGCTCGTGCCAACATGTTGAGGCCAAGCAGGTTTCTACACCCATGGCTCCTCAACCTCCTCTCTCGGCTCACCGGGGAACTCCCTTAGCAGATCCTTCTGAATTTCGGGCTCTTGTGGGTAGCTTGCAGTACTTGTCCTTGACACGGTTTGATGTTTCTTTCGCCATTAATCGACTCTCTCAATTCATGCACAAGCTTACAAAAGATCATTGGTTAGCTCTCAAGCGTGTGCTCCCATATCTAGTTGGGACAGCCTCACATGGTCTTCTCATTCGCAGAGACTCCCCCCTCACACTTCATGCTTTTACAGACGTTGATTGAGCGGGTAATACTGACACATATATCTCTACCACCGGTTATATTATTTACTTGGGTATAAATGCTATCTCTTGGAGTGCCTGAAAACAGAGGACGTTAGCCCGATCATCCACAGAAGCAGAATATAAGGCTGTGGCTTCCACTACTGCTGAACTTCTTTGGCTCCAAAATATTCTTCATGAGCTCATATGTCTTCAGGTTTCCTCTCCGGTGATTTATTGTGACAATTTAGATGCCACTTATGTTGCAGCCAACCCACGGTTCCACTTGCGTATGAAACACCTTGGTCTTGATTATCATTTTGTGCGTGAACTTGTTCAAAGCAACAAACTACGTGTTTCCTTCATATCCAGTAACGATCAACTTGCAGACATCCTCACAAAGCCATTTCTTCGGGCACGGTTTCAAGCTTTAATGGTCAAGATTGGTCTCACTCAACGCTCGTCCATCTTGTGGGGGCATGTTAAGAAATTAGACTCTATTAAGGAATTAGATTCCTAATCATTGTGTATATTTAGTTTCCTTATTCTGTGATTTTCTAATTGTATTTAGTTTCCTAATTGTCTAAAGTAGAATATGGTTAGGATTAAGATTCTCTTGCTTAATCTCCAAGCAACTCTTGTATATATATACTCTATTGTGAATACAATTGAGGAAGGCTTTCAAGCTCCAAAGTATTTGTCTTCTATTGTTTACAAAACATTGTTTGTAAACAAACTTGATGACCTTTGGTGAGAAAAGGGAGAATTCATATAGAATAGTGAAAAAGGAAGTGAGATTTCGAAAAGCTCAACTAAAAGGTTCGATAGAATATCATGAACTTACCAATTACTCTCAAGTGAAAGTGAGGTAAGGAATTATACCTCTAAGGTTGTTTGATGTTCCGTTTCAATTGTTAGGCTTCCATATATTTTATTGAAATTGCTTGTTCTTGAAATCCTACAAATCAACCTTGGGTTGATCTTGCCTTGACTCCGTCAAACTACGTTCCTCGATAAAAATTCATAAATCAATACTTAAACTTTGATTACTTCTTATTGTCATTCATTTGTATATAAGATTATATCCGTTTGAAGAACCAAATACATTCTTGGTTATGAATTTATATTCTTTTCCGCAAAATCGCTAAGTAAACAACCCGTATTAATGGGGTATATTTATAATTTGGTATTTGAAGGCAATTTCACTATTAGTGGGGTGTTTCGTAATCACTTTTTAGTATTTGCGCTCTTTACGGGTCTTTGTGTTTATTAAAATCGTTTAATCACTTATGTGATCATAACTCCATATGAATAGTATAATATTCATTTTGGATTGTTCCTTTTCAATTTTAAAGGCATTGAAATCTATCGTTTAGTTAATCTAGTTAATCGTATTTTTATTGTTAATATTGATTTCAAAATAGTATTTATTATGCGATCACCTCTTTTTAGTAACAAAGGGTATATGAATTTACTTTTTAGTAACAAAGGGTATATGAATTTACTAAAAATTATTCTCTCACCCTTTTTTATTCTCTGTTTCATACATGTAAGCATTAAGAAGGAGACTCGTTTCGAAATTTGTGCTCATTAAAATTAAAATTGTTTAGTATTTAATTCTTAATGTAAGACTTTTTAAATTTTGTAAATATGTCATTTGAGTTGTAATTCTAGACCATTATATTTCATATTGATATGAAAATAAATAATTATTTATGTATTCGAAGTGATTCATATGTGTTTTACCTTATAAAAAGTAACATACTCAAAATTTTGGACCATAAAAATGGGACTGAGTTTTGGGTCGTTACACAAAGTGAGTACGAGTATACTAATATAAATACAAGCCTCTAAATTTTGACCATAATCATTATCAATTAATTTTAAAACAACACACTAATGGTTGAAACCAAAAGATAAAGTTATTACAAAAAACTCACTCAAAAAGATGGCATTTACAAAAAAAAACATGTAAATTATGATATTACAAAAAACAATTTACATATATTTGAATATTACAAAAAAATGCACACAACACACACCCACCCACACTTTTTTCTCTCCACTTTCTCTCTCTACCCAAACCCACCTCCGGCAACTACCTTCTTCACCTCCGGCGACGACCTTCTCCACCTCCGGCGACCACCTTCCCCATCTCCGTTCACAAATCCGGCAATAGATCCATCGTGATTAGCTTCTTCTCCAGCTCATTTTCTCGCCATTTAGTGCCGTTTAAATCCGAACACTTAGTTCACTAAGAAATTTGAAGAAAATGCATTCGAATTTGAAGGAAATCGCCGCGGCTCATTCTGCATTATCTTCGCCGCTCTGCCGCCATTGCTTGAGCCGAAGATCCGCATGCATTCTTCACCTGGAACGTCACTTATGGCTTTATCTATCCTCTCGGCTTTCGTCAACAGGTTCGTTAGTTCGTTCGTTCCTCCTTACTTTTCTCTCCACCTACTCTTCCTAACCTCAATTCAACCGCATTTTCATCAATTTTTACTGAACTAAGTGTTTTAATTTCGGAATGATGTTTACAACTCAGTGAGTTTGATTAGTAAGAAATTGATCCGAAAAACTGCTTTGATGAACTAGAAAAGTGAAAAATCGAGTTTAGGTAATGGAAACGGGGTTTTAGTCTGTGAAGAAGTTAGGGGATATCACAATTCAACTGCATTTTCTTCAAATTTCTTAGTGAACTAAGTGTTCGGATTTAAATTTTCCGGTTGATTAGGTGCATAATTTGACATCATAGAATAGATATTACTTCAGAGATACTTCATTTGGCTAAGCTCTTTATTGCCGAATTCTCTCTCCTCAACCTATCATTTTCATCAATCAGCCACCTGGGGTTTAGGTTTATGAAATTTTGAGCCGATCAGTTGTGGTTGTTGTTGTTGGTAATGATTGGTTTTTTAGAATTTATGTGATGAATTGAGAAGAGTTTAATGGTGAAAAGGATGGAGGTTTTCGGAATTTTGATGTTTATCAGTTGTATCAGTTGTTTATCAGTTGTTTATCATTTGTATCAGTTTTTTATCAGTTGTAATTGAGAAGAGTTTAATGGTGAAAATGATGGAGGTTTTCGGAATTTTGATGTTTATCAGTTGTTTATCATTTGTATCGATTGTTTATCGCTTATTTTATCGCTGTTTATCATTTGTATTAGTTGTTTATCGGTTTTATCGCTTGTTTATCATTTGTATCAGTTGTTTATCGCCGTTTTTATCGAGTTGTTTATCATTTGTATCGTTGTTTATCGCCTTTATCGCCGTTGTTTTTATCATTTGTTTATCATTTCTATCAGCTTGTTTATCATTTGTTTTTATCGCTTGTTTATCATTTGTATCGAGTTGTTTATCGGTTGTTTTTATCAGCTGTTTATCATTTGTATCGCCTGTTTATCATTTGTATCAGCTTGTTTATCGTTTTTATCGCTTGTTTTTATCGCTGTTTATCATTTCTATCAGCTGTTTATCATTTGTATCGGTTGTTTATCGCTTATTTTATCAGTTGTTTATCAGTTATTTTTATCAGTTGTTTATCATTTGTATCAGTTGTTTTTATCAGTTGTTTATCATTTGTATCAGTTGTTTATCATTTGTATCAGTTGTTTATCAGTTGTTTTTATCAGTTGTTTATCATTTGTATCAGTTGTTTATCATTTGTATCGCTGTTTATCGCTATTTTATCGGCTGTTTATCGATTGTTTTTATCAGTTGTTTATCATTTGTATCAGTTGTTTATCAGTTGTTTTTATCAGTTGTTTATCATTTGTTTCAGTTGTTTATCAGTTGTTTTTATCAGTTGTTTATCATTTGTATCAGTTGTTTATCAGTTGTTTTTATCAGTTGTTTATCATTTGTATTAGTTGTTTATCGCAGTTTTAGCATACCATTTTACTCCGTCCAACTTGCAAGGAAGTGGTATCAAGAGACGATGATTTTTAGATTGTTGTTGCTATATGAGATGGATTGTTCTCATTAAATGATTTTTTTTTAAATTGTTCATGATCAATTATATTTGTGCAAAATTTAATGTTTGAAAATGAATGACAAGATTGTTTTACATTTTATGTTTATTTTTTTTTATTTTTTTTAAGAAAATAGTGCTTTCAATTTACAAAAGTAGTTTTTTGTAATTTTTATAAAAGTTTTTTGTAATTTCCATCTTGTGTGTATTTTTTTGTAATTTTCATCTTTTAAAATGAGTTTTTTTGTAAATGCCCCAAAGATAAAACAAACACTTCTTTAAACATTTAATACAAGTATAGAGTAACGAGTAAATGGAGTGACAAGCAGAGTAAAGTCAGCTTCTCTCTCCTTTCCTCTTACACGCTTGGCGAGATCATTCTCGGTCTACAATTCTACATTCCTCGCTTCATTTTCTAAACGTGCCCTTTTTGTCTCTATTTTAAAACCAAAAATATTACTAATCCATAAAAATCAAACCGAGTAATCAAACAAGTCGTCAATTTTACCGTTCCAAAATACATGTTTTTTATATTCTTACAAGTTTTAAAAAATATAATTATTACTTCTTATTTATTATTTCTTTCTTATACATTACTTCATATAAAAAATACAATTAATATATTGAAACAAATTTCAACGTAAGGATAAAATTGTTATTTAAAGATTTTTAACTCTAAAATGACATACTCCCTCCGTCTCATTACAAAATTAACAAAAACCCCAATTGATGTCCATTCAAAAGGCACAAGTTCAAAAATAATTTTTTTAATACTTATTTATTTTAAAACCAATTATCGTACACTCTTTCTCTTTTCTATCTCACTTTTTATACTTACAATATTTATTTTAAAATCATTTATTCACTTACTATTTTCTACACTCTTTCTCTTTTCTATCTCACTTTTTATACTTACAATATTTATTCAATTATACACTTTTCTTAATTTTTATTCAAAATTTATTTTATATCTTTTGTAATAGGACCGATGGAGTAAGTTTTAGAACAAATTTTAGTCTAATAATAATGACATACTCCTATATTTTTTACACGTGGAAATATAATATAATAAAAAAAAACACGGATATGTATATATTCCACTCTTCCTTCTTCCATCGCCAATTCAAAATTTATACTCTGTTCACATTTCATTTCAAAGACTCCCTCAACTCAATTCTATTCACACCCATTTCAATTCTACTACTCAGCTATCCATCACTTTCTTGACTTAATTTCTCTATCTATATAATGGAAATCTGTCCATTTGTTTCTTTCTCAAACCCAGATGACTTCTCCAATTTCTTCCCTTTCTTTCAAGATCATGACTCCTCTGTAGTAAAAAACAGTGACCCCAAGAGAAGAAAACTCGATTTCAATGGAGGTATTAAAGAAGAATTCCAACCATTAGACACCGCCGCCACCATGAATGATATCAATACATTCTTTTCTTTTGATGATTTTGAAGAAAACCCCATTTCTGATTTTGAAATCCCAAATCAACAACCCAATTTGGTCTCCGAATTCAGCTACAATCAAAATTTTAATTTAAACCCACCTCAAAGTAATGAAGTTTTCGAGATTGATTCGGGAAAACCAGCGAAAATCAGCCGGAAATTCGATTACATCTCCACCACCGAGGATTCGACTGAATACCCAATTGATGGCGGCGGGGGAGGAGGACAGCAGCGGAGGTTATGGGTGAAAGACAGGTCGAAAGTGTGGTGGGAACACTACGGCGCTGAGGACTGTCCCGAAGAGGAGTTTCGGAAAGCGTTTCGCATGAGTAAAGCCACCTTTAATTTCATTTGTGACGAGCTCGATTCCGCCGTCACTAAGAAGGACACTATGCTGCGCTTAGCTATTCCTGTCCGGGAGAGGATTGCCGTCTGTATTTACAGATTAGCCACCGGCGAGCCACTCCGGCTGGTTTCTAAACGGTTCGGATTAGGCATTTCAACTTGTCACAAGCTAGTGCTTGAAGGATGTGCCGCTATAAAGCATGTCCTAATGCCCAAATTTGTTCAATGGCCCGAGGAGAGTAACATGAAGGGAATTAAAGAACATTTTGAGGGCATTTCTGGAATACCAAATGTGGGCGGGGCAATATACACGACCCATATACCCATTATCGCTCCAAAGGCAAGTCCTGCTGCTTACTTCAACAAAAAACACACCGAAAGAAACCAAAAGCCTTCTTACTCCACTACTGTTCAAGGGGTAGTAGACTCGAGAGGGATATTCACGGACATTTGCATTGGTTGGCCGGGGTCAATGTCTAATGACAAGATATTGGAAAAATCGGCTTTGTTTCAAAAGGCAAGAAGTGATTTGCTCAAGGATGTTTGGGTGGTTGGAAATTCGAGCTACCCGTTAATGGATTGGATTTTGGCTCCATATACCCACCAAAACTTGACCTGGAGTCAACATTGGTTCAACGAGAAAGTGGATGAAGTACAAGAGGTGGCTAAAGAAGCATTCATGAGGTTAAAGGGGAGATGGGCGTGTTTACAGAAGAGGACAGAGGTGAAGCTTCAAGATTTGCCTATTGTTCTTGGAGCTTGTTGTGTGTTGCATAATATATGTGAGATAAGGAACGAAGAAATGGAAATGGATTTGAGGTTTAATATGTTTGACGATGAGATGGTGCCTGGAAACATAGTGAGATCAAGTGCTGCAATGCAAGCTAGGGATAAGATTGCTCACAATATCTTGCATTTTAGAGAAAGATGACATTTATGATCTTCAGTTTATTTCTTTTTTAGTTTCAAGCTTTTACTATATTCAAATTCAAATTCTTATTATTTTTTTTCTCATGGCTTGTCACAGCTATGCGTGAGTATGGTGGGGGTAGAACATGGATTGCAAAATGTGTATAATTAGTATATATACATAAATATTTAGACGTATATGTATAAATCATAAATATAATGTTAATATAAAGTGTAGAAAATTAATAAATGTGTAGAATTTCTAAAGTGAAAATTATCTATTTATGATGGTCAAAATGATAATTTCTTACTGCTTCATATATGTGAAAGGGTGTGGTCCCTAAATAAATTGTCTATTGTTTCCTATATATAGAGGTCAACCATCATCCTATATATAGAGGTCAACCATCAGCTTAGAAACAATTACATAATCTTACTTATACTCTCTCCATAAATCTGAGTGAAAGAGAAGGCATTCATCATTTAGAAGATATACATCTCCCTCCATTATTTCTTCTTCTTCTCTTCAATATCAGGGCAAATGGAATCAACATGTATGTTACGCTTTCACATGCATTTCCTTTTCTCATACTTCTTCAAGAAGTACACTTTGGGTTTAACGGAATAGAGATGTTCCAACAGTTGGTATCAGAGTCTGCTCATATTCTTTATTAAGTTTGAGTTCATGATAACATATGTTTTGCTTTACTTTGATTCTTGATTATGTTGAAATCATTATGTTTTGATGTTGTTTAATCACCCTAATTCATTAATAGAGTATTATTAATAATTATCTAGTTTAAAATCTGAAAATGATTAAAGTTTTTGGCTCAAAATCATAAAATTCGTCAAAAGGTGCAATGGTTCAAACAAGACTGTCCCACTTACGTTGGACAGTCTTGCTTGAACCATTACGTGGTATGGATGGAGTATGTATAAACATTCTTATACTTAAAAATGGGATAGTAACTTAGATATTGTCAAAATTATACGGAATAAATTCAAATATAATCGTATATAAATGATCTATTCGCTTTCCTGGTTGCAATATCACATTCAAATTAGAGAAGGGGGTTTAGATTGAAAGTGGTAATGAAAGTTAGGGTTAGAAAATCCACACTAGAAAGAAGACGATACGAAAGAGGAAGAAAAGTCGAAGTCTCTCGTCTCAATACAAGAAGACTTTAATGCTCCGTTTGTTTGGGGGAAAATATTTTACGGAAAATGTTTTTTCCATTTTTCGCTGTTTGATAATCACCAGAAAATGAAGAATATGTTTTTCAAAAAATATTTTTCCACTTTTCTAAGTAAAATGACTTACGAATTTTTCTTAAATAAAATATTCACACTCACACACCTAACTTTTCAAACATCCACACGTTACCCACCCCACCCCCTACCCCATCCCCTCATAAAAAAATATTTATATTAAAAATAGATTTTACAATTCTCCGTCCCCCCTCACTACCACCGACCCCTACCCCACCCCATTCAACCCCCCCCCCCCCCATCAGGTAAAAAAAAATTAATCATTTTAAATTTATTTTTAACAACTCCCCACCCCACTCCAATCACCACCACGACCCCTTGCCGCCTCCCTGCCTCCCCCCCTCCCCGTCGGGTCAAATTTTTTTAATCATTTTAAATTTATTTTGGACTTTTCTATTGTGTGCCCATGGACACATGATAAGGATTAAAGATTCTCTAGTAATATGTGTCAAATTAATACTTGACACACATTACAAGAGAATCTTTGAATAAATCTTTTAAAGATTCTCTTGTAATGTGTGTCAAATTAATACTTGACACACATTACAAGAGAATCTTTAAAAAATTCTCTTGTTGTAATGTGTGTCAAGTATTAATTTGACACATATTACTAGAGAATCTTTAATCCTTATCATGTGCCCATGGACACACAATAAAAAAGTCCATTTATTTTTAACAACTCACCACCGCCCCCCACCCCCCGTCGGGTCAATTTTTTTTTAATAATTTTAAATTTATTTTTAACAACTCTCCACAGTTCCAACACCACCACTACCTCAAGGTGAAAAAATATTTTTTTATTCATTTTAAAATTATATTTTAACAACTCCCCTACTATGAAGCAATTTTTTATTCATATTAAAATTATTTTTAACAACCCTCACCACCCACACCAACCCCCTCCCTCGATCAAACTTTTTTTACTTATAATTAAATTAATTTATTTTTTAACAACTCCCCCACCCTACCTCACTCCCCTACTCTCGGCCACCCACCCTACCCCCCCACACTCTCGGCTATCCACCCCTACCCTATCACTACCCTAGCCTACCATCATCTTACCCTTTATATTTCCCCCACCCCCCTATCCTACCCCTACCCTACCCTATACCCCACGCCCACCCACCTCACCCCTACCGATCCCCCACTTCCTACCCTATCACCCCACCTCTATCACCCTATCCCACCCTATCTCTTTCAACTTATAACAAATTGTATTTTTATCGAAAAATATTTTCATTAACATGAAAATATTTTTCGGAAAACATTTTCCTTAACAAAAATTCGAAACATGTTTATCTAATTTTTCGAAAAACATTTTCATTTTACGAAAAACATTTTACGGGAAATCAATTTCTGGAAGTCGTTTTATGCGAAACAAACGAAGCCTAATTCTCAATCTTCTTATAATTCTAAAGTTCACCTAAGCCCCTCCAAAATGAGTATATTACAACTAAATCTCTAATGTTTTATATTTGGCACTTTACCTTCTTAAAAGTTATTTTAATTAAAAAATAAATACTAAATCAACTAAATAACTTCTATAATCATCGTTTTATTAGTCATTAACTAACTCAAATAAATTTATTAACATATTTTAATAGGTAAAATAAGTCACTAAAATATTAAAAACTAACACAAAATAAATTATAAAAATATTACAAAGCATGAAATGATATTCAATTGAGTCGGGTGTTTTACAAATAAATAAATAAAAATGAATAGTAGTAAAAATAATACGATTTGAACAAATCCTAGTTGAAATAGTCGAAGTACGGATTAAACTAGAACTAGAACTAGAACAAGATCTTTCAAAAAAGGCAAAAGCATATGTGAGGCCTTAAACATGCACGATAGTTCAACTTAAACCGTGAGGCTCATTATTCTTTTTCCTCTCCTGCACGGCCATGTTGCTATTTTGTGCATGGTTGTGCAATTGTTGTCGTGCCCTATGTTCGCCATAAATCCCAAGCATGGACATGCTCAACTTAAAGCACTGGCGTGCTACGCAATTCTGACCAATTTGATCATTGCCTTTTTGCCTGCTGCTGACCGTGACCTGCTTCTCTTGTTTGTCGTGGCCCCGTGCTATAACACAAACTTTGAAAAGAAACAAATGTTTGTATAGTACAGCATTTTGTTGGGATAGAGAACCAACCGGGATAGGTTACGAGCAAAAGGGGTGAAATTCGTCTGAAGTTTCTGTCGTGGTGGGCGACCGCCCAGGCTGTGTTGGGCGACCGCCCATGAAGGCAGTAGGTACGTCGTTTGTTGATCTTTGCTGTGGGCGACCGCACACCTAGGGGAGGGCGACCGCTCGCCAGTGTACAGAAACATTGATCCGGGGAAAACTTGGCTTGGGCGACCGCCCATGGGACCTTGGGCGACCGCCCATGTGTCGGGAGAAGTAAATCTGGACTCTGATTCTGGCGTATTTTCGGGATTCCTTTGTAATCTAGGACTTGGTTTGATGCCCTAGTATATATTTAAGTAGTATTCCGCCCCCCCAACTCATTGTAACACATATTCACAACAACTGGAATCAGAGCTCTTGGTTCAGGATCAAGGGAGTTGTTTCAAGCAATCAAGAATGGGCAAGGACAAACAGGCGGTTGAGAAATTCGATGGGTCTGACTACGGATATTGGAGGATGCAGATCGAGGATCTCTTGTACAACAAGGATCTCTACAAGCCTCTGAAGGGTGTCAAACCGGAAGATGAAGATCAGGAAGAATGGGAACTCATGGATCGGAAGGCTTTAGGGGTGGTTAGATCTACTTTGTCAAAGTGGATCGCGAAGACTACCAGGAAGGCGACAACCACCAAGGAGCTATTGGATTATCTTACTGAGAGATTTGAAACTCCGTCTGCTGCAAATAAGGTTGATTTGATACGTAAGATGGGTAGTCTCAAGATGCAAGAGGGAGGATCCTTGGCTAAGCACATCGATGAATTTATGGATGTCATAGATTCATTGACAGCGGTGGAGATCAAGTTCGATGATGAGGTTCATGCATGCTTGTTGCTAGCTTCTTTACCGGCAAGTTGGAGCGGAACGGTGGCACGCAATCAACGCTTCAAAGAGTAAGAAAAAATTGAAATATGATGATGTTAAAGACTTTCTTTTAGGTGAGGAAAATCGCATGAAGAAGTTGGGGACATCAAGTACTTCGGGAGCGGCTTTAGCTACTACTAGTAGGGGGAAGCCGGGTACTAGCAAACAAGGGAGGACCGAATCAAGGGAGAACGCGGTGAGTGGAAAGGGCAAAGCTGATGAGACCAAGGACAAACCGAAGGTTGCGAAGGGATCTGTTCAGTGCTATTATTGTAAGGAGTTGGGACACTTTAAGAGGGATTGTCCAAATCGTAAGGGCAATCAGGCGAATGTGGCAGTTGAAGGTGATGATGTGCGGTTACGAGTGTTAGTAGTGCACTAGAATCATGGGTGCCGGATTCGGGGCATCATTCCACTCTTGCGGGCATAAGGAAGAGATGGATAATTACACTTCCGGTGATTTCGGGAAGGTCTATCTAGCTGATGGCGAGCCTTTGGAAATCAAGGGGAAGGGGGATGTCAGGATAGGAGCATCGGACGGGAAGGTTCTACATCTGAACGGGGTCAGACACATTCCGGGTTTGAAAAAGAACCTACTTTCAGTTGGGCAGTTGGACGAAGAGGGTTACAAGGTGACTTTCGAGCTGCAGAGGCTGATTATTACCAAGGAGGATTGTGAGATCGCTCGGGGTAATAAGGAGGGTACTTTGTATTTGGCGAAACAACACCAAGGATAGTATTGCGGTGGCGCGGCCAAGGGTGATACGATTTGTGGCACTGTCGATTGGGTCACATGAGTGAGACGGGATGAAGGTACTGTGTTCCAAGGGTCTACTACGGGTTTGAAGACGCTCAACGTGGGGATCTGCGAAGATTGTATGTTTGGCAAACAAGGGAGGAATAATTTCTCGAGGACGGGTAGGGGATTGAGGGAAGCAAAGTTGGAATTGGTTCACACGGACTTGTGGGGGCCATCTCCAGGTTACATCTACGGGTGGTGCGTCATATTACATGACTTTTATTGATGATTCTACAAGGAAGGTCTCCGGGTCTATTTCTTGAAGGGGAAAGATGAAGCTTTCGAGGTGTTCAAGAAGTGGAGGGCTTTGGTGGAGAATCAAACGGGACTTAAGCTTAAGTGCTTAAGATCGACAATGGTGGGGAGTATGAGCTTACTCGAGTTTAGGGAATATTGTGCTTTGCGAATGGTATTCGTATGGAGAAGACTCCAAAGAAGACTCCACAACTCAACGGGGTAGCGAAAGGATGAAACGGTAACATTGAATGAGCGGGCTAGAAGTATGAGATTGAAGTGTGGACTTAGAAGACGTTCGGGCATATGCGGTTGACACGGCGGCTTTCTTGATCAATCGGGGACCATCGGTTCCATTGGGGAACGGAATTCCAGAGGAAGCTTGGAGTGGCAAGCGAGTAAATCTGTCCTTTCTTCGCGTATTTGGCTGCGTTTCTTATGTTCATGTTGATTCTGTGAGAGAACTAAATTAGATGCTAAATCTGTTAAGTGTACATTTATTGGGTATGGCGGGGATGACTTCGGGTATAAATTTTGGGATGATCAAACCATAAGGTTATTCGTAGTCGAGATGTGGTATTGATGAACGGGTTTTGTACAAGGATAGAAAGGGGGCATCGATGGTACTAGTTCGGAGCTGGAGGTTGTAGAGGTGGATATTCCGGACTCGGGTGGGAGCGGGACGGTTCATGTTGACCATGGTCGGGAGGTCACTTTGAAGATGAACCACGTACTCGAACCGAGATATTCTATTGCGTAGATCCGGCGGTGCGTGGATCACCTGACAGTACACTCCTTCGAATTATTATTTGTTGTTGACGAGATAATGGGGAACCGAATGTTATGCGGAGCGGTTCGCAGTGTGCTTTGTAACAAGTGGAAAGGCTGCGATGGATGATGAGATGGTCTCGTTGAAGACAAACAAAACTTGGGAGTTGACTAAACTACCTAAGGGGAAGAAGGCACCTGCATAACAAATGGGTTTACGGGATCAAGGAGGAAGCGGACGGTAGCAAGCGTTACAAGGCAAGGCTCGGTTGTTAAAGGGTTTCGCAGTAAGTATGGTATTGACTACACCGAGGTATTCACTCCGGTTGTGAAGATGACCACTATCGAATGGTTACGGGGATAGTAGTGGCGGGCGACTTACTTTGCTTGAGCAGATGGATGTGAAGACGGCCTTTCTTCATGGGGACTTGGAGGAAGAGATTTACATGGTACCGGCCCGGAGAGGTTACTTGTCTAAGGGTGGCGAGGAGCTAGTTTGCAGATTGACTAAGAGCTTGTATGGCCTTAAACAAGCTCCTGGCGGATGGTACGGGAAGTTTGATGGATTCATGCACGACATGGATTTTATCGAGATGCGAGGCGGATCATTGTTGCTACTTCAAGAACACGGACAAATGGGTATATTATCTTCTTTGTTATATGTGGACGACATGTTGATAGCGGGCTCTAGCGGTAGAGGTAAACGGGTTGAAGACTCGGTTGTCGAACGGTTCGAGATGAAGGATTTGGGAGAGGCGAAAAGAAAATCTTGGGCATGCGGATTGATCGGAATAGGGAGTCGGGCAAGTTGGTTCTTTCACAAGCGAGAATATGTTGAGAAGGTCTTAGCAAGGTTTTGTATGGAAGAGGCGAAGCCAACAGGGACGCCATTGGGTTTGCATTTCAAGCTATCCGAGAGGGACTCACCTAGGAACAAGGAAGAGCGTGACAAGATGGAGAGAACTCCATATGCTTCAGGTGTGGGGAGTCTCATGTATGCGATGGTGTGTACAAGGCCGGACATTGCACATGCGGTGGGAGTAGTCGGCGGTTCATGGGCAATCCGGGAAAGCAACATTGGGAAGCGGTTAAATGGATCCTACGTTACTTGAAGAATGCTGGCTTGGTAAGGCTCTGTGTTTTCAAGCAAGGAAGTGGTGTTAGCGGGTTATGTTGATGCGGACTTGGCATCAAGTGATCTTGATAAGAGGAGAAGTACTACGGGTTACGTGTTTACATTGGGTGGTACGGCAATCTCACTGGGCTTCTAAGTTACAAAAGATCGTGGCTCGAGTCACCGCAGTAAGCAATATGTGGCGTGGAGAAGCAAGTAAAGAGATGGTTTGGGTACGCGAACTTCTTGGGTGAACTTGGGAAGACGCGAAGTGGTAATATTCTCTACAGGTGACGGTCGAGTGCAATTCGCTTGGCAAAGAATCCGACGTTTCATTCGAGGACAAAGCATATTGAACTAAGGTTTCACTACATCAGACATCTCTTGGAGGAGAAGATTTTGTGGCTTGAGAAGATATTGGGATCGGAGAATCCAGCTGACATGTTGACGAAGGTTGTGAACCTTGAAAAGTTGAAGGCTGTGCGAAACTTCAATTGGGCTTGAAGAATGAGGGAGGAGAATGGCACTACCATGATCGGGGTGAGCACTTAGGAGGACACCGAGGATGAGTTGAAGACGGATACGGGGCTTATTTGTATGGTTGATCTCTAGGTGAGAGATTGTTGGGATAGAGAACCAGCAGGGATAGGTTACGAGCAAAGGGGTGAATTCGTGCGAAGTTTACATCGTGGTGGCGAGCGGCCAGGCTGTGTTGGGCGACCGCCCATGAAGGCAGTCGTACGTCGTTTGTTGATCTTTCTTTGTGGCGGCCCGCACGCCTAGGGAGAGCGACCGCTCGGTTTGTGCGAAACATTGATCAGGGAAAACTTGGCTTGGCGACCGCCCGTAGGACCTTGGGCGACCGCCCATGTGTCGGGAGAAGTAAATACGGACTACGATTACGGCGTATTTTCGGGATTCCTTTGTAATCTAGGACTTGGTTTGATGCCCTAGTATATATTTAAGTAGTATTCCGCCCCCCCAACTCATTGTAACACATATTCACAACACATTTCAGTGACCATCACAAATAATAGAATTTAAAATGCTTGTAAAATGTTTTACAAATATTCAAATTTAGTGATGAATTATATTAGGGATGAACTTTCAAGTATTGTCTTTCTTTTTCTTTTTTTATAAAAAAAATCTTGTTTGATGTAATTTTATCTTTTTTTTTTCTTTCAATCTATAGTATAAATGGCAAAGGGGATGAACAGTACAATGAACAGTTTCAATGGTCAAATTTTTCATTTTGCCCTCACTAAGTTGTCCCTTTCCCATTTTGCTCTTAATTTTTTTTTAAATTAAAAAAAAAAAAACGTGTCCTCGGGACACGGGATTTTACTAGTGCAAGTATATGCGAACGACCTTTTCCCCTTTCCATATATTACAATTAGTAAAAGAGTGTGTCCAAGAACATGTGTTTTTTTTTTAAAATTAATTTTTTTTAAGGGCAAAATGGGAAAGAGACAACTTAGTGATGGCAAAATGAAAAATTTGGCCCTTGAAGCTGTTCATAGTACCGTAGCAAGTACCGTTCCCATTTACTCCCTCCGTCCCGTTCGAAAGGGCACTTTTGATCAGCAGAAGTTAACTTTGACCCAAACATTAATGCAAATCTAATCATTATATTGAAATTCTAAAAATTGTTATTGATAAATCATTAAATGGTTTAAGAATAACATTTTTTAGAATTTCAATAAGATGATTAGATTTGCATTAATGTTTGGATCAAAGTTAACTGTTGTTGATCAAAAGTGTTCTTTCGGGAGGGACTGAGGGAGGGAGGGATATGGTTAAATACAGGGAACGAAATATACAGGGAACGAAATATTCCAACGCTGCCCTTGCCCGTCTCGTGTAAGTATACACGAGATGTAATCTATAATCTCGTGTGAACTCACACGAGACACATCTCGTGTGAACTCATACGAGACTCATCTCGTATGAACTCACACGAGATGTGTCTCGTGTGAGTTCACACGAGACATAACACATAATAGTACTAAAACAACCTGTTCAGATTAATGGACTCACCATGGCAGACCTTCGCCAGTTCTAGAGATTTCTTTTCTCCAGGTAATTATCTCCCCTTTTCTTATCATCATCTAATATGTATTAGGATTCCGAACTGTTTCCACGGTGCTGTCGCAACTGTTAGCAGGAGCGATTCCAAATCCGAGCGGTTCCAAATCCCCTGTATTACACTAGTCACGCAGTTAGTTACTTTCTCTCTCTAGGTTTGTATCCATTTTAATCGATTTAATTTTGTTTTTATGTGTTCGATTGATTAGGTTTGGGTTAAGTGAAATTGAATTGAAAAGATGTCGCTGAGGCCGAGTGACAGAGCGGTGGTTCGACGGAATCGGTACAAGGTCGCCGTCGATGCGGAGGATGGACGGAGACGGAGGGTCGCCGTCGATGCGGAGGATGGACGGAGACGGAGGGAGGATAACATGGTGGAGATCCAGAAGAATAAGAGAGAAAATTAGGTATATAAAAAGTTATTTTGATAATTTAGTTACTTTCCTGTATTTTTAGTTTTCTGTATTTAATTTAGTATTTATCGGGAGGGAGGGAGTATACTATAGACATCCAGTTCGATATATGTGGGACCTCTCTCTGACGTGGCACTAAACGGGAAAGTTGAATGCAATGGGACCCGCATAACATTTTTCACAATACAAAAGAAAGAAGGAGGGGGCGTCGGAAGCCAGAGACGCACACACAACAAACACACAGTTATTTGGGAGGTTTTCGTTGTCCCCTGCCTTTTCCTTCCTTGTCTCCGTCGTCAAAATCCTCCCGATTACAGGAGAGATTGAGAATTAGAGAGATTATGCAGAGACGGGAGGACGACGACGAGAAGGAGGTGGTTGTTACGGCCTTGCCGGAGGATGAGGCGGTGGACGACGACGACCTGGAGGAGCAGCTCGGCTCTAGCTTGACCTTGGAGCGTGCTGCTGCCGCTAAGAAATTCATCGAATATCATTATAAATCTCATATGAAACACATTCAAGATCGCAAGGAAAGGTATCCATCATCCCCCCCCCCTCTCTGTTTCTCTCCCCCCATTGTTAAAACTATGCGTATCTCTCTGAAATTTTATGTCAAAATGTAATGATATAAATTTGTACATAGATTCTCTCTCTAATCAGTAAGATTGTACCTGCATTGACATTTATTTAGGCGAATTCCCTGTAATTTCATATGAATTGTTCATTGTAATCACGCTCAACGGCTCAATTTAATGTTGGCTGCAGTTTTTTCTGATTTGTTGTTACATTGTTGCTTGAATCTGACATATGATAAAAATCATACTATGGTCAGGACTAGAGTTCAAAAAATCCATCAATGTATTGTTGTTGATATTAAACGCATTAATGTTTGAAATAAAATCCACTAAACCTGATTACATTGCTTTTCTAACGGATTGCTTATATTGATATCAAAAAACAAAACATTAATTACGCATCAAAAGACATAGTTGATGTTCTCAGAATCATAACTATACTGCATGACACATACAACTCACCATGCTCAATGCTAGTGTTAAGTTACTTAAACGGCAACTTCAACCATTGATATGATTAATGCATACAAAAATGCAACATTTGGTTTTTTGAACTTTGACCATAGTTCGATGGTTTTAAATGTAATTAGGCCTTCGATAAGTGGACAAATTGACTTTGACTAGTCAAAAGTATACTTTTCCTTTGGGAATGGTGGAGCGGCTGATATACATTGTTAAACTTTTATTAGATTATTAAGTTAAGGTTCATAGTAGTTATATTTGATTAGATGCTAGCAGCATCTTGTTAATTTGAGTAGTATAGGGATTTTTTATTACCATGGGAGAATATAGGAAGGAAAAGTCAGCTACATTTTTCACATTTCAGTAAGTGATTATATTAGTTACAGTGTGGTTAAGGTATGGATCACATTTTGTTACAAGTTCCTTAAGTTGACTCAACTAAATGATTGATTGAAACTTTTCCAACATGCTAGTTTTGTGCATGAGGCCATTGCTACTGAGGTGTGACCTTGGTATAGGAAGGGTAGACTTATGCAGACACATAAATAGAAGAAAGTGGAGGGGCTGATTCCCTTGGTCAAACAGTAATGTGTGTGTTACACCTAAGCAAACTCAATACAATGCATACAATCTACCTTGGTCTATTTTCAAAATTGATTTTTAACTAGTTTCTTCATGTGGACATGACTAGCACTGTGGTAAGGTATAAAAAACTTTTGGTTTATTTGTTAAGCCTTCTATTTGATGACATGTAGTAAATAAGTTGAAGTATCACTTAGAGTTGCTTCTCATCGGATTCACGGCTTGGATTTCTTGGTTATGAATAGGCTGCATCTTTGCCTTGCAATATCCTTGAAGGAAAGCATGAAACAGCTAATATCCATCTATAAGCTATTCTTAACTATAATTAACTTAGATTAATAGATAGGTATGCCACAACATCTAACTTATGAGCAGTAAGTCAATACCAGAAAGCTGTTATCAAGGCGCATATCGTCTCTTTCTTTTGGGACAAATGAATCAGATATTTAGGAGCCTTTTTGTTAGCTTGACTCTGGATGTATTAATCCGTAAGCAGTGGAAAATTGAGAAACATGAAAACTCTTTATAATGTTTTACTCCCAATCTCCCATACATTTGACTTTACTAAATGGAAAATGGATTAATGTAGCCAACCCAAGTAAATGAGACAGAGACTGAATTGATGGAGATAAGTTGTATGGACTTTCTTTCTTCTCCTTCTTTCCATTCTGTGGATCAAAAAAGTATCACTAGATGTGGAACTTAATTTAGGATTAAGTTGAAAAGATCTCCTACAGTAGGGGATTTCAATTTATCTTCATTTGAAGATATGTTACATAGCTTTTAGAGAAAATTATGATAATTCATATATTCCATTTTCTCATGAGGCTCTGGTGCTGTATGATTTTGCAACGGTCAATCTTTCCTGAATTGAATGATGGTATATTTGATATATCATTTGCAGCCTGATTAGGTGAAAGTCCTATTCTTTATTTTAGTGTTTCAACAGGAAAGAATTGAACTATTTTCTTTGGACCAAGAGAATAAATGTCAGCTCTGCTATCATGAGTTGTTGGTAAAAACTTATTAGTGATAGGAAAATAAGAAATGGAGTCAACAACCTTCTCTGGTTGTGCTAGTTTATTTTGATCAATCCTATGAATGGAGGGAGAAAGGATTATTAATCATGTGGGAGAGCTGTTTTTGGGTGACTAAAGTTAGTAGAATATCAGTGTATCCTCTTTGCTCCCATGTCTATCGTAAAGAGCTTCCAAAAATTTCATTAGAATGCATGTTAGAGGTGTCTTTTATGTAGAGCATATACTATCCATATATACTCCCTCCGTCCCAATTTAAACTTCAAAAAAATTTGGGCTCATATATTATGGAGAAGAATATTTTTATTATATAATATAGAAAGTGGGGTAGGGTGTTATGAGTGTAGAAAGTGGGGTAGGGAATAGTTAATGGATTCTTGTGAGTACGACATGTGGTCCATTGAATAAAGAAGTATTATAAACTTTCATTTTTGGGTTTTTGAAGTTTAAAATGGGCCACCCTTTTGGGAAATTTTTTGAAGTTTAAAATAGGACGGAGGGAGTATATAGTTGGAAGCCTTAGTTTAATAGTTGTTTCTTGTTGTGTTATAGTCTGCCTTTCTTTCCTTTTTCAAATTTCCACTTGTGAAAAGAGATGAAAGGCATAATTGAACACCCATGTTTCTAAATGTTAGCTCATTTAAGATTACCAAAACAGTGAGTTTAGTTGGCAAACCATTATATGATTCTTCATTGACTACAAATTTTTGCCATCTTATACTAGCAGTTAGAAAGCGTTGATTGAATTTTCAACTTGATTTTTTTATATATAACTGTATAATTCTCAACTGCACTGTAACAGATTTGGAATCTTTTAGCTAGACACTCAAAGATCAATACGTGCAAAATGAGAAAAGTATTACTCCCTCCGTCCCAATCTATTGTTCTTAGTTTGACTTTACACGGAGATTAAGAAAAAGTAAATGTTGTGAGTTTGAAAAGTAAAGTAGGAGAGAGAAAATTGGTAGGGAATAGTAAGTGGGTCGTTATTGTGAATGTAACAAATAGGTCCCATTTTCCATTTTAGGAATAAAGAAAACTAAGAACTTTAAACTGGGACAGACTAAAAAGGAAAGTAAGAACCTTAAACCGGGACGGAGGGTGTATAACATAATAATATAATCTCAATTACTAAAACTGTCATACCTTTGTATGGTAGAGCTTTATGTGTTCACTATCCCACTTAGGTAATATGATAGATGTAAAGAGCTAAATTTAAATGAACATACTTGTAAGTACCCAAATCTGGCTCATGCCTTCCGGTTAATTTTCTCGGCAATTCCCCGGACTTTCCTAAAGTTCGGAAGCAATTCGGGAACTGTTCCGAACCTTCCGAGGGGTGAAGGGACTGCTTGGAATTAAAAATCCACGTTTTCCTTTTGGCATAAAAACCCTTCTAGAAGCTGCCACCTTGCAGGCTTCTAGAAGGTAAATGGATAAGGCTTGTTATGTCGTGCGACATACCCTGCCATGGTGAGTTCTAGAATCTGCCACCTTGCATGTTTCTAGAAGGAAAGCGGTTATGGCTTGTTATGTCGTGCGACATACTAAGCCACTGCCATGCAGCCTATAAATAGAGGCCTGCATCTCTCATTTTGGGGGGGGGGGGTTTTCACTCCTCAGTGTCACTCTACAAAGAATACGCCCAGAAAGCATAATCTCTTCTCATATACACCCAAAACACACACTAATTCCCTCAAATAAACCCACCATTCAACCAATCCCACACACACTTCCTATACACACAAAGAACCAACGGTTCTCACGGAACCAAGGCTTGATCTCAGCCAGGAGGTTCTTTGTTTGAAGGCTCCTATATCTAACTTGATATAGGAAGTCGGGGATCTTCAAGGGTAACGATTTTCTATCCTTTTCTCTTCCCTTATCTTCCTTATACATGAGATCTACGTATTAAATGTGTTGACTTTGATGCATCCTGATTAAGATTGCATGTTTTTTAGTCCCATATTGCTTAGATCCATATCCATTTGCATATCATTTCATGTAATCGCATTGGCTTGACATTGTTTTGCATGAACACTCGAGATGAGTGTGGATCCCTCATATCCACACCCTCTTGAAGTATTCACTATTGACACACTTACTCTCTGAGACCCATTTGTGAAGTAACTTGGCCATATTAGTGCCTTGATGCCTCTGTAAATCTCAGTTGTTAAAGTCTCTGCAAGTGGCTAAGTATGTCACGCGACATACCTTGCCAGGCAAGTTGTGTCACGCGACAACATTGGCCAGTTTGCAGAAACTTCATTTTTTCATTTGTAATCTGATTTCAACCCTTTCCAACTTGTAACTTAATGTCAATCTGCACTTAAAATAGCATATTTGCATTCAAAGCAGCATCATTTGCATCAAAAGAACATCTTTGTCATATAAAATGACACATTTGCATTAAAGTAGCCTCCTTTGCACTTAAAATGCCATTTTCATACCTAAAGTTGCATCTTTTGCATTAAAAATGTAGTCTTTGCATTAAAGGTGCATCCTTTGCACCTAAAACCCATTTTCATACATAAAAATGCATCCTTTGCATCAAAAAGTCATTTCTTTACATCAAAGTAGCATTCTTTGCTTTCAAAATGACATCTTTATGCATCCTTTGCATATAAAATACTATTTTTCCACATAAAAATGCATCCTTTGCATTAAAGATCCTTTCTTTACATAAAAAGCATCCTTTGCAAATCAAAGAGCATCCTTTGCACCCAAAAATGTCATCTTTTCACTAAAAATGTCATTTTTAACATGCATTTCCCTAGTCCCCAATTGGTACTTGATGCAACCTTCGGAACGAACCGGTGTAAAGATCCTATCTTTACATCGTTTCTTCCATTAAAGGTGCCACAATCTCTTTAGAAAGGGATAAACCTTGAACCTATATCTTCGATTATCACTTGAGACGAGCATGATAGCTCCAATATAAGCTCAATCGTCTCAAGGTGTAGGATTGATGGGCTAAGGTCACTCCTTTCTAAAGAACCTCATTTTGGACTATAAAAGAGAGTCCTTCTCTCGATCACGCATGACCCAAGGTCAAAAAACGATGATCACAAGTCCAAGATGAGGACGGGATCAAAGTCCCGAACACATAAAAATCCAAGGAATCCCGAGCGACAACCAGCTAAATGGTTTGTACGTCCGGAAGACAACTTGGAACATTCCCCCCCTCTCTTTTCAACACATGCACACAAGAAAGCACACAAGCAAGCACGAAAAATGAATTCTAGGGAGACTTGCTACGGCAAGGCACCTTGGGTGAACGACGATCCGTTCTTCCCAAGGGGTAACTTAACCTCCGAACCCTAAATCCTTTTTTTCAAAGTTTTGAGGAAATCAAAATGGCGTGGCGACTCCGTTTTTCAAATTAAACCGGATGTTTTCAAACTCGCGTGAATCCAAACTAAAAAACAAAAAATAGAATTTGGGCACACATTCACAATACTGAGCACAAGACAGGAAAAGTTATGAGACGTAATTACAAATGTATTATTGTTATTCACGCAGGTAGATAAAGAGGTTTAGGCTACAGGCCAACCATTATGATTTTGCAGAAAAGACGTGTTATTACTTGCTTATATAGATAACAGTATGATTACTGTTCCTCCTTTGTTGATTGTTGCACATGCTTTGACCATGTACTTTAACAGTTTCATTATATTATTGAGCTTTTAGATATTGAATTTGACTAAACTTCTTAATGTTGAAATTGAACCATAGGCGTTTAGTGCTTGAAAAGAAGTTAGCATGCTCGGATGTGCCAGAGGAAGAACAAATGAATCTTTTGAAGGACTTGGAACGCAAAGAGACAGAGTATATGCGGCTTAAGCGGCACAAAATTTGTGTAGACGATTTTGAGCTATTAACCATAATTGGGAGAGGGGCCTTTGGAGAGGTTTGAAGTTCTATTTATTTTAAAAGCCTTATGCATCTAACACTTTTTATTTCCCTGACTACGTATTATCCTTTTTGGTGTTAATGTAATCATTTTTTTCTATTTACTTCGACATGCCCATCATATGTATATGCATTAATCAAGAGGCTGTAGAAAGAATCGAGCAAATGACTGTGATCAATAAAAGTAAGGGAAAACATCATTTTTGTCCATCGTACTTTGGAGCGTGTTTCACTTTTACCACAACAACAACAACAACAACAACAACAACAACAACAACAAAGCCTTAGTCCCAAAATAATTTGGGGTCGGCTAACATGAATCCTCATATGTTATCGTGAAAAAAATTAAATTAAAAAAAAAAAAAAAAAAAAAATAATAATAAATAAATAAATAATAATAAAAAAATAAAATAAAAATAAAAATAAAAATAAAAATAAAAAAAAATAAAAAATAAAAAAATAAAAAAATAAAAATAAAAAAATAAAAAAATCAACCCCCCACATGGATTTTTGCCCTCCACTCCGGCCTCTTCAACACCATACTTTCATCCACTCCAAGTAAATTCATATCATTTTCAATTACTCTAATCCAAGTTTGTTTGGGTCTTCCCCTACCCCTCTCCATTTTATCATTTCTCCATTGTTAGGCCTCCTAACCGGTGCATCACTCGGTCTCCTTCTCACATGTCCAAACCACCGTAGACGATTTTCCCTCATTTTATCCTCAATGGGCGCAACTCCTACTTTACCTCTTATCACCTCATTCCCCAACCGATCCTTTCTTGTATGACCGCACATCCATCGAAGCATACGCATCTCCGCCACATTCATCTTATGCACGTGACTGTTTCACGGCCCAACATTCGGTGCCGTAAAGCAACGCCGCCTAATTGCCGTGCGGTAGAATTTTCCCTTTAATCTATTGGGCATGCCGCGATCACATAGAAACCCTGTAGCACTCTTCCACTTCAACCAACCTGCTTTAATCCTATGAGCCACATCTCCATCTAATTCTCCATCCTTTTGGATAATGGATCCAAGATACCGAAAAACTTCGAAGCTTGGATAATATTTCCATCAAATGTGACCGCCCCTGCCTCCCTACTTCCAACTACGCTAAACTTACACTCCAAATATTCGGTCTTGCTTACTTAATCGAAAACCTCGAGATTCCAAAGTGTGTCTCCACAACTCCAATTTACTTTCAACACCCTCTCGTGTCTCATCAATCAGCACAATATCATCTGCGAACAGCATACACTTTGGTATATCTTCTTGGACTGACCTCGTCAATTCGTCCATTATCAAAGCAAAAAGAAAGGGGCCAAGTGCGGAACCTTGATGCACTCCAATCTTTATAGGGAACTCTTCAGTCTTTCCAACACTAGTCTGTACACAAGTACTAACTCCATTATACATGTCCTTGATAATATCAATATATTTCTTTGAAACACCCTTCTTTGCTAATGCCCACCAAAGTACCTCTCTTGGCACTTTATCATATGCCTTCTCCAAATCAATGAAAACCATATGCAAATCTTTCTTTTGATCCCGATATTTCTCCATGGTTTGTCTCATAAGATATATTGCCTCCATAGTCGATCTTCCTGTCATAAACCCAAATTGGTTATCCGAAATATCCACAATTTTTCTCAGCCTTTGTGCAATCACTCTTTCCCAAAGTTTCATAGTATGGCTCATTAGTTTGATCCCCCGATAGTTGGCACAATCTTGGACATCACCTTTATTCTTATACAAAGGGATCAGAGTACTCTTCCGCCACTCCAATGGCATTGTGTTAACTCTCCATATCTTGTTAAATAGCGTTGTTAACCAATCTACTCCCCTCTCCCCGAAACATCTCCAAACCTCAATTGGTATACCATCCGGTCCAACGGCTTTCTTCAATTTCATCTTTTTCATTGCCATTTCCACTTCACTCTTTCGAATTCTCCGCATAAAATCTCGATTAACCATACTCGAAGAGATATTTAAATCTCCAACATCCTGCTCTTGACCGCCATTGAACAAGTTATCAAAATCTGTCATTTAGACCCAAATTTATTTCATTTTTACCATCGTACTACAAACAATATTATCATTTTTAACCCAAGGTTGTTATAAAATGACACCATTGTTTGAATTACGATGGTATGAATGAAAAAAATAAAGTTTGATGGTAATGTGAAACACATCCCGAAGTACGATGGACAAAAATGAAGTATTCCCTAAAGTAATGCTGTAGTTTGGCAGAATGAATTATACTAACTGCATTTGATTCTTATAGTAATTATATCGCAATTAGCAACATGCAAGGGAATACTAAATTTCTACAGCAGTGCATACAGCAATCAATGCTTACATTGAGTATCGAATAGTTTCCTGCAGTAAGTTATAGGACTTTAGGAGGGGGTAATCCTCGCGGATTTAATACTAAGGGGTTTACAGCTGGCATTACACATGAATCACCAAAGAGGAATGGAGAAGAGGAGTGAGATTAGGGACTAACTAGGGCTAGGAGAGAACAATTATGGCGGGAGCAAAGTGCACACGAGTTACTGTAGCTGACCTTGACAATTGAGCCAGGTATTTGTAGGAGTCCAAGCTTTACTGCTCCATACGGTGGACGTGATGGGTCACGTACAAGCCGTAAGCGCACTGGTAGCCTCCTATAGTTTTGCTCGTACTGATACGAGGAATGATGCCGCGTGTCCCTTGTGGGGACAAATCCCGCAATTCTCCTTTTTACTAGCTAGGCCATGTTTAGTACCTCAGTTGGGCCACGTGGATAACTCCACTATTCTAGCCTCCAATCCATGACTCTTTGATGATTCCCATTTGCGGAAGAGGGAGTTTCTTTATACCTTGTTCAATCACAAGAAACACCTGGGCAGAATCTATTATTCTGTGGAAGGGGATTGCGTATGCAAGGAAGTGCAAATACGTGGGAGAGAATTAATGTACTGTTAAAGCCTAATCTCCTTGTTGTTCTACACGTGCGGTGAATATTCGCAGGAGAGAGGGCCGACACGTGCGGGAGGCACGTGCGTCTATATTGCGGGTTACATGTATCCTACACGGACAAAGGAAGAGATTCTGGACACATTTTCTGTATATTCAACAAGGATTCTACATACCCCCACATTAAATCACTGTTTCCATTGATATGTACGCAGGACATCGAGAGAGATTTAGACAGATGATTATGATGGAGTTATATGGTGCATCATTGAATCTCTCTCCTGACATTTATTAATTTTTTTCTCAAAATACCATGTCTCTCGTCACAGGCGGAACTACACACAGGCTAATGGGGGTAATTGCCCATGTTAGCATGTGGATATGGAATGACACATGCATTTGCTTTGAGGCATCTACAAAGATTCAACTGTAGGGGCATATGGATTGTGTAAAGAAAAATTAGAATTTTTGTTAGTTGATCGAAATTCATGGTTGTGTTTTATCTTTCGTTCCTCCTTTGGGTGGTGGGGCCAATTTTTCCTTCACTGCTTTGGGTTTATTTTTTATTTTTTCATATTTTGTGTTCTTCGTTTAGTTTTTTGGTACAAAGGGAAAGGGCCCCATTTTATTTTGTGTTCCTCCTTTTGTGTTTCTCATTTGCCTGTGTCAGCTATTAATTTCACCAACCTTTATGTGGTCTGGATTTACTTTCAGTTTCAGATTTTACATTCCTTTTTATTGACAAGCTAAAGAGATCACATTTCTGAATTAAAATAAATCTTACAGGTAAGATTGTGCCGGGAGAAGAAATCTGGCAATATTTATGCCATGAAAAAGTTAAAGAAGTCCGAAATGCTCAGTAGGGGACAGGTAAAATGGGCAAGCATTTTCTGTCTTTCATGTGTTTTTTTTTTTTCATTGCGGAAAACAGTAACAAATTTTATTTTATTTATTCTCAGTTGAAAGTTGGAAGTGAAGGTTTTTCTAGTTAACATGAAACTTTTGGATGTTTGGTGTGCCATATTATTTCTTGCGTGCTGATTTCTATTATATATGGGAATGCCTATCATAGGTTCTACACACGCGCGCGCGCACACACACACACATATATAAGAGCTGCTCAGATATATCCACCCCATGAGACTTTTAGCAAGCGGCCCATTTTTATTTTAGTGTTTTTGACAAAAGATCCCTTCAATTTGTACACCAAGCGAATATATAGAAAGGGCAACATAATAAATTTCTGATACTCCCGCTTTCTCCCTAAACGAGTTGTTGGTAACCACCTTCATCTTACTTCATTTTTTCACTTCAATCAGCTTCTGGGTTTTCACAAGTTTTGATCACTGCTTTTTATGCCCCCTTATATAATGTGAGGATACAAAAATTAATCCACTTTGCTTGTGCCCTTGTACTTGATTCCATTGAGAAATTCTTTAAGCATTGCACTTTCCTTTTCTTCTAATAAAGGGCGTAACTCTGTGAGTGTCTCTGTCTCCGCAAATGATGTATATACTACTAATGCCCTGGAGCAATGGGGGCAATATGCTTTATAGCAGTAAATTTCAGATGCTATAGTTTGGGCTAACTTTTTTCACTTTGTTATTTCTATACATATTATTATCGTAGTTTTCGGTTCCAGCTCAATTTATCAGATATTCCTTACTGAATGAACTGGCTGTTCCTGTACTCATATTGGATCACTACTTCATAGGTCGAACATGTTCGAGCTGAAAGGAATTTGCTTGCAGAGGTTGCTAGCCATTTCATCGTGAAACTCTATTATTCATTTCAAGATGCTGAATACTTATATCTAATGATGGAGTATCTGCCGGGTGGTGATATCATGACGTTGCTGATGAGGGAAGAGACTCTGACTGAAACTGTGGCAAGATTTTACATTGCACAAAGCGTCCTGGCCATTGAATCAATTCATAAGCATAACTATATTCACAGGTTCAGATTATCTAAATCATTCCATTATAGGACATAAGACTTTTTCTGGAAACGATGTTCGGACACATCATATATGCAATTGATATTTAAGTTAATGCTTTAATTAATAAGTAGTATGTATGCAGAGATATCAAACCTGACAACCTTTTATTGGACAAAAAGGGTCACATGAAGCTTTCAGATTTTGGCCTTTGTAAGCCTTTAGACTGCTCAAGTTTGTCCTCTATAAATGAAAATGAAGTGATGGATGAGAAGTGTGTGAGGGGATTAGCGAATGGTAATGGATGCATCCCAGCTAATGGACAAGGAGGTTGCTGGAAAAGTCCCCTTGAACAATTACAACACTGGCAAATGAACAGGAGGACGCTGGTACGTAATGCGTTCTTATTTCTTCAAACTTCATTCCAAGATACATACTCCCTCCGTCCCACGTGAGTGGAGACCAAAAAATTGGGCACAAGAATTAAGGAAAAGTAGGAGAGATAATTAGTGGAGGAGTTGTTTGTGAGTATGAAAAATAAAATAGGGGAGAGAATGAGTGGGAGGAATAGAAAATTGATTGGTGTTGTGAGTATAAAAGTAAAGTAAGAGAGAGAATGAGTGGGAGGAATAGTGTAAAAACTTTGCCATTTTGGGCAGTGTCCACTCACGTGGGACGGACGAAAAGGAAATAAGTCTCCACGTGTGAGTATGTATTTACATAAGTCAACAAAAATATAGTCCTACTTTTTAAAAAATTTTAAAAATAGCTTTTGATGAATACATTTATGCGGGGAAGCCACTAATAAAATGTTATTGCATCTTACCCTTCGCCCACTTTTGATAAAGAAAAGATCGCAAGGGAATAATATCAAGTCAAAAGATTTTTAAAAAAGAAAAAGAGGTTATACTGAAGTATTAATGTATATTTGGTCCTTGAACTTAGGCCTATTTCCTGTAATGACCCAAGTTTGCCTTTTTTGGTCCTGGAACTTCACTTCAAGCAATAAATTAAATATAGTCTAGTGTCAACTGAATTTTCCAAAGTCTCTTAATTGTTGAAAGCGTGGTACTGAGTCACTGACTAGTATTAGTTTCATTAATTCACTTAACTATAGTTAAAAAAAAGTGTAATAGGAAAATAGAAGCGACCGAACTTCTTAAAGAAAAAAAAAACTATTACCTCCCCCCCCCCCTTAATGTGTCCCTTTTTTATTTTCATCTCTCTCTCTCTCTCTCTCTCTCTCTCTCCGTCTCTCTTTTTCTGCGATTGAAGCTCACTTTGGCCATGAGCTCATCACAATAATCTGGTGCATGGGTAATAGCAAATATCATTTCATGAAACCCCTCAGCTAAAAAATACGGGTCCTGTATTCTTTTTGGGTGTTTAAAAAAGTCCACTTTTCTTTTGGGGTATAGAAAGGATGAATTGTGTTCACAAGTTTATTCTGGACCCACCTCTAATGTAATCGTGTCCACAAGTTTTCCTTTGTATTAAATTATGCACAAATAGTGAGAGGATGCTTAATTTATAATGAAGGGGGTAATATACTTGCTATATTTCTTCCAAAATAAAAATGGTAATGAGCATCACACAAGCCATTAGCTAAGTAGTGTACCAGATATACAAGTGCTTCAAAACCACACAAAATCACCCTGGCATTGACAAATACGCCCAATTCTCAATCAGCATAGCATTGAATCAGCCTTGATATACAATCATTTCATTGAATAAATTGTACTAAACTCCTCCAAAATAAATATCATCATATAAGTAGCATATCTACATTAATCTTAGTTGCCGAATCAAACGATACTCGTGTATCAGTCCAATTTGTTAATCCTCATTCCAGCAACTTTTCTTCAATGCAATTTAAGCATAAAATAAAGATTACCAACTAAGAATTCTGGACCCAGTTTTACCTATTTATACGATAATCTGTTCACAACCGAATTCTAAGAACTTAGTCAACTAACTTAACATAAATTTTTAAAGCGTAGACTACCAACAGGCAACAGCTAATAAAATATTGAAGAAGCATCAGAGACATGTATTTTTGTTTCTAGCATTTCTAGTCTCAGGACCCAAAACCAGGATATGAGCTTCCTTGCTACTAAAAGTGTACCAAATTCGTAAACATAAATACTCCCTCCATCCCAAATCAAATGTCCCAAAATAATTGTCCTTTAGTAACACTTTAAAAGTGAGTTGAGTCCTTGATCGATGTATCTGAAAAAATATATATTCATGGGCCGAAAATTTTGTCATAGCTATTAGTGATTCTGATTCCGGGTAGTTTTAATGGTTCCCTTGCCCACCCACCCACCCACACATACATGCTTTCCTTTTTCTTTCAGGCTAACATCTTGGCAAGGTTATGTAGGATATGGGACTAGCTATGTATTGTATGGAACCATATCACTGTTCAGCAATCTTCAATTTGTAAACTACTCCCTCTGTCCCTTAATCATCTTACCATATGACATTCTGATTACAACTGTAGCTTAGAGCATGATGAATGACAAGGGAGGATAAGTAACTTCACTATAAAAATGACATTCATCCAGGAGAAAATTTGCTGAAAATTTGACATTCATTTAGTGACGGAGGGAGTAGTTGCTTTTGCTTCTTCATCTGTAATTTCTCTTTGTTGAAGTCCAAAAATTTCAATATAAGCATCTCTTTTCATATTTGAAGCATATTTGTTTTTTATACTTGAGTTGTAAGTTTCTTTCTTATTCTCTCTTCGTCCATTTTAGGCATTTTCAACAGTCGGCACGCCTGATTATATTGCTCCAGAAGTGCTATTAAAGAAAGGCTATGGATTGGAGTGTGATTGGTTAGTTATGTTTAAAACAAGGCTATCCTGCAATTTAAAAAAGTTATTATATCTTTTACGTTGCATCTTATTAACTTTTTTGTTAATCTATTTCCCAGGTAATAATGAATTAAGTTTTTCTTTATTTATCTTGTATTTTATTTATTGTAACTGTTAAATGTCATCTGGTGTTTTATGAGTATTATTGGATCTCACTTTAGGGTTCATTACTCCTTCCTTCTCACAATAAATGTCGCACTTTCGTTTCTAGTCTGTCTTATAATAAATGCTGCGCTTCAAATTAAGGAAATAAACTTGGTGCAAATTTATCATTGTACTAGAAATGTAAAAATAAGTAAAGCACATTCCTTAAAAACGTTGATATGTCAAATGCGACATTTATTTTGCTACGGGGAGTCAGTACTTAGAATCGCTTGTTAGTCTTTCTTTGAATGATGAAACTGCGGGAGCTCCTTCCATTTTGTTTTGATGGACTTCTCATCAGTCTTATTGTACTTTTTGCATATATAATTTACTAGCCACCCTTGTATTGTCATTTCCCGGGTCTATTCACTAACTTCCGTGGTTTGTGGATCCTAACAGAAGTTTTAGGGAAGGGCGACTCTTGGTTCTTTCTCGCTTCCCCCTTTTGTCATTTGGCCGCTTTTTTTAGAAGCCAAGTACCCTCTTATCTTAAGACCTTTGCATGAGCCCTTAAGCAGAAGAGGCTAAACAATTATGAATGGGTGCAAAGAGGTAGGCATCACATGCCCCTCTATCCTGAGAAGTGTTGTATGTACCAAATTGAGACTTGTGAACCTCATGTTATTAACTCTTGTAAGATTTGGAGGTTGTGGTCTATGCTACTCAGAAAATCTGGGAGTATTGGGTCTCACTTCTTTTATTTGAAGGATGCTCCTTATTACGTCCAGAGATTTGGTTGACAAGGATGACTCTGGTTTTCTGGTGTTGCAATATATTTGGCCTTAGGTCCTTGAGGATGAAAAGGAATTCCATTTTTTGTTATCAAGTCCATCCTCTCTCTCTATTGAAGGAGCGATATTGCTTTGTAGGATACAGCTTTTTGACCTTCAAATGATTACTGCTCGTAGACCATAGTAGAAATTGGTGTGTGGTGCTGCATTAACTTCTCTTCCTGTTCTTTGCACTTCTCCCATCATTGTCCTTGTATTTCCTTATTAACTCTCTCTCTCTCTCTCTCTCTCTCTCTCTCTCCGATTCTCTATTGTTTTTGGTGGAAATCTGGTCCTCCTGCCATCTTTACTCTTTCAGTTTTTCTTCCATGAAAAAGTAGAAGAATATGAAAATTGAGAGCTGTGCTCCCCCACTTCCTCTTCAATTTTTTTTCTTCCTGTTGGAGTTCTAGCCCATGCAGCGATAAGGGTCTTTAGATACATGTCCATTATCAATTCAATCCTGAACAATGAAAACATCGTATGATGATTCGCGTAGCTCGTCATGATTCAAAAGAAAATGGGTTGTTGGCATCCACTTTTCTTAGATTTTGTAAATGTTCACGTATCTGTCTGGCCTCGAATATCATAATGACTGGGTTGAGATATCATGGAATTGGACAGGTTAACCAATTACCTTTTTAAGAAGTCGGAATCATTAAAAGACACTCAATATCTTCTTTGTTATCTATAATTTCCATGTTTATTTCTTATCTTTTATTTCCAAGTATTGACCTGATTTTTAGTTTATTACAGAATTTCCACCACTTATGATTTCTAATTATAGCTCTATAATTTGCTCTTCTCTAGATTATAATCCTGGCATCTCTGCTTCTTCATGCCTGATAAGAAATTGAACTGTCAGTAACTTTGACGCTGCAAAATAAACACAAGAAAGAAGAATAGCTAATTGCTTATTTGTTTGGAAATAATCCTTTGAAAAATATTCAAAGGTGATAATCATCCTTTTCCGTATCCATCTATTATTAAGGCGGTTGGATGGCATGTGGTTAGTACAATTCTACTCAGCCTTAGTTCCAATCACTTGGCATTGGCTACACGAATTCCACCTTGTAATTTTCAGTCCAAAGCATGGTCATCACACAGGCGTGTGATTGAGTTACTTTATACTACCTCCGTTCCATGTTAAGAGTCCACTATTCCTTTTTTGGATGTTCCATTTTACAAGTCCACTTTCAGAATTAAGCTATTAACATTTGATTTTTTTTCTCAAAATTTTTCTTTCATGTTCAAGATATGATAGTGTTATTGTATATTGTAGAAAAATATTTTTAACTTTACAAATTATAAGAAACATAAAGGCGTAAAAGCACAAAATTATAAGTTTGCCTTTCAGACGTTGACTCTTTACAAGGAATGGAGGGAGTAATTATGAATCTTATCAAAATGAACTCTCTCTTGTGGCTTTGACGTTTCCATATTATTTTTTTCCCATGGATTGTTCCGCCAGCTTCTGCTAACAAATTAATGTCTAGTCTCAAATAAAAAAGAAGGAAAAAAAAAAGGAACAAACTAACTGGAGGTTTCATTTGCTTTACACTTACGCTGGATTATTGGGAGTAGATGATCTGATACTGTCCAACCATTTCTCATGGTTTTGCTAAAGTGGCTTCTTTCTTTTCTTGTATATTGCTATTATGAGCTCTGCATGACCTTGGTCTACTTGATGCTGCAATTCTGCTTTTCTCTTTTGCAGTTTTAGATATACTTCATATGCTAGCATTCAATCTTCTTGCTGTGGTATTCAACAGCATGAGTAGATTTATGTAGCTGAAGATAGGGATTGGGCCAAAGGCATAGTTGAGTTGTAAACAAGTGTCCAACAAGAAAGAGAACAAAACTAATTCTCTTTCCATAAGGAATACTAGTTACCTCTAAAAGTATTGATGCTCCTAGTGTCTAATTTCTTAGGTGATGATAAACCATCTATGAAGTTCTCTATTGAAAAGAGTATGCTAATTTCTTTCAAGTTTTCTAACTAATGGACTGCTTGCAGGTGGTCGCTTGGTGCTATAATGTATGAGATGCTTGTTGGTTACCCTCCCTTTTACGCTGATGATCCGATGACCACATGCAGAAAGGTCAAATACCTTGAACCTTGTCTGTGAGATGTTGAGCTAATCTTTTTTTTTTTGTCATGACATTTACAACACAAAATGATGCTTTTGGGATGCCCGATGAGAAATTTTAGTTTGTTGACCAAATATTCAACTGTTCATTTTTAATAATGATACTGATCATCTCTCACGTGTTCACTTTTTTTTTTCTTCGACAAGACCTCTCACATGGTTAGCTTATTTATGATGTTGCACACATTTCCATATATTTGGATGACAACTTCTGATGTTTTATCCATAAATCTTATTGTGTTTAAAGTTGGAGTCAGGGACGGATCCACGTTAGCAATTATGGGTGCACGTGCACCCAATACCGGATCCACGTTAGCAATTATGGGTGCACGTGCACCCAATACTTTCTTACATTTAATAGAGATAATTTCCCTTTTGTAGTATATATGCACGAAGTGCACCCATTATTCAAGTAGTTGTCTAGTACAATTGGTAAAAGGCAAGGCTTTTAATCTTGGGTCCAAGTCCCATGGAGAGTATTATTTTTTCACAATTACATTTTGAAGCTTTGTAGTTTAATTTGTGCATTCACTTAAAAATCATCCTGGGTCGGACTTGCAGTATAACTTTAATCTTAGTACATAATATGAATCATCCATTGAACTGTTTTAATGTACAGACAACTGTTGGAGAATCAGTTACTGTTTTACTAAAAGTTGCTCATATTGAACAAAATTACAACTAGAAAGCATGTACGGTAGGGAAGTCCTTTGTCTGAATTATGCCAATCAGGTTCCATTGTGCTTTAGGTGATATGTTCTATGAATAGAAACTGATAATTGTCCTGAAAACATAGATTATATTTTTAATGAAAAAAAATCGTATTAAGAAATATATAAGAAATTCTGGATATCGAGTCCATGGCAGAGGTCACAGTTAAGCCCAAAGTAAATGAACTAAGAAAAATACAAATACTTATTTCTCCAATGCTTCAAGCAAAAGGACTACTCGCTTAATATATGTGCACTCTTCAAGCCCATCATAGAAGACTTCTTTTAGGCAATACCTGTAAAATTCTTGTGAAGATGTGGTTTATATATTGTTCTCAAGTCTTGTGAATCATTTTGTGAGTAGTTTACTTCATCCTTTAATGGAATTCTCTAATGGATTAGCTATTTAGTTTAATTCGCTTGGGTAGTTACCTTTTTAACTTAAGATTATTATTCTTCACATGCAGATTGTCCATTGGCAAAGCCACTTAAAATTTCCAGAGAACTCAAGGTTGACGCCTGCTGCTAAGGACTTGATATGCAGGTTGCTTTGTGACGTTGAACACCGTTTAGGTACAGGAGGGGCAGAACAAATTAAAGTATGTTCTCCTCGGAAAGATATTGTTTGATTCTTCATCGTTTTTACTTCTTCCTTTTCTTTGTAACTAAATGTTTGTTAAGACTACCTTTTCTTCTTTGTCATCTCTTATTCTTAAATACATTCTTTTGAAATGAATCAGACACATCCGTGGTTCAAAGATGTTGTTTGGGACAATCTCTACAAAATGGATGCTGCTTTTAAACCTGAGGTGAATGGGGACCTTGATACGCAGAATTTCATGAAATATGATGAGGTGAAGCATTATGAACTGATCTTAGTATTGTTTTTTTATCTTTAGAGGTTGCTAACTAGTTAATTAAGGGGGTAACATCAATAGTTAGTAAAGTAAATACACATGAATAGTTCCTCTCTACTATGCTCTGAGAATCATTTTTATGGACATGCAACCTTGATTTCCAGATGCACAAGTAAATATGTTTAGCACCCTAAATTAGTTTACACTTGGCTCAAAGACAACATTCAAACTCCGTATCTGGTTTCCTGATGTGTACCGCTCATCTATGATGCTTGGATCCGGGTTCGAGTGTCTGACACGGTTACGGATCCGAATGTCGGATCCTCCAAAAAATTTAGATTTTACACCAAATGTAGTGTAAACTAGCCACACACCCATGTTCTGTGGACACGGGTACTTTAGAAAATCAATGATATACACATTATCATTAATCTTCTTAAGTACTTGGTACGGACCATATTTCCTAGGCTGCAACTTACTGTATGTGCCTACTGGAAAACGTTCGCGCTTGAGGAACACCATCACTTGATCACCCTCACTGAAGATTCTTTGTCTGCGATGTTGATCTGCAGCTTTCTTATACTTTGCATTGGCAGCTTCTAGCTTAGCCTTTACTTCTGCTTGCACGTCTTGTCATTGAGTAGTCAAATTCTGTGCAGAAATACTAAATTTTTGGGCAACTTGATAAGATCAACGGCATGTTGGGAGCCTTCGTATAGACGTATAGACCACCGAGAATGGTGACCTTCCAAGAGCACTGTGGACAGCATTATTGTAGGCAAACTCTGCCTGTGACAAAGCAACATCCCACTGTTTTGGTCTGTCTGCACAAATACTTCGGACGAGGTTACCCAAAGTCCTATTCACCACCTTAGTTTGTCCATCTGTTTAAGGGTGAGTAGTGCTGCTATAATTCAGCTTCAAGTCAAACATCTTCCACAAAGTCCTCCAAAAATGACTAAGAAATTTAGTGTCCCGATCTGATGTAATGGTCTTGGGAACCCCATGCAGTCGAACCACCTCTTTGAAAAACAGTCTAGCTATATTGCTCGCATCTGATGTCTTCTTACATGGTATGAAATGTACCATTTTAGAAAACCTGTCAATAACAACAAAAATAGAATTGACACCCTTTTGAGTTCAGGGTAATCCCAACACAAAGTCCATAGATAAATCCTCCTAAATATTATCAGGAATGGGCAAAGGAATATACAAACCATTATTTTGTGCATGCCCCTTCGAAGATTGACAATATAGCATCTTTGAACTAGTTGCATTACATCCCGACTCAAGTGAGGCCAATAATACCTCTCACAAACAGCAGCTAGAGTCTTATCTCTCCCTAAATGTCCAGCAAGTCCACCCCCGTGCAAATCACGAATCAACTTTTCTCGAAGAGAAGTCTTTGGAATGCATAGATGATTCCCTTTCATTAGGTAGCCTTCATGAATATGGAAATCTGATTCAGCACTTCGAGTACTACATTTCTCCCAAATCTCTCAAAAATCCTCATCTGTTGCGTACAACTCTTTAATAGTATCAAACCCAATTACCTCTTGGCTCATGACCACAAGTAATTTAGCTCTTCTGCTCAGTGCATCCGCCGCTTTATTCTGCACACCAGCCTTATGCTTCAATGGGAATTTGAATTTCTCAAGAAATTGTGACCACCTAGCATTTAATCCCCTGTCAATTCTCTTCTGACTTTTTAAATACTGCAAGGCATCGTGATCAGTGTATAGTACAAACTCCTTACCAATCAGATAATGCTCCCAATGTTTATGAGCACGAAATACAGCATATAACTCTTGGTCATAAGATGACCATTTCCTCCTCACATTACTAAGCTTCTAACTGAAAAATGCTATAGGCTTGTTCCTTCGGGACAAAACAACACTTATTCCTACACCACCGACATCACACTCCACCTCAAATAAACTATTGAAGTTGGGCAAAGCTAACACCGGAGCTGTACATAACTTTTCATTTAGAACAACAAAACTAGTTTCAGCTTCTTCACCCCAAATGAACTTCCCTTTCTTCATACACTCGGTGATTGGTGTTGCAATGCTACTAAAGTTTCGTATGAAACGTCGGTAAAATGTAGCCAACCCATGAAAACTCCTAACTTCACTTACTGTTTTAGGTGTTGGCCAATCTCGAATGGCCCGAACCTTCTCTATCATCCCCACGAATACCATGTGCTCCGACAACATAACCCAAAAATAATAAGCTGCTTGTCATAAAATTGCACTTCTTCATATTAGCGTATAGTTTATTCTCCTGCAACGCTAATAGAACTGACGATCCCAAATGTGAAATATGCTCCTCGTTCCAACTATAAATTAAGATATCTTCAAATTATACAACAACAAATCTACCTATAAATGATTTCAATACCTAATTCTAAGTCTCATGAAAGTACTAGGAGGGTTAGACAAACCAAACGGCATCACCATCCATTCAAATAACCCATTCTTCGTCTTAAAGGCTGTTTTTCACTCGTCCCCCAGGTCTCATCCGAATTTGATTATACCCGCTTCGGAGATCAATTTTTGAAAAAATATGCGCTCCATGTAACATATCAAGCATGTCATCTAAACGAGGTATAGGAAACTTATACCCCACCGTGATCTTGTTAATGGTTCGGTTATCCACGCGCATCCTCCAACTCCCATCCTTTTTCGGGGTAAGTAACGCAGGGACATCGATACTTTCTTGAATGTACCCCTTAGAAAGAAAATCTTCAACTTGTTGTCGCAAAATTTCATTCTCCTTGGGACTCCTCCTGTAGTGAGGCAAATTTGGTAAACTCGCGTCAGGCACCAAATCAATATGATGTTGGATGTCCCTCATAGGTGGGAGCCCCTTAGGTAATTCCTCCGATATGACATCGCTGAACTCTTCAAGCAGATGTTTGACCTTTTCGAATGTTGTCATGCTGTCTTCTTTGCATCTGACGACAAAACTTGCTTCAAAACCATCAAAACGTCTTTCGACTCTTTCATAGTCTCTTCAAACTCAACTGTTGAATGTGACAACATAAGAAAACTCTTTCCCTCAACCTTTACAGCCTTGATTTTTGAGTCTCCTTTTAATGGCAGCAACGTGTATCTTTTTCCATTTTTTCCCGGCTGATAGGTATTCTCCCGGCCATCATGTTGAGCTGCCAAATCAAACTGCCACGGTCTCCCAAACAGCATGTGACACACATCCATATTCACAACATCAAAATACAGTTCATCGCTATATTGACCAATAGAAAATGGTCACATGAATCTTGTCACCAGCTTTAATCCAGCTTATAGAGTAAGGATTTGGGTGCTTTCTATCTCCAGACCCAACTTCTTGACAACTTCACTTCCAATGATATGTTCTCACAACTACCACAATCAATAATCACTTCGAAGATCTTATGCAAAATGGTGCACCTAGTACGAAATAATTGTTGCCTTTCGTTATCTTCAGCTTGCTTAGGACCGAGCATCATCCGTCGAACCACATAATTATGACTCTCATCACCCTCTAACACCTCTTTCAGTCTCATAATTCCTAACTCCGTCATCTCCATCTGGATCACAATAAACATCCGTTGAACTACATAATTATGGCTCTCATCACCCTCTTTTTTTTTTAACACCTATTTCAGTCTCATAATCCCTAACTCCGTCATCTCCATCTGGATCACAATAAACATCTTCTTCTTCTCTATCAACAACGTGGACTGTCTTTCTTAGTGGGCAATCACTAGAGCGATGACCTACCTGGTTACACATGACACTTTCCAGAAACTGGCCTTGCGTACGGATTGGCTGTCTTTGGTGTTTCTTTTGCTTCTGTAACTCGTGGCTTAAAAGGAGGTCCCTCTTCATTTCTAGTCCAGTGTATCAGTCGCAACTCCATCTCCTATTTTAGAACCACTCCTAACATAGGTTAGGTTTTTCGAGGGAATTCAGCACGACCCCTCTCCAACATCATATGTTCAGCCTTTAAGGCTAAATTCCTAGCCTCAGATAATGATCTGATAGCTTGCACCCCAATACGATCACGAATTATCGGCTTCAAACCCTCCACAAATCTAGCCGCTTGCTAGCCTTCGATTTCCCTTAGATCATTCCTTGTTCCTAGCCTCGTGAACTCAGCATAATAATCATGGATGGACTTAGTTCCCTGGCACACTTATGATACTTCTGAAATAAAATTTGTTCATAATCAAATCAGGTGGAAGAAACTCATAAATCATCAACCGTTTCATCCTCTCCCATGTTCAGATTGGTGTCTTGCCTTCTCGAGTCCTTCGAAACTGCAAGCGCTCCCACCACGCAGATGCTCCTGATTTCAATCTGCATGCCACTAATTTCACCCATGTTTCTACCCCAACATCCATATACTCGAAGAAATGATCAACATCAACAACCCAATCTAAGAACTCTTCATTATTCAGATTACCTTTTAAGTAGGGAATGTGCACCTTCAGTTTGTATTCTGTCTCTCTTTCAGCCCGATCAAACCTCTGATAGCTTGGTTTCTTCTTCGTGGTCCTTCATTCATCAATTCTTCAGTTTCAGAATCTTCCACGAATGCTTCCCGTCCACCACGACCTCGTAACTCAGATTCTGGTCGAACAACAGCCGGCGCCGCCACCGGGCACTCTCCCATCACCGCCTCGGTTCATGTTGGGACCAGCCACCCGTCCCTCCATTCGGTAAAACGTCTCCTTTAGACGATCAAAGCAGTCATGGACACGCTGAAGTCCAGTCTCGAGATTATCTATCACTCTCATATCAAGAGTCTCAGCCCCCCGTTTAATGCCGAATAGGCTAAGAGAATAGAATGACCAAACGAATAAACAAGAAACAATTTACGAAAGCTAAAGCTTTTCTTTTCTATTTCATATAATCAAAAGTCTTCCCAATACAAAAACCCTAGCTTATTATTTATACTACTAATAAGAAGATTCTAGAATTACTAAATAAATAAAATCAAACCCTAATTTAATATTTTAATAAACCACTAAACACTAAAGGCCCAAAGACACGTTGAAGCCCAAGTTTGTTTTCGATGTACGCCTGAAGCCCGAGGCAGTTTCCTTCTTTCCTTCTTCCAGCGCCGTTGCCTTCTTTTCGTCTGCTGGCGCCCGCCGGCGCCCGCCGCCTAGGTTTACATGAGGCACCCGCCTCGGCTCCGATTCAGCCCTCCTCTGTTTCGTTGTTGCTTTGCTTTCAATTGTTGCTTTTGCATACATCGTATCATACCTTGCATCATCCTCCCCTCCTTAGAAAAGACTCGTCCTCGAGTCAATATCCTCGATATGAACACCACGATACCCTAGAAAATCTGAACACATTCATGCAAAAGGAATTTGATGCCCTTGACGAGCTCTAAATTTCAATGCCCTTGTGACAACATCCATCCAATCAGCCCATTGTGTTGAGACGAAATATTCAATGATCAATCTTTTGACGAATCAAGGAGCCGTAAATTGTTTCTTGTTTCTTATTAGTAGTATAAATAATAAGCTAGGGTTAGTAATTCTTTTTGTCATCATTTGGTATCGATTAGACGAGGGTATCGATATTGATGGTAGAACGAGGGCGTGGTGTTCGCGACGGAAGAGATGTTCGTGGAAGGGACCGTGGAGCGGAATTCCATCTGGACGATCATCATCGCAAACGTGGCATACGTGATATTAAGGTAGACGAAGTGCGAAAGCAGATTAAACAACTCCAGAACTTTCAGGTGCATGTGGAGCATCCACCGATGGGTTCAGATTCGGATTTATCATCCGAGGACATGGAGTTTCATGAAGGGGGTCACTCCGCTTCCAACCGAGGTCACGAAATTTGGTCCCAGGAATGCGGCGGATCCTTCAAGGGATATCGAGGCGAATCGAGAGTCCGGGGATTGAAGGTATGACACATCCTGATGTATTTCGCGTTCCATTATCTATCGTTACTGTTGAAAGGGTTTTTGATGATCCATCATCACCCTTTGTTTTATCAGACAGTTTTGATCAATTTGTTGATTGGTCAAAACCTCCTATTTATGACATTTGTGGCTGTGATATTTGTCAATTGGAAATGTCATACTCGGTAGATCTAAAAACACCTTGTTCAAAATTTCCATCGGATGAATTGTCGAGGAATTTTGGGTTCGTTAAGTGTTTTTCTCCGTATGAAGATCCTTTTGATTGGTTATTTTCGGGTCAGATTTGTCATCAACCTATCAAGAAATTATTTGTTGATGATTTTGTTAAATATTGATGGACCGATTGGATGGATATATTAAGAAATAATGTCAAATATACAGTTCGTCAAAGGTTTACGGATAAATTTTATAAGGTATTTTTCAGAGAAACAATCAAAATTCGATTCGAATTTTTTCTAAGAAGGAGAGAATGATGCGAGATTATGATGTGGTAGACATGTGTAAGAAGATGTGGCAAATATCATGGATGCACCGGAACCAAGCCAAGGACCAGAAAGTTCATGCGCAGATCAGCTTTGGAAGATTAAGTTTTCGTTATTAATTTAATTAAGTACTCTCCGTATTAATATTATTTTTATTTTATTTTAGATTAAGGGTAATTTAGTAATAAGGTTAATTAGGGTTTTTATTTGTAAGTTAGGAAGTTCTTGGTCAACAAGTTTTTTTGGTCTATTTAAACTTTTCTATTGTAATAGTTAGGCAGTTGTTTTTGATTATTGAAAAATTGAATAAAGGAAAAGCTGAGGCTTTCTTTATCTAGGGTTTGTAACCCATTGCTTCTGATTCTTTCTGTTCGATATCAATCTCAAGGCTTCTTTTTGTCATCACCGTTCAACGTCGGAAGAGCCGCCGTTACCTCTGCCAAGACCGTCTGACATCGAGCCGTCAAACAAACCTGCACTGATACCAAACTGACGCAGCGAGAAAACATAAACAAACACCTTCAAATGGGAAACAAACACCTTTAGTCTTTTATTTCCAAAGTAATAGAAAAGAAAAGAAATTTTCTGAATACCATCCTAATACACCGCCATGGCTTTATATAGTCCAAGAAGCCTGCTAAAAGATAAAGAAAAACAACTCCAATAAAGATTAAAATTGTACTAAATGTATTTGACTTGAAAGATCTACGGACTGCAAATGAATTTGGCTTGAACATGTACGGGCTGTAATTTAAGTCAGTCGTGTGTCGGGATTCATTGAATTTTAAAAAGATGTCTTACTTTTGGGATTGCAACAGATTGTTATCATTAAGTTTGTGCTTAGTCGAGTTTGTTAACTCACATATTTTTCTCCCCATCCTCTCCTCGTACACCTGTTTACATGTCCTAACCAATGTTTACTTCTCATAGTAATTTTGCTGATTGGGGGCAGGAACAGTGTCGAGACTTAGTCTCTAGCCTGAGATTTCAATGCTACCACCAAACTCAACTACGCCTTTCATAAACAACTTGGGTTTGCTTAGATGGAATCAATTTACAGAAGCTCTTTCTAAAGAGATTTCCTTTATGTAAAAAGAAGCATCATATCTTTCATAATCCCCTCGATCTACGCCGGTTCTAGCCTTCCCAAACCTCATCACTCATCACACATTTAGACATCACTCAGTTACTTAGTGACATGAAACAAGGCTGCTCCCACAGCTTTGGACAGGAGATGAGAAAGTGAACATCCTTGATCACCAGTGAGTTAGCAAGTCAGTGTTCAGGATTGCATCATACGCCCCTGTCTAAACAAAAAGCTACATCTTCGAGGATTTCGTGAGTAATTTTTTTTTCATGGAGTGCTGATGAGATGCAGTGATGGATTGAAGCATAATGTGATTTACCAACTAAAATCTCATTTGTGTTCCTTTCCCAGAGTAATCTATCGACACCTTTAGGTTGATTTTAAGTCCAGTCAAGGATGATTTAAGCCTGATAAGAACCCCAAAATAGACATAGGATTAGCCACACACCCCTCTCTGTCATTACCAATCAAAGTAAACTGGAAACAGGGCTGAAAGAGAGGTATCTCGATAAACTATCTAGATAGAAACAAAAGTTCTGGCTTTTGTCTACAACCATTCAGAAGGTCCTTGAAAACTTGGCCCGGCCTGATAAGATGCAGACGTTCTCCTAGTTAAGAGTTTACTTTATGTACAATCTTCTATGAAATTCGTTAGTTCCGGAGATAGCATTCTGTTGAGTAGTGTCACACATATGCTATATATTCAGCTTAGTGTGCATATAAAGCAGTCCATAGATGACTGGAATTTTTTTCGGTCCTTTATTCTTCTCCATTTCCATGAACTATCCTTGCTTTCTGTTCTTCTGTTATCTTTTAATCAATGATAACATTTCCTCAGAACATTCCATCTAACATTTATTGAAATTTCACTCCAGGTGGACCCTCCATCTGCTAGAACAGGCTCTGGTCCTTATCGAAAGGTATGTAGTTAGGAATCCTCTTTTTTTCCAATACTTTAGAATTTAATTTTGTTTTTGAAAAGTTACACCTTTTATACTTGATATGCAAATGAAAGACACAATGTTAAAGGTCTTATACCAGCCTGTTAGCCGACATTGTGCCTTCATCGCAAAGTAGCTTGGCTTTTATGTGGTAATCTTTTTGCAATTTTTAGAGAGTGTTAAGTTAGCTCAATTCTTATAGAGGACTTAATATTAAAAACTGAAGGGGTTTTGGAAAATGAAAAGAGAATAAGGTTCTCTGGTGATGTGGTATGTTCACCATTCTGTGGTGCATCGGGATTTAAGGAAACTCGAGGATATTTACTAAATGAAAGTTATTTTGAGGTTTCTTAGGAATTGCTATCTTATTGGCCTCTCTTTGGGCTAAATTCCTAAAAGGGTGAGGGAATCTCAAGAGTTTGCCTTTGCTTGACTTGACAACAGGTTGGAGGGAAGCTCTTTTAAGTCAACTTTTATTTTGCTTCTTGTTTTTATTGTCCTCTTCATTTTAAGCTGTATTTAATGGTGTGTGGATATCTTATCCACTTTTCCTTCTCTTTAATAAATAAAAATATGAATAATATCTTCTTTTCTATCTATTTTTTAAGGCACATCATCATAGTGTCTAGTTGCTATAGCAATGATTATATGTGCTTCTTCTTTTGGGACGGGAAATGAGTATAAATCTCTCCTCACCATAGTACTACCTCAATTATTCTTACTTCCCTTTCAGAGAATATTGTTGTGTATGGTGTGACAGCAAAACAAATCTTATTCGCATTGTAGTGTCTCTTCGTGTTTGAATGTTATCATTCCCAAGGTTAATTAAATGTAAGCTTTGTACTTAAAAATATTGATTATTAGATAGACTTGTCGAAGCAAGGAGTATTGGCACGTTGTTCAAAAATTTATCACTGTTAAATCAGGGTTAATTGCAATTTAGGGTCCAAGGTATGCCTTGATTGGCACATTAGGGTCTTAAGTCCCAATGTTGTCAATTTTGTATCAATAACAGGGTTCACGCTAGAATTTAAGTTGGTCATTTTGAAAGTAAAGTTGATTCCCATTGAGTCATCTTTGATTCTATTTAAAAAAAATCTATTAATCTAAGGATCTAACTGTACACATATTTCCCCAATTATCAATTGCTTAAAACACACCACCACCACCCCCCAACAATTGGTTCGAAGTAAATTATATGTTGATCACGCTGTGAATAAAGAATATCCTAGGGATTAAATACAGTAGAAACTCTATAAATTAATATTGTTGGGACCACCAAAATTTATTAATTAAGCTAGATATAAATTAATCGATAAATTAATAATTATAAATTTATATATTAATTAATATCTTATGAACTTATATATAATTTTATTATCGAATGATTACAATATTTTCTAAATATAATGATAAATTTTTCAAAGCACCCTTCAATCTTCCTCTTTGCTTCATTGTTCAACGTATATCAATTAAGAACCCAGTTTTTAAAGTCCTTCAATCCCCCTTTTTTAAAGAAAAAAATTGGTTTTTTATTTTATTTATGATAGATAAAATGCCACTTACGCCACATAAATTGGCCTATAAATGGGCTAGCTCATGTCTAAATCATAGATACAACTTACCCCTATGAGGCTTGTGTATTTCGAACCCAGTACCTCTTATATGGGAAAGCCGTTACTGACACCGGATACCATCAGAGCTAAAGATCGTTGGTCCCTTCAATCTCACTTTATTATGCTTCCTTGTTCAATGTATATCAATTAGAGATGTATTATTTTATAATTTTAGCGAATTATCAATTTGACACGTTACCCCAACTCGGGACCGGCTAAAAATATTATTAAAGAGAGTTTATTAAATAATTGAGTATTAATTAATGGAGTTTATACTGTATAAGTGGATAAATGGAAGTAAACTTCGTGATTTTGGTTAGGTTCGAGAGTTAAGTATATACATTGAAAAAGCGCAAAATCAAGATTGAGATTTGGGTTTCCGAGGGTCGAGTAAACCCATGAACTTTTGACATTCTCATTTCTACTTTTAGCCTTCCTTAGCTTTTTAGTAGTATCCCTTAATAAAATTTAGATGAGTCCAAAAAAATGTTTCACTGAATCTCGGTGCTTTGGTCAGAACTTTCTCGAATCTCGCTCTTTACTGCACAAACTCACTCGGTTTTGAATAGTAAACAATCTCCTGCTTTGGAACAAATTGGTCCAAATAATGGTTTTGAGGAAAAGTTCAAAGAGTACATTTTTGCCCGTCCAGCTCTCAGCTCTGGCAAAAAAAGGATACCGTCGACAATTTATGTACTAACACTCGAGCCACTGAACGGTCAGATCAGAAGAGTGATGCATATGCATTTTTCCAGCCACTGGCCACTGGCCAGACGATGGAATTCGGGTTGGTGAAGATAAGGCCACTGGAACCAAGCAGCTCTTCTGCGGTTATGGAGGTTTTGGTGTGCCGTGTGCATGTGTGCGTGTCAGAGAGAGAGAGAGAGAGAGAGAGAGAGAGAGATGACAATATGTGTATCTGTTTCATGAGTGTGTTGGGCAGTTGTGGTATGTGTTGGCTATATGGTAATTGTGGAAAAATATATTGCAGCAATACATTTGGTCCCTTGAATTAAAATAACTGCAAATATTCCCCCCTGCAAATCATATTTAACTTCAAAATTACCAACTTAACCATTACATTCTAATGCGGGCCGTGTAACTTATACAAAATAACAGCGTTGGATCCTATATAGCCAAAGGCAAGGCCATTGACCCTAATGTGCAAATTGAGCATACCCTGGACCTTTAAATGCAATCTACCCATTGTGATATAAATTGTTGGGTCTTCTCTTGAATAGTAAGCTTTTTGAAAACTTATTCAACTAAATCTGGTATCCAGAGTCCAGACTTCCTTAGCCTTGTCTTAGATTCAGGGTTTCTCCTTCCAGAAAACGAGTGCACCTTGCATTGGTTTTCAGCAGTAGATACTCTTGAAATTTATGTTTTTATGTTTCGTAAGTTGCTTCTAAGCTTTTTTTCATGTGTTGGTTACTTGAATAAGTAACGTCATTTTGTGCTAGGGTAATACTCTAACCTTATGGACAGCAGGTTTTGATTACTGCCACGCTTCTGAATGTGTTACCATATTAATATTTTAGTCATCTCTATGAGACTTACTCTAAATGCCACGACCCTTTATATCTTAGCTGGCTAAGCTTGTGTTTCTTATTTTGCATTTCACAGCGACGCACTGTGTGAAACTTCATTCCCATATCATCCTTTTCAGCTGTTTTCTTTCGAGTAGACTTTTATTTACACTACTCATAATCTAAAATGGTAATCTTAAACATGAATAATCTCCCCAACAGTTACTAATGCGTCTTCTTTACTTCCTCCGGTTCTTTTTTACATCGTGCAGATGCTCTTAACTCCTAAGGATTTAAGTTTTGTTGGCTACACCTACAAGAATTTTGAAGCCGTCAAAGGTTTAAGACGTTCGTCTGGTATGCCAAGTTAATAATTGGATTTATCTTATTTCATGTTATTTCTCAATTCTTTTTGCCATACCCTGTTTCCAAAAAGATTGATGAACCCTCCTGCTCCTAGATTCCTGGTTGCAATTGTTGTGTTTAACATAACATACAGTTTGATATTATCGAGCACGTTTGATCTTCAATCAAATTACACATTTATTCCATCTTTTGCAACTGGCTCTGTGCTTGTGAAGCAGATATAGATCTTGTTATGTAATTATCTACAGACAAGCAAAGCCTATTTCCTTATATGAATTGCTTTTGTAACATGATCGTGAATTATAGAACTATTAGCCAAGGCAAGTTAGTGTATCGACTCCTGACCAAACTAACGACCACCAAACTCGAGGTTCTACAAATTCACAAGGCGAAAACCACTATTACTGGTTTGACGATTTCATGTGTCAGTTCATGTTAGCTGACCCCAAATAATTTTGGGACTAAGGCTTTGTTGTTGTTAATATTGTTGGTAGGTATCGTGTTAGATCTTCTCTAAAAGTCTTGTAATCTTTTCCAATGCCACTGGTGGCTTCAAGATAGAAATTTCTCTTTTTGAATCCATAAAGAGATCCTTAGGGCACTTAATAGCAGGACACATTAAATTACTCACACGTGTAATTCTTCTTGGGGCACAGAATGACATTTTGATAGAAAATCAAGATGAAGAGAAGAAAGAGGGGATAAGATAAGATGTTCACCATTTTAGACAAACGGGAACAGAAAACAAATCACTCCATCTCTTCTAAAACCAGGAGCTGTCCACCCATTCCTACTCAGTTCAGTCAATAGGATCCCCTTAAAACATCCTGAAAATTTTGACCCAACAAGAGGCTAGAGAAGTAACCCTCCTAAAGAGCTCCTGAAGAAGGATTAAAATTAACCTTTTACTATAAAAATCCAATAATTCATGTGAATCCAGATCAACCGAAGGATAGCAAAAACAGCACAGTTCCATAACGTTTTGACTTTTTTCTTTTTCCGAAACCCTTCTGTTTCTGAGCGGACAACTCATAAGCAAGGGCTGATCCGGTACCCATGACCGCTGCAAAAGATGGCTCCACCCAAGTAACTTTAATTTGAAGAATGAGGTGCACTAACTCGCATGTATGCAAAAACTACATCCGTGCTTAATGCTACTTTAGGCCGTCCCATATGCCTGCAATTGTTAATATTAAGCTTGCCGTGAATCATAGACCATGATGCTCTAACTTTGAAAGGACCCTTGGATTTCCAAGTTATATCAGAAAGAGGGAAATGGAGTAGGACATTAGAATGACTCAGATACTCATAGGAAGACTACTAATGTGACCTTAAGCATTACAGTTTCAGATTCGTGAGTCAGCAACATCAGCATAGGGCGGTCGTCAAGCAAAAGAGGAGTAAGGGCCTGAAAGTTCATCAATTTCTCTCTTATTGGGATTTCTGTAAAATGCAAGTCCCGAGAAAAAGCAGCACTGTTGGAGCCAGTGAAACTAGCTATAGATGCCCCATGAAGGATGACAGTCAAAAGAGGTGTCAAAACCTAAATAAGAGGTATACTCCCACTCAACCATCCTCCCAGAATCTAAAGGAAGACCATCCCCACCCTATAACTGATATGAAACAACTGTGAAAATACCTTCAGGAACTCACACTAATTACTTTTTCCAACACTGAATATAAATCTGCCTACCATTGTAAAAACTTCATCCGCTGTTTTCTTTCAGGATATTCCACTGATAGGGTCCCAATTTGAAACATTCAGCTTATTATTTGCCCAAAGTTCCCAAATTTACTTGCTGTTACTTCCAGGGGTACTAGTTTATCCCTTTAATTATTGACTTTTCATACAAAAACTCTTGAGTAAATGACAGGAGTAAGGTTGTGTGCGGTAGCATCAAGCACTTAATGCTTGTTGCTTAATGATTTCCTTCCGTACAACTGCTTCAAGTTAAGTATCTCTTCATTAAATGAATGAAGAGATACTTAAATGTCTACAATGATGGCTCTTACTCGGTAAGTGGGAATATTGATGCTTGTTCGTCAAGAGGAATATGAGATGGTTGTTACGATTCAAGTAAAGGGTCCAACCTTAGTTTGAAGTTGTTGCACAAAAGGAAATCATTAAGCAACAAGCATTAAGTGCTTGATGTTACCTAACACAACCTAACAACGGAATTTTGAGTAGCAGTTTAGTTGCTTCTTTTGTTTCTTGAAAGCATATCCACTCTGAAAATTGAATGTTTATTTGGAACTTATGATCACGGTTATCATAATGCATTGTTCAATAAAGATAATAAAGATAAGATTCACTGTCTTGATATGCTTTCTAGTCTACTATGCTTCTTTTTGGACTCATGCTTTCTACGCTTATATTTTGTGCTTGCAGATACAACGAAGAGCACCTCCCCAGAACGTCTATCTTCTGATTCCATCCTAAGTAATACTTCTAATCTGATATTAATTCCTGATAACTACTCAATACCATGATGATTTCATACTACCTCTGTCCCAAAATGAATGTCCAAAAAAAATCAAGTTTGTTCTTGACCAAGAGCAAATTTGAAAGGTTTTTCGGACATTCATTTTGGGGCGGAGGGAGTAATGTTTTTCCAATCCATAATCTGCAGGTGATTCTGGCGATCCTTTACCGCAATCATGACAAACAAAGTTCTTTTTTATTTGTGAAATCCTCTAAGCACACTTACTCGATCTTGAATATGCCTGCCTTCTTTTCAGTCAGATTTTGCCTTAATATGCACATTACAATGGAATTAACCAGCTAGCTTTTAGCAGAACATTCTGACTTTACAGAAATGCTGAAGGAATTTTGTAAGAAGGGCCCTAGTTATTGTTTGGTTGGAACCCATAGAAATAGAAGATAAATATATATATATATATATATATATATATACACACACACACACACTCCATATAAGAAAGTTTTGGTAAACTATTTAGATGGAACATCCCGACTGCTGAGCCCTGACTACCCAGGTTGGCAGAGCTAATTATGCCATTCCTTGTGACGGTTTTTGGCTGCTGCTTTTTTTTTTCCTCCCATCTCCTGTATATCTGTACTTGTTTTTACTGACCAGAAGATTTAGTACACTTAAAACAATATTGTGTTATGGAATGTTTCAGGCAACTTTTTGGCCTAAACCATAACCAAGTTACCGTTTTCTTCTCTTCATTTGATTTACTAACACTTTTTGTGGGCGTGGCATTCGAGCTTTTGTTGAATGATATATACTCCCTCCGTTCCGGACAGTTTCTCCCCCTTTGACTTTCATGCTCAACTCAATCGCTTTTTGACCATAATTTTATAAAAGTCTAGATATCCATATGCAATTCTAAATATTGTTATTGTTTCACCATTAGACATACTGTCAATAACAAATTTTAGAATTGTATAGAGATATCCAAATTTTCATAAAATTATGGTCAAAGTTTGAATGAGTTGACCATAAAAGTCAAACTGGGGCAAACTTTTCGGGGCAGAGTTGTTACATTTTTCACATGGCATTCTTCTCCCCCAACTTAGTTGTACTTAAGTTACCCAAGGTTTAACAAAGGAGGAACTTGGTTATGTTGTCTGACTTTTGGAAATGTGGATCCTTATATGCGTTTCCAGTATACAAGGGGAACTAAGGTTAAGAATGCAGTAAACTTTGGGATTATTTTCTTCCTTTTTGCTTTTATATTTATTTTTCGGTCTGGCTCTATAGAGTCAATTTAGAGTTAATTAGTGAAACATTGTTTTTTTTTTTTTTTTTTTTTCCTCTTTTAAAGAAGGGGATCAACACATTTCACCGCTCCCTTGATGCACTTCACGGGCGCTAGCTATCTTGGGGAGGGCAATGTCATTCCTCTAACCACTGGTGGGGGAATCGAACCCATGACCTGAGGTTGGAAGCCATGAACTCTAACCATCGGGGCTGCAAGACCCCGCGTGCGGTGAAACATTGTTGTATACATCTAACATATGTATTGGTCTCGAAAGGCTGAGTTCCCATACTGGGAAGCACACAACAAAATCTCATTTTTGTCCCAATCGCTAAATTTCGTTATCCCATTAAAGTCCAAAATTTCAACTCAATAAGTTAAAAACTTAACTTAATGTAATGCAAGCCGCACTAAATTGACCAAAAAATAAAAGGCAGTAATATAAAACTCCAAAATGTGATGGGAAATGAGGCTCAGAATAAGAATTCTATCATATTCAAGAATGAATTATCTTAGTTATGTAATTATCTAACATTCGATTAGATCACAATTAAGATTAATTTGTTGGAAAAATTTCTGTTTCAAATAACGTGTTTGACCAATATTTGATCAAAAATTCATCATGTAGTTTCATTTTAGCCGTAGATAAAAATAAATTTACATATTTATAATCTACATTTGGAGTAGATTAATGTATGATGTATTTATTTTTGGTCAAAATTTCAAATTGTGGTGAATGAGAAATTAATGAGTCCAAAAATATGTAATTTGAAATGAGTTTCAGAAGCGTTTTTGTTAAAGTCAGCACAAAGTTAGAGAGTACATTTAAACTCTATATTTGCCCTCGGGGATAACAATCAAGTCCTCCTACCATGCACCAATCTGGACTATTGGATCAACTTCATGCAAGCTGATGATCAATTATGCTAGTTTTGGACTAGCTCTAAAATTGAACCATAAAATGGTGCGAAACACTATCCGAGTCCCGAGCCTACAAAGCACGCAAAAAGGCACATTGGGCGGAATAAATGTGTTAGGAGAAGTGTGTAACTTCGGGTGGACATGGATCAATTATTAGTTGGGAGATCCGCGTCACTCTAAATGGGTGGCGTGGCGTGCGGCTCCAAGGAAGTTGGTGTCTTGATCGGGGATTAGATCGGACGATGCACGAGATAAGCACCACAACTGTGGCTTCAAAACTATAAATAGGCCCCCGGGTTTAACTAATTCATTTTATCCGAATGCCAAGACGACTTCGAAAAAATAAAGGGGTACCTTGTAAATCCTCCAATCCTCTGTCCTACCCACGAAGAAACGCCATTCCTGCTGTATCTGACTGTAACCGACAGCGCGGCTGGGGCCATGTTGGGTCAAGAAAAGAAGGAGTCAAAAATCGAGAATGCCATTTACTTTGTGAGCTAGAAATTCCAAGGGAGCGAACTCAACTATTCATCTCTCTAGAAAACCTGCGCGGCTCTAGTATGGGTAGTTGGAAAACTGAGACACTACATGCACTCACACTCAGTACATCTGGTCTCCAAGATGGATCCTGTCAAATATCTCTTCGACAAACCTTCGCTGTCAATGAGGCTAGCCAAGTGGTCTTTCTTCTTAGCAGAGTTCGACATCAAATACGTGACCAGGAAATCAATAAAAGGGCGTGTAATGGCTGAACAGCTGGCCGACTTCCCGAGCAATGAAGCCAAAGGTCCCGAACCACAATTCCCAGATGAAGGAATCTTCACGCTTGAAGCCGAGAATCGATGGAAGCTTTTCTTCGACAGGGCAGCTAACAAGAGAGGCAATGGTATTGGGATGCTTTTGGTAGACCCTAATGACGAACACACCCCAATCGCCATAAAGCTGAATTTTACCAACAATGCAGTCGAATATGAAGCATGTGCCGCCAGTTTAGAGGCCACCCTCGAAAGGAACGTCCAAGAATTAGAGGTCTACGTGAACTCAGCCTTGATCATTAACCAAGTCTCCAACAAATGGAAAATACCAAGCGTGTAAGGAAGACCTCATTGCACAATTTAAAGATGTCACTTTTCACTACCTATCGAGAGATCGGAATCGATTTGTAGACGCTCTAGCCACTTTAGCTTCATTCGTGGAGATCCCCGAGGGAAAATTGGTAAAACCATTCAAAGTAAGAAGGAAGGAAATTCTAGCCTATTGTTGCGAAATTGAGGTAGAACCCGAGCCAATCAATAAACTGTGGTACAACCAAATTTACCAGTACTTCAAAAGCGGAGAGTCCTCTTTCATGAATGAAGAAGGAAAATACAAAGAAGGAGTCAAGGCCAAAAGCATTGTAGGCCTAAAACGCCTAGCCTCTCATTTTGTCATCTTGGGAGATATGTTTTCCAAGAAACACTATTAAGGACCGCTCCTCCGATGCATTAGCAATGAAAAGGCAGTCAATCTCATGAACGAAGTCCATAATGGGGCTTGCGGTCCTCACATGAATGCTCGAGCTCTGATGCAGATTATTCTTCGAATGGGTTACTACTGGATTTCCATGGAAGCAGATTGTATCCATTTCGTCAGAAGCTGCGACAAATGCAAGCGATTCTCCAACCTTAACCACCTTCCACCTCAAGACCTCTACTGCATGACCACCCCTGGCCTTTTGCCACTTGGGGATTCGATGTCATTGGGAAAATCGCTCCGCCTGGTAGCAACGACCACGAGTTCGTTTTGGTAGCCGTCGACTATTTCACAAAGTGGGTCAAAGCTAAGTCCTACAAGGTGTTGACTTCCAAGAAGGTCGCCCAGTTCATCAAAGAAAACATCATATGTAGATACGACATCCTAAATGAAGTCATATCTGACAACGGATCTCATTTCGAGGGAGACTGCGATAGATTCTTGGCTGAGTTCAAGATCACCCGTCACAAGTCCTCCCTCTACATGCCACAAACCAATGGCGTCGTGGAAGCAGCAAACAAAACCCTCGAAAGAATCATCAGAAAGATGAAAATATGAGGACGAGATTGGCCGGAGAAGCTACATTTGGAACTTCGGGGCTACCGAACGTCGGTTAGGACTGCCACAGAGGAAACCCCATTCGCTTTAACCTATGGGATAGAAGCAATGTTGCCCATAGAATTGGAGGTCCCATCACTACAGGAGCTGTTGGAAAACGAAGTCAATGAGGTAGAATAGCTCCGAAGCCGGCATGACGACTTGGCCCTACTGGCTGAACGCCGATTGAAGGCCATGAAGCACATCCGAGCCTACCAGAGTCGGATGGCTAGAGCTTTCGATAAAAAGGTAAAGTCTCAAGATATCATAGAAGGTGACCTGGTGCTTAAGGAAAAACCTCCCACCTGAATCAACCCGCTTAGAAAATGGGAACCAACGTGGATTGACCCATTCGTGGTTCAGAAAATCTTCTCAGGAGGTGCAATAAAATTAACAGATCTGGATGGGAACCCTTTCGTGAACCCAGTCAACGGAAGCAAACTCCGTCGATATTTCGCCTAAAGAATATCTAGTCTTCCCCCTCCCCCTCTACACTCTAAAAAAAGATGCATATATAGGTGTTGAAGAACATACCGAACTAGATTGAAAACCCTAAAAGGGAAGTCTAGGTAAAATCAGGGTTGCGCCATTCTCCCCTTTTCTGTCTCCCCTTCTCTTACAAAAATAGTGTAAAACTACGGAGACCTGAGCCCCTCAGTCCATTTGTAAGAGGGGAACGTAGGCAACCATCATTGGTTCGGTCTAAAAAATATATACAATTCCAAATTTGATGCCAATAGAGTTCGAAACAAGACGCAAGCAAGGATTTCGTGTCTCGATAAAAACTCTAAAGTAAATCACAAATCATTACAGTTAAAACACTTCTTGATGAGTTCAAGCACGGTCTACTCTCGACTCACAACATGCTAAAACATCATAAAACATCTAATAATTAATGTGCCTGCAACGACAATGGATGGATACTCAGAATTTTAAAAGGTCATTCCATGCCACTCGCGCTTGTCCCTTCGTCATTCTTTCCTTTTTTTCCCTCGTCCCCGACGAGTCTTCTTTCTTTCCACATGAACTATCTCCATCTCCCTGCTTCCAAGATCAGGAGTCCTTCCTGTTGTGTCAAGCAACCCAGTCGCTCTCCAAACTTCGTTCATTCGTGCCCCGACTCGGATATCCTCCCTACGATTCTGTAAAGTAGGACCTCTCTCCACCAATCTGCTGACTCTGGTCTCATAGTCAAACAAAGCATCTCCTTTGATATCTTGAGGGTTAGCCCAAGCTTCTGCTCTCCTAAGGTTGTAACCTGAATGGCAACCCTGCCCCATAAAGGCCTCACGCCTGCTCCTCGGAATCATCTGGGCCTGTCCAAGATGTCGCTCGTACCAGTCCAAATACTTAGTGGTCAAAACAACACTCTCTTGGTGTCTAAGAAGTACCCAAGGAGGAAAAACAGAATACTTCCATATCCTCATAAAAAGAAGGAAAATGGATGGGTCCGCCATGCAGAAAGGAGCTACCTCCATAGTAGTAATGTCATTCCAGCCCAGCAAAGGCTCTTGCCGCGTCCTAAACTGCCCGAAAACAAGAGACGAAATGTAGAAAGAGGATTGGGACAGCCACGAAACCCTGACAATATAGGAACTTTCCTAAAGGGCCCTCCTAGTTTCTATCCTCCAATGAGGAACCCACCAACGAATGTGTAAGTACTCCAATTTGAGTTGTTAGCACTTTTCGTTAGAAAATTAACGAAAGTTTTAACATTCCTAACATTTCTAACATTTCTAACATTTCTAACCAACCAAGGGTAAAGTGGGCATTGCCATTTAAAGTTAAACCATGGAAAGGAATCAAAAAAGCAAAAGAAATTGGAAAAATCTGAATTAGGCAAGTTGAACAACAAAAACTGCTGAAATTTTGAATAATATTCTTCCTGTTCAAAGCCTGGAGCAGCATTTAATGCACCAGGCACGTTTACGGAACCCTCCGCGCGGATGGGATTGCATCTCACAGGGGCCTATAAATTGAACCCTCCTCTCTCAGTTTACACAACACAATTTGATCACATAATCGAAACTCACGGCGAAATATAGAGAGAAAACAGTGGGAATCCTTAGATTGCCACCATTTTCTCTCCAATCTTTCCCAAATCTCACTCACTCACAAACACTTCAAATCACTCTCATACATACACCAATCCAAGCTCAAATCACCCTATAGGAGGAGGATTAGAGAGAAAACATAGAGGACTTCATTGTTATCTACTTGTTTTCTCTTTAACCAACTCAAATCATCAACCCTAAACACCCTCAAACACTCTCATATTCAAGCCTTACACACTCTCACATTCAAGCCTTCAAACACAAAACACAAGGAAGATAGGTATAACCTCCCTCTCCTTACCCTAAAATTCATCCATGCATGCATTTTCAAGCTACAAAGTGTAGTTTATTCATCTTCTTGCTTTAGATCCAAGAAGATCACCATGGAAGTTCATCTCCATGGATGATCTTCTACAAGGATCTACATTATTTTCAAAGTGTTCTTACTTTCTTGCAAAGAAAACACATTTTCAAAACCCTAAAAATCATTTTCATACATCAAATCTCATTTTCAAAGGATAAAATTCCCCTTCCCAAGCAAATGAAGTGCTTAGTCCTAATGTACCCCAAGGATGGTTTGATATAGTTGATTCACCACTAAAATGTCAAGTGATCACTAATCAAAACCTAGGGAAATGGGGACAAGCATGGATGCAAAACCCCCTTTAAAATCATATTTTCTTTCTTGAGAAGTTGCTGTCCAGTAGCAATTTTCTCAGACCTCAGTCCATGGTCTAATTTTTTGGACATAGATAAACTTGGAATTTGGTGCTGACTACAAAATACTTTTTGTAGCCAACATCCAGATCTTTCCATACATATTTTTACTTTATTTTTTGTGTGAGTAAAACTCCTTTTTTCAAATTTTCTTTTAAAGGTCAGTTCATCAGTCTCTGGAAATCCAGATTTCAGATCTGAGATTTCCAGAAGGTTTTGACCCCTCAAATCATCTCAAAAATGAAAAGTTATTTTACAGAAACCTTTTTTAAGGTGTTTTGAACATTTTTCATTCCCGTACTTTTCCCAGATTCTGGAGTTTTCAAGCCCTAAAGTCCATTTCAAAGTCAAGGGTCAACTGCTTTTTTCATTCTGGCAGAAATGGTTTTCAACTTCTAAAAATCTTTTGAGTTCCAAATCTCAATCCAAAAATCACCCAAAAAATCATGGGATCAGTTTAAAGCCTTAAAAAGAGTTCCCAATTTTTACTTACCTCAGTTTCAACTTATTTTGGCCAAAACACACACACACACACATGCACACAACAAAGGATTTTGAATGTTTGGAAGACTCGTTTTTACGAGGCGTTCCGGGTGCACACTAACGTCCTTCCCGGCGCGTAACGTGACCTCCGAACTCGAATCTCTTGATCTCGGGCATTTTTCAAAGTTTTGGCCCTCAAAATTAAAATGGCGTGGCGACCCCGTTTTGATTTCAAAAAAAAATCGGGTACATCACAGTGGCGACTCCGCTGGGGAAAGATAAGCTTTTTCTAAAAAAAAAATGATATTTGATATATTGGTGGAAACCATTAAACTTCCCGTTATCGCCTCCTAACACGAGTCGAGGATAAATTGTGGTCTAACAATCCCACGTACCGGTATCATTATTTTCAAAAAAAAAAGAAAAGCTTTTTGAGGGTCAAGCTTCCGTCTCAACATTTGAAAATCCTTTGCTTTGTGTGTGTTGATTTTTGCACAGTTTTCGTGTTTGTTTTTGGCCGCCTCGGAAAAGTCAAAATTTTGACTGTCGGAATAATGTCCCTAACTGTCGGAATTTTTGTGCTTATGTGTTCATAAAATTTTCAAAAAAAAATTTTTCAAAAAAAAAAATTCAAAAAAAAATCATGCATCATGCCTTTTTAAGACACATAAAAAAAAATTTCTATTTTACTCAGAAAAAGAATATAGACTGCTTGCACACTACGCGCACGTGACCTTACACTGCACACTACGTCCCTAACCCGGGGAAATCCTTGTCGCGGTCCGTTTGGTCTTATTACGCCTCTCGGATGAGCACAGTACTACCCAAACATCCCATGGAGCCTCGTGTCGACCATGCACTTGTCCGTGACACACTTTGTCAGAGACCGGTTGGTTTTTAGTGCAGTACGTGTCATGCCCTGTACGTGTATAGACCTTTCCTTTTAAGCCTTTGTCGGCATACCGACTCAATATCTTCGGGGACCACTAATCGATCGAAGTTACTGCCGGTTTTCCGCCGCGAGACTTTGACCAAGATATTGACCAGGCGCCTTGACTTCGGCTCGGCGGCACAAATTATACATTGACTCCCGGCATTGACACTTTGAGTCATCAAGGATTAATGATTATTCCATGCCTAATTACGGCTTAGCGACGACAAGTCAAGATCAATTGTGGACGCTTATCGGTCGAATCATGCAGAGCTTTTCGTCGAGCCCGGACATGATCTTGACTTTTGGCGTCGGCTTTGTCCGTAATTTACATCGAATGCTCGTTAAGACTCGATTACCCGCCGGACTTTTAGGATCGTTTTCTTTCGGTCGGTGGGACCCGCTTGCCCTATAGGACCCTCGCCGAGTGGCCACCACTGGGAGGTCGAAATACGGGTGGAATACGAGGGGCTTATAGACGTAGTGACGGGGCCCGGCGATCCGAGAATCGAGTAGTTTGTGAAAAAGAAGAGCAATCTTTTCCAACCGATTAGGTTTAATAAAACATGTTTTAAGTAAATTTAAACAAATAATCGCATGTTGCATGAGCCACTAGCCCAAACACCAACTGTTTCGCTTTCCCGAAGTCTGAACCGCACCCTTTTGTGCCTTCCACGTAAGCAAAGTTTGGATCGAGACCCGGGTCATCGTTTGTTCGGCTCGGTCATTAGAAGTCGAGATACTTCATCGGTTTCCTCCTTCGCTTCGGCTCAAAGTTTGAGAATGACCAACTCGAGAGGAGAACGGTGGGGGCGTGCAACTCCAGCGCCCCGAAAATCCGCAAAATGCCGAGCAGTGGAATCGAGATGTTGGAACAGATAAGACAAAATCAAGAGGCTCGAATCGGTCGGTTATTGGAAAGTATCAAAACCCGAGGGCTAGCAATTGTTCACCACCCTAATGGAACCTTTACGGTTGATGCGAAGATTGGAGCTAATTACCCTCCCGGGCATGCCAACTACCATCAAATGCCATGTCCACTTTTAGGTGTGGAACTACTAATGGGCCAAGCATCCCCAAGCCTATCACTCGGCTTTGCCTCTCGGCCCCATCGTATCGATCTTGGTCAATTTCCCCCGGCGCCTCCCGGTTTTCACCTTTGGGTTTCAATCGGCTTGGAATGGGTCGGTTCGCTACTCCAAAACCTCGGTCGGCCGGGCCATCAATGCAGGAATTGGTCGGTTCGGTACATCTCGGCCCTTCTTGACTCGATACTCCTCAGCAGTCCGATCTAGGTCAACTTTGCCCTTGGTGCCTCTCGGAGTCTCACCACCGGGATTGAATCGGTTGGCTTTCGCCCGCGGCTCGGAAGGGTCGGTTTACCTACTTCACCGCATCAGTCGGCTCGGGTCACCATCTCGGAATAGGACGGTTCGTTTCTCGAGCTCCATGGTTCGAGAGGGCCGGCTTGCTTCCTCGATTCTCGAAGCACACTGGCCCCTGTGATCTTTGCATGATCACGTGGGCCGCCGAGCTTTTATCACTACTTCATCGGGCTACTGCCGCCCCTCCGGTTGGGAAGTCCGACAAGGTCAAATGCTCCTCATCAAATTCTCCACCCGGCCGTTACGCAAGCTGCTCCTGCTCATCAAGTACGGTATACACATTTCCACTTGCGGTCATGTTCCTCGGTGCGGTCAAGACACATTTTCAATCCTCTTTGTTACGATGCCTCAAACCTCATGTTTTCGGCGGCCTTACGGATCCGCACTCAGCTGCTCCACAGTATCCACCCATTACGAGCCATATATCTTCATCTTCGGCAAGCTGCCGGGCCTTATGAGGAAGATTACGGTCACGCTTTTAATGCTCGGTGTCATTCCTCCCACCGAGTACTTCCTACTTTGTGGTTTCGTTTGCTAATGCCAATCTTGTGGCGGGGTCATGCAATCCTAATGTTCCTATTGACTCGTCGATGGATTATTGGTAGAACCAATTAAGAAGGTACAAGAAAAGCCTAGCAACGAGAGTATCGACGATCGCTCGACTCGGGCCATCTCACCATATCAATCTTGTGTATCGACACGAATGAAGTTTACTGAGTCGAATCTCGACGATTACATTGATGATTACATCAAAGGGTTCGTGCACGGGAAAAGACTACGAGTCTGAACATGTCTCGCCGCTATAAACCTTACCCTTCGACACGGCTCAGACATCCGGTAAAGGAAAGAAGGCATTGTGTACAATTGACGGCCCCCAAAAGCAACCAAGAAATGGTGGTCCTTTAAGGCAACGAGAACGTTTTGATGATCTTGGGATGCCCATGGGCTTAATTTTCAAGGGCTTAGTAAGGGTAGGCCTTTTGGAGCCTCTCGAGGACTACCATCAGGAGCTCAAATGCACCTCTCGACATGAGTAAGCCTTTGCGCCTTCCATGATCATTATGGCCACACGGCCAGGCAAGCTGCATAGTCTTGAAGAGAGCGGTTCAAAGGTTAATCGAAACGGGCAGCTTGAGCGCCCCAATGGACCAAAACCGGCAAACCATTCGGAATAGTGACCAAGTCAATGACCAAATCTCGAATCCAGAGGATTTGGGTGTTCCCTTAAGCAAAGTTTTAAATAGCTTGCTAGAGCCGGTCTCCTCGAACCCATGAGAAACTATCGGCCCAAGGATCCCAAAATCCCTTTTGACACCACTAAGCATTGTGCTTTCCACGATTACCACGGTCATACGGCCAGAGCAAACATGTCTGACTTTGAGAAAGGCGATTCGGGGATTAATTAAGAAGGGCAAACTCGAGCGCCTCGGTGATCCCAACCCCGCCCGATGATCATTTCCCAAACAACGCGAATGTAAACATGATTGAGTTTTATGATTCAAACTACTGTGAATTCAACGGACTACGACAAGCCGGATGATTTAGTCGCAACAAATGTTGAGAATGGATGGTTTATTGCAACAAGCATGTGGCCATGGCAAAGCTGGATTTGGTAAAATGCTTTGAACTCTCGCCCTCCAGATAAGTTCACGATTGGCGACGCGAGTTAAATGGGATGATAATGATCGATGGCGGATTTGGCGAAACGATAAGGATATGAGAAATCCGATGATTAGGAAGGAAGAGTTAGTCCTGGCTTTGGAAAACGCCCATAAGATTCATGAAGAAACGGTGACCACCGCTCATCAATGCTCTCCGCCGCCATGGAGTTCGGGTATGATTGAGCGAATGGTTCCCTGGTCGTAGTCGAAGATGAGACTTCGAAACAGTGATTTCGGTCCACTTCATCCTATAACTCTCCATCCCACGGCCAACACCTCCCTCCATCCACATATGATCCCTTGCCAAGGACAATTCCTCTTCGGCCCTTTCCGGCACCTCGGGCCATTAGGGCTCCATCGCCCTCGGCTCCTCGAGCGAGTTGGGCTCCATCGCACACTGTTCCTCAATTTCGTGCAATACACTGCCGGTTTATGCTCCGGCTTCACATAATCGGTTTGAGCTATGTGGCTATGTTACGAAGCCTCTACACCCACGAATGCAATCATGAGTTGCTAAAAAGAAAATCCGGATGCCACAAGTTTTCCGTTGTCGTCTACCGGACTTAGTGAATTCACCCGTCGGTTTCACCGATTTGCGTTTGTGTTTCCCTCTGTGATAAGAGTCTTGTTGCGAGTTCGGTAACTCGAATGTTCCCGTTGATCCCCATGTGGCAATATTGATAGAGCAAGTGAAACAAATGCAGGAGAAGCTTGATCTTATGATAAGTACTAGCACTCCTTTGACCCAGATGTCGAACCGAGGTAAAGAAATGATTACGTCGCGCAAAATTCAAGTGCCCGAAGTGAGAGCATCCGATAGGACAACCTGCCCCAGAGCACACTTGTCTAATGCCGGTTCAAGCTTGAGAAAGGCCCGAAGACACAATCGGCTAGTATCACCCCTTTCACTCAAAACGACCGAGCGCATCGGCTGAATCCTCCCAAACAGAGCCCGATACCCCTCGAGGTCCTCTCGGGTTCACTTCCTTCCATCAATATGCTCGGTCGACAAAGTTCGTCCCCGTGACTTTTCCGACCCGTTTCTTTGGACAACTTGTGCTCGCCCAGTGCTCCATGGCCTCAAACTCCTCCACTCCCACCGATATCATGGGCACGTAGCGATCACCTGCCTCGGTGTGGTAATGGAATCAGAAGTTAACAGAAAGATGGAAAGCTCAAGCGTCTTGGCAGTCCAACAACAAAGAGTAGCTAGACTAGGGGCTACCCATCCTTTAATATTAAAACAGTCTTTTAAGTCAACCTTCGTAGGTTCTAGTACTTTCTTCGTTCAATCAAGTCCTCCTTGGACATTGTAGTTAATCTTAAGTTTTCTATAAAAGAGTCTTTTTCTTTTCTCGCTAGACTTGAGACATTATTTGCACACCTACATTACATTTAATGAAATGGTTTTATTTTAAATGATCACTCGCATCGCTCAACAAATAATCTCTGGAAATGATTAAGATTTTAATTAATTGGTGCGAGAAAGTCAACTAATGCCCTCCCTATACACTTTCCTCACCTCACAAAGGCCTCCATCAAGCCATACACTTTCCAAAACATATCCCCATCATCACCTTGATCAAGTCAACGAAGGCGGCAACATCGGGACGACAAAAGGTCACTCGGCATCGGGAGATCGACCCCGTATCGAAAAAAAAAAAACGAGGAGGCTTGCCTCCGCCCCCCATGCATCAAGAAAGTTCAAGTAGAAGCTTGCCTTCGTCCTCAAAAGCTTCAAAAAAAAAAACAAAAGCTTCAAAAAAAAAAACAAAAGCTTCAAAAAAAAGAAAAAAAAAGCATCAAAAAAAAAACAAAAGCTTCAAAAAAAAAAAAACAACAACTTCAAAAAAAAAAAGCTTAAAAAAAAAAACAAAAGCTTCAAAAAAAAAAATGAGGCCAAGGACCTAGCACCGCCGATCAGAAGGTTTGACATATGGGCAAAATTAAAGCCCGAAGAACGGAAGTTGTCGACAACAAGGGAGCAGTTAAAGCAACGGCAAAAACATATCATAAGCCCTTAAGCTGCATCCAAAATCTTTCTCCCCCGATGAAGGACGACGATCAAGAAGCAACGGAATCGCTCAAAATGACTTGTCAAGGAATAACCTCAAGGCCCGCACCTTATCACCCAAACTTCCTATCCGAGCCTTTTCACCAAAAGTACCCTGAAATGTTCATACCCCTTTTCTAAAGCCAAACACGGTTCGGACCCGAACTACGGCGACTGAGCTCCTCACAATGAGGGGAACGTAGGCAACCAGAAATGGTCCGGTCATAAACACATTCAAATCCCGGAAAATCCGGCCTCACCAATAGCCTCTCCTATACACGATCCTCTTCACCATTCGCCAACTTCGACTCTTGGTATCGGTTGACTTTCTCCTCATGATTAATCAAAATGTTTGTTCATATCGAGATTAGGGGTTGAATAACCGAACATTAATAAAGGGTTTTAAGCAATCTTGTGATCATTTTGAATAAAACATGTTTTCGAGATGTCTCGACAAGTCTTCTTTTTCTACATTATAGGAAAAATAGAGTGAACACTAATTTTAAATCGGCGGGGGCTTCCATACACTTTTACAAACCTTTCTATTCTTATGCTCTCTCAAAAGAATCAAACCCAAAGCGAGTTCTTTTGTGCCTTCGTCAAATGAGGCCATCAAATAATACAAATCGAGGATTCGTCCCCACTTTTCGAAAATACGCCCCTGAGGTATACATTTCTAAATTGTCTTTTCTTTCGGTTGACTAATTGAATAAAGAAAATAATAAAGTAAATATAGAAGGATGGGTTGCCTCTTTTGCTATATGATAATTCAAGAACGTTGGTTCTTCACTTTGCTACAAGATGGGTTGGGTCTGCATTCGGTATCGGTCTGCGGTGCCTACCGGGTTGAAGCCTCTCTAATTGTGTCGGATTCACGAGTCATAGAGACCGAGGCTTTGCCAAGTCACTTCTTCCGAATCAAGACTTCGCAAATACATCTCTTCGGACCGAGGCTCCACCAAGCAAGATGAGATTTGATCGCCATGTTGGTCATGGGCTAGTCAAGTGCGGTTCTTTGATGTCCCAAGAACGAGGACGGAATTTTAACCAAGACCAGAAATTCATCATATTCCTATGACTAATATTGGAACCGAGTCCATAAAACTCCTTGTGCCCAATCGAGAATGAGGTTTCGATGTTCGTCCTTGGAAGATGTCGGGAATTTTGGTTTGACGGTGCCCTCGGCCAGATGGAACTTTCACGGTAGAAGAGGAAAAGGATCCCCATCCCTATCTTGGCCGAACAGACTACCACCACCTTCCTCACACTCTTCTCAACTCGCGAATCGGCCATCCTTTCGGCCTCGGTTTGATATACATTCACGGTTCGATGCAGGACGGTCGTTTGGAGAAACAAATTGACTTCGATCCGATTTGGGCCAGTATGGTATGCCTCAGCGATCGGGAGTCGGCTCGGTATGTCACGACGGTTTGGTATGCCTCGGCGGTTCGGTACGGATCGGTCGGGAGCTTCTCGGTTACATCGGTTGAAATGCCTTGACGGCAACCCGATTCAAGATATCCAATCCCGGCACCGCCAAGCCTCATAAGATCCCTTCATGACCGTCTCAACGGGAAAGCAAACCCCAATACGGACTCTCTTGGACCCGTGCGGTCCTAACGTGACCGATCGGTTCACGGCTCCTCGGCGGGGGCAAAATCGGTACGGAATGTCTTCTCATGGTTGGGGTTACCTCGGAATACCACGGCAAGTTGGAATCCCACCTCGGTTTGGAACCAATCTATCGGGGCCTCCGCAGCAACAGTTGGGAATGCTTCCATGATGCAGTCTAGGGCCTTGATCGAAGCCCTTCCTCGAGAATGACGCTAGCTCGGCCGCTCCTCACACGACTTTCACAAATCCATTCCTCACTCGAGGCTTCGATGGGTTGCAAGCCTCCATCCCGGTTTCATCAGAATCACCGGGACCGCAGTACCCCACAGTCATGCACCTTGGCTATGCAATTCAACAATCGGGGACGGCGGCCCGCACTTAAGCCTACTTATGGGCCTCGCTCAGGAAATCCGAGTTACCCGGCTACATCAAGGCTTGCCTTCGCCCTCTTTGCCGGTTGAAAATCAACAACAAGCCGCGAGGTTCTATCCTTTTGCCCGGGGTCCTACTCGAAGCTCCCGGTGATTCGGGCCAAGGACGAGGATTTCACCTATGTCCCAGATCGGCCGTTCCCTCCACTGTCTGCCGCCGGTGGTAGCTCCTCTCTCTAGCTCGAGTCCATTGGTTTGAATGCCATGGTTCCACCACAAGACCCTCATCTGGCTTGGTTCGTGGAACGACACAAGGAAATGAAAGCATGTGAATTGACTGTTAAGAAGTCTGCTTTCCGGCCAATGAACCCGGACTCCTTTGTTCCCCACAAATTCGTGATGCCTAATTTGGATCTCTTTGATGGCCTTGCATGCCCGAAAACCCATACTGGACACGTATACCTTGGAAATGAAGGTCAAAAGGGGCGCCAATCAGCGGTTGGGCGACTATTTCGATCTCTCTTTGAAGTCCGGTGCTCTAAAATGGTTCTTCGCTTAAAATGCGAGGCCGGGGCTACATGGGACCAGACTACTAGCCAACTTGGAGTGGGAAGCAAATAGATTTGACTGCGAGACAACAATGCGGCGTCAGACGAGAACATCGGGGACTTTTACAAGCAAGATGACAACTCCTCCTTTTGAAGAGGAACAACTAGACATCTTTCGGTCACGCCTGAAACCACATCGAGGATCTCACTTAGCAATTTCCCTATCAGGATCTACGGGCAATGATCAATTCCGGGGCTAAATTTGAGAGGGCTTACAATCGGCAGCCGAGTTGTCGCACCCTTTTCTTGGATACCGGGTTTCTTCCACCTCCAACACGACTCTGAAAAAGGGCGGTGTGAGAACCGATCGAAAAGGGGACCCCAAAGACCCAATACGAGTCAACAATCCATTCCCTAAAAAAAAAGTAGGGTGAATATGATTGAAGCCACGAACAAGCCAAGTGCCACTATGGCTAACAATTCCCATATGGAAGACACTCTTGAAGAGAGGATTCTAGTTTCATAGTCGGTATCAAAGATGGGTTTCTCCCCTCATGACAACTTCACCTTGAAGGCTCTCGTTGATCGATTGGCTCGGTACTTCATCGGTATGTCGGTCAAACCTTTAGCTTGGACCTCTGTAGTGACGCTTTGTCAAACTGGGGCTTCATCAAATCATTCGAGAGAAAGATTCAGTGGTTTTCGCCGTGTCTTTTCCATGGAATGGGGCTTTATCCAAGTCACACCTATCTTCGAAGAAAGGTCTGGTCACCTCGACAAGCTGTCTTGGAGTTTCGGCTTTAGAACTTGGCATATGGCAACTCCTGCATCATCAAAAGATGAGAATTGGGAATCTCCTCATATCGGCATTTCGTCAAATCACAACTAACCCAAGCAAAAGAGGGTTCATTCATGTCAACATGCTTTGATTCTAGAGCACATCGGCGTCGGCTTCAAATGTCAGGGCGAAAAGAAATTTCAATCGAGACCGGGGTTCAAATCCAACTTCATCCCAAGATCAAAATTGACCTCATCAATAACATGCAATTCGATCAGCGACTAAAGGATATCACCCCACCGGCTCAGCTTGTCCCAAGCAGTCAACAACACATATATCCCCTCTCATCACCATGCATCCCCACAAAAATCTCCCGGGGCTCATGTGGCATGCACAAAACTTGAATCAATAGGAAAAATCCTAAGTGATTGAAAATCATAAATCGTAATTTTCTGCGAAAGCTTAGGCCAAGTGCATCTTCGAAAGCAAATAAACGCATCATCTCATAATCATTTTTGGTTCTATGCATGCATCCGCCATCATGAATGCCATATATGCATCTTCCTCTTCACTAACAAATGCAGGAATTCAAACGTAATGCCCCATTTCGGCAAGGATGATCTTCACCAAAGACGACCTCAAATGGATGAAAACAGTCCCCAACATCCACAAACATATGAAGACCGCCTCCAGTGTCTACAAATCGGTCAGGGACGCCAAGCTCTCCAATACAATTCGGTCAGAGACGCCAAGTTCTCCAATACAATCCGGTCAGAGACGCCAAGCTCTCCAATACAATCCGGTCGGAGACGCCAAGCTCTCAATACAATCGAGTCGGGACGCCAAGCTCTCCAATACAATCAGGTCAAGGACGCCAAGTTCTCCAATACAATCAGGTCAAGGACGCCAAGTTCTCCAATACAAATCGGTCAGAGACGCCAAGTTCTCAAAACGCAAAGCGATCAAGGACGCCAAGTTCTCCAATACAAATCGGTCAGAGACGCCAAGTTCTCAAAATGCAAAGCGGTCAAGGACGCCAAGTTCTCCAATACAAATCGGTCAGAGACGCCAAGTTCTCAAAACGCAAAGCGGTCAAGGATGCCAAGTTCTCCAATACAAATCGGTCAGAGATGCCAAGTTCTCAAAACGCAAAGCGGTCAAGGACGCCAAGCTCTCCAATACAAATCAGGTCAAGGACGCCAAGTCAAATCGGTCAAGGACGCCGAGCTCTCCAATACAAATCGGTCAGGGACGCCAAGCTCTCCCAATACGGTGCGGTCGGAGACGCCAAGTTCTCAAAATGCAAAACGGTCAAAGATACCAAGGTCTCAAATACAGTACGATCAGAGACGCCAAGTTCTCCAATACAAATCGATCAGGGACGCCAAGTTCTCAAATACAAATCGGTCAGGGACGCCAAGTTCTCAAATACAATGCGATTAGAGACACCAAGTTCTCAAAAGCAAGAAGTCCCAATGTGAAGACAAGCTCAAAAACCTCTACAAGTTTGACGATCACCAGCAAGATGCGGACTCAAACCAAACTCCTCCTTCGAGGTCAAAATGCCTCCAAAGACGGCAAATCGTCGGCGAAACCGTCCCACGAACGGCAGCCTAACAACTCTTCATCAACATCGGTAGTAGCCTCGGCTGAGGTAAGCGCACACGGGTATGAAAGCATATCTTAATCAACTACTTTTCTAAAGAACATTATCATCAAATCTTAGGGCGACTTCCCAAAAAATAGTCAAACCTCAAATACCGTCAAACCATCAAAGACCATCCCCGGCTATTTTCGAACTACGGCCGGCTTGATTCCCTCTTAAGGATACGTAGGTAGCCTATCGTGGAATCCCGACCACTCGACGGCACGGTCATCCTTCCCTTCGGCGGCGGACGTAAAACCGATCCCTTCAAATAAAGTCCACTAGAGGACCATCTATCCTAAACCATCAAAGGAAATCATTTCAAATCAAGGTTCGAGGCACCTAAAACGCCATCATCAAGGTTCGAGGCACCTAAAACGCCATCATCAAGGTTCGAGGCACCTGAAACGCCATCATCAAGGTTCGAGGCACCTGAGACGCCATCATCAAGGTTCGAGGCACCTAAGACGCCATCATCAAGGTTCGAGGCACCTAAGACGCCATCATCAAGGTTCGAGGCACCTAAAACGCCATCATCAAGGTTCGAGGCACCTAAGACGCCATCATCAAGGTTCGAGGCACCTAAGACACCATCATCAAGGTTCGAGGCACCTAAAATGCCATCATCAAGGTTCGAGGCACCTAAGACGCCATCGTCGAGGTTCGAGGCACCTAAGACGCCATCATCAAGGTTCGAGGCACCTAAGACGCCATCATCAAGGTTTGAGGCACCTAAAACGCTATCACACACAACACGAGGAAAGCGATAAATCGCAATCATCCCTTAGGGTGACTTCCCCAAAACAGTCAAAACCTTAGGGCGACTTCCCAAAAATAGTCAAATCTTAGGGTGACTTCCCCAAAACAGTCAAAACCTTAGGGCGACTTCCCAAAAATAGTCAAATCTTAGGGTGACTTCCCCAAAACAGTCAAAACCTTAGGGTGACTTCCCAAAAACAGTCAGATTACAGGGCGACTTCCCAAAAATAGTCAAACCATAGGGCGACTTCCCAGAAATAGTCAAACCATAGGGCGACTTCCCAAAAATAGTCAAACCATAGGGCGACTCCCCAAAAATAGTCAAATCTTAGGGTCGACGACTGAAGATGGTCAAAGACCCGAACTACGACTGGCTTGATTCCTCTTAAGGATACGTAGGTAGCCTATCATTAGGTCCAGCCACTTGATCACTTGATCATCCTGTCAAATATGGAGCCTTACTCTTATCGACGACCCCGCTTCCTTTGAAAGCAGTCGCCAGGGGCTCTTGTAAGTACTCAATTTGAGTTGTTAGCACTTTTCGTTAGAAAATTAACGAAAGTTTTAACATTCCTAACATTTCTAACATTTCTAACCAACCAAGGGTAAAGTGGGCATTGCCATTTAAAGTTAAACCATGGAAAGGAATCAAAAAAGCAAAAGAAATTGGAAAAATCTGAATTAGGCAAGTTGAACAACAAAAACTGCTGGAATTTTGAATAATATTCTTCTGTTCAAAGCACTGGAGCGGCATTTAATGCACCGGAGCACGTTTACGGAACCCTCCGCGCGGATGGGATTGCATCTCACGAGGGCCTATAAATTGAACCCTCCTCTCTCGGTTTACATGACACAATTTGATCACGGCAACGAAACTCGCGAAATATAGAGAGAAAACGGTGGGAATCCTTAGATTGCCACCATTTTCTCTCAATCTTTCCCAAATCTCACTCACTCACAAACACTTCAAATCACTCCCATACATACACCAATCCAAGCTCAAATCACCCTATAGGAGGAGGATTAGAGAGAAAACATAGAGGACTTCATTGTTATCTACTTGTTTTCTCTTTAACCAACTCAAATCATCAACCCTAAACACCCTCAAACACTCTCATATTCAAGCCTTAGACACTCTCACATTCAAGCCTTCAAACACAAAACACAAGGAAGATAGGTATAACCTCCCTCTCCTTACCCTAAAATTCATCCATGCATGCATTTTCAAGCTACAAAATGTAGTTTATTCATCTTCTTGCTTTAGATCCAAGAAGATCACCATGGAAGTTCATCTCCATGGATGATCTTCTACAAGGATCTACATTATTTTCAAAGTGTTCTTACTTTCTTGCAAAGAAAACACATTTTCAAAACCCTAAAAATCATTTTCATACATCAAATCTCATTTTCAAAGGATAAAATTCCCCTTCCCAAGCAAATGAAGTGCTTAGTCCTAATGTACCCCAAGGATGGTTTGATATAGTTGATTCACCACTAAAATGTCAAGTGATCACTAATCAAAACCTAGGGAAATGGGGACAAGCATGGATGCAAAACCCCTTTTAAAATCATATTTTCTTTCTTGAGAAGTTGCTGTCCAGTAGCAATTTTCTCAGACCTCAGTCCATGGTCTAATTTTTTGGACATAGATAAACTTGGAATTTGGTGCTGACTACAAAATACTTTTTATAGCCAACATCCAGATCTTTCCATACATATTTTTACTTTATTTTTTGTGTGAGTAAAACTCCTTTTTTCAAATTTTCTTTTAAAGGTCAGTTCATCAGTCTCTGGAAATCCAGATTTCAGATCTGAGATTTCCAGAAGGTTTTGACCCCTCAAATCATCTCAAAAATGAAAAGTTATTTTACAGAAACCTTTTTTAAGGTGTTTTTAACATTTTTCATTCCCGGACTTTTCCCAGATTCTGGAGTTTTCAAGCCCTAAAGTCCATTTCAAAGTCAAGGGTCAACTGCTTTTTTCATTCTGGCAGAAATGGTTTTCAACTTCCAAAAATCTTTTGAGTTCCAAATCTCAATCCAAAAATCACCCAAAAAATCATGGGATCAGTTTAAAGCCTTAAAAAGAGTTCCCAATTTTTACTTACCTCAGTTTCAACTTATTTTGGCCAAAACACACACACACACACAAACAAAACAAAGGATTTTGAATGTTTGGAAGACTCGTTTTTACGAGGCGTTCCGGGTGCACACTAACGTCCTTCCCGGCGCGTAACGTGACCTCCGAACTCGAATCTCTTGATCTCGGGCATTTTTCAAAGTTTTGGCCCTCAAAATTAAAATGGCGTGGCGACTCCGTTTTGATTTCAAAAAAAAATCGGGTACATCACAGAATGTGATGCGTATAGAGCCTGGCCATCTAGCTTCCCATCCAGATTAAACTATCTCCAAAACCAAAGGTCGCTGAGCAAATGTCCACGGGCTAAAGGATATCGCGGCCACATGCATAGCTTGAAGCCTCTCTCTCAGCCATAAAGTAAGCAAAGCAGGACTTCCCCCATGCATGAATCTATCCCCCATTGCCAGTCGGTCTATACTATGAAAGTTTTCTTCCAAGATCAAAGGAACGATGTCCTTACCCGCTCGACAATGACCTACCACGTCTAGCAGAGCATTGTGACATATCCCGAGGGAGCTAACCATGAAAAGAGTGTCTATCACGCATAGAGCAAACACATCCCACGAAGTGTCACCCTTACCATCACTCATAAACCTGCCAGGCAACTTAGAAATATCGATATGTCCGAAGTTGAGTATCATACATTGAGCTTCCTCTAAAGAAACTCGAAGAAAGAACGCTAGCTTCATGGTCACGCCCCCGACTAGAGGAAGAGAGATAGTTTCCACTTCTGCCCCCCGAGCAAAGCTATGAAATCCTCAAAGGTGGATGTAATCTCGTTGTAGGAGAAGCTATAGACATGCCTCCTTGTGTCCCAAAACCTCGCGGCCGCTCGCAACAACTCCCAATCCGGAGATAACTCTTTGAGGGACAAGCGGACTTAATTTTGTATCATACCTCAAAAGCTCATTTGTTGTGCTTCATGTGATGCCTTATCCACGTCTTGAGCTCCTCAAGGAAGCGTGTTTGCTTCTCCTTTGGAAGTTTTGGGAAACTTCCTATGACAAATGTTGAATTCATGACTTCAACAGAGTTTTCTTCTGAAATGTAGTTTGAATACAGTGTTTGCTGTTTTGAAGTGAGAAAGAATGAGCAAAAACCAGATCTACTTTAGAATTTTTTTCCTCTCTGAAAAGCTTGAAAAATCTGTACGGACCTCCTTGAATGCAGGTGACAACCGTACGGACCACTTTGTTCCCCAGCAAAAAAAAAATCGCAGCAATAAAACAGTTGCTGCCCGCAGCGAGATTTTGCACCGAACTGCTCAAAAAACCTACCAAAGCTGTTCCAGTCCCCATATACCACAAAGAAAGCATTTCAGACTCATGTGACATGTACAAATCATAAAAAAATAGAAATAGAAAAAATCCTAAGTTATTACAAGTAAAATAAAATAAAAAAGGGAGCGCATTACATGTGAATAAATTGTGAATAAAAATACAAATATTTTGTTGCTCTCCTCATTAACATACAAAAAAAAAGGAAGAAGAAAAATCCTACTTTGAGTTGTCAGCGGCACCGCCTGGCGAAGACTCCCGCATTTCAGTACCTTCGCCGGCTATCTCATCATCATCTGTGAACTCGGCACCCTTCTCAACCGAATACTCCATGAAATCTGAAGGGGTAAGATCGGAGAAGGGGTCGAAGAAGGAAGACGAGCCCTTGGCCTGTGCACTGGACTGAGGAAAGTACTGCGGAAAAGGCCGCGCACCTCGACCCTCCTCGAAGAAGCTCCCATAAAAACTATACCTCCCCTGGGTCTGTACATCAGGATGAGAGGTAGGCTCAGGATCCGTGTACACGACAGGAAATGGAGTGTCCAATGATCTCCTCGAAGGCATGGGCTCAATAACCGCTGCACCTCTTGACGACCCCCAAGACATCCCCAGCATAAGGTTCTTCGCAAAAGTCTTCATCCCCAGATACTAGCGGGTGATCAAGTATACGGTCCGCCCCGATACCCGCATGATAAAGAAACAATAGTCACAAAAGAGAAATAAGACAGAAAAACAAGATTAAGATGTCAAAAGAAATAATAACAACTCACAGAAGCATCCGGATCAACCCAGTAAGCGGGAGGAGCCTGCTCTGGGATGGGCACAAAAATCCGCCTTCTGGAAGAATCCCCGCGAACGTAGGAAAAATCTGATCTCGGCACGGGGACATTCCGAGGTTGTGACGAGTAACACCTCATCTCCATAGCCTGCGCCTGTGGCGTCCTCAGCTTCCTCCTCACAAAAGCTCCGTACTCCTCACCATCCAAGACATAATATGCGGCGTCCACCCCAGCACAATATTTCTCAATATCAAAGAATCACATCTCGGAAGGGCTCAACATATGAACTGTAGGATCCCTCGGAGCACGAGGAGCATCACCATCACCATGCTGCCAAAAAACTCTCTCCCCCAAATACATTACGTCGTAAGTAATCCCCACAAAAGTTTCCTCTGCCTCGTCACCCGGGGTGCATCACCCAGATCATCCACGTCACACCTAGACCAAGGATACAGTTGGAAACCTTCTGGTCTATCCTTCTCCAGGTGCCTCTTCACGTCATCATAGTTAAGAGTGATCTTCCCTCTACTACCCCTCCTCTTCCTCCAAGGCCGTGTCCAGCAAAGTATGGCAGGGTACCCTAGCAGAACCTCATTGTGACGGTCCTACTCGTGACACTGAAAAACCTCATAGCATCACACATGCCATGGAAAAACAGATAGCGACTCAGAAAAGGAAAGGATTGATAAAAACACAAAGCTACAAAGCAATAAAATTGTACCTCTAAAGCAAACTTGAAGCATCCCAAGGAGAAGGCAGCGCCCTTGCTAAACTTGTCCATGGCAAAGTAAAGCTCAGCCAAGCCTGCCTCTCCCCAGGCGATGTCGCAAACCCTCTCTAAATCAACCAAGGAATTAAGAAGAGGAAAAAGAGCCGTGGTAGCATGGTTCGAGAACAGGGTCAAAGAAAGGGCAAACCACAAAAATGAATGAGCCAGCTGCTCCGCGGATACACCCCTGGGATCCCGCTGATACCTCCAAATGTTGACCGAGATCTTCGCCTCGACATCAGAATGCAACATGCCCAAACCCTTACGAGGTGTAGGCTCAAATCCCAGCAGCTCGATCAAACGCTCGTAAGACATACGATCCCTCCACTTCACCAACTCCCCCTTAAAGGAAAGACAGGTGATGCTCGCATAATTTGTGGGAGTCACCATCACCTCCCCCCAACCAAGATGGAATGAATGCGTGGTATCCCACTAAACCTCAGATAAAACTAGAAAAATGCCCTTGTTCTTCTTAGTAGAGGCTACTCCAGCTAAATTCTCCACAAACACGTTCAGCCCCGAGTCAATAACTAGTCTCCGAGGACTAGGTCTCCCCTCCCAGGAGTTATCCGACATATTCCTCCAAACATCTACCACGGTCTTAATAGACCCCCCTCCCCCCATCTTCATCTTCTTGGCCTTTTCCGACAAAGGCACCTCATCCTGCAGGTAAACACAGCAAAGGTATGTCAATAAACTCTGATGCAAGACTTAGCAATAATAAATGAAGAATGACACATATCATTCACATTTTATTTCAAAATCCCATTCCCACACGACACATTTTATTTCAAAAAGCCCGTTCCCACATGACACATTTTATTTAAAAGTTCGTTCCCACACGACACATTTTATTTTAAAAGCCCGTTCCCACAAGACACATTTTATTTCAAAATCCCGTTCCTTCATGACACATTTATATATAAAAAAAAGTCCGTTCCCCCACGACACATTTTATTTCAAAAGCCCATTCCAACAATTTTCCCGACATTCACAAAACAAAGTTCCATATACTCATGCTTCACATTGCATACAAAAAATACACCATCAAAACACCCTAGGGTACAAACCATTCAAGCATGCAATACACCATTTCAAAGGAGACACACTTTATTTTCACAAATCAAAGCTAAACTCCATATTTTTTTTAATAAAAATTACATACCCAAAATCATATACATTCAATTTCAATAATCCATCATCAATTTCGCAACACTATCATGGCAAGAACAAAATCCCCAAAATGGCAAAACCAAGCCCTGTTCTAGCATGTCATCCTTCAAAGCCAAAAAGAAAGACAAAACTTGGGTTCTTACCTCCATTTTCGCCTTCCCCTTCGAGTTGTGTTTGTTCACATCCGGATATAACTCATCCGGATTGATCGTAGAAGGCTTATAATTTGAGAAATTCCTTTGTAAATCCAACCTTCTCTTAAGAGCTTCTTGGCTCCTTTGGTGACGAACTCGCCTAATTTCCTCAGCCATGATGGAGGATTAGCAAAAGGGAAGGGATTTTTTGGTGAAAGTTGGCTCAAACAATGGCAATTTCTCCTTCTCTCTCTCTCCCGCGGCAAAAAGTTGGAGTATTTTGGGTGAATGGTGACTTCCCCAAAGCTGAATCTGTTTAAAAAACTCCAGATTCCTCTCAGATTCGTGTGAACCATCTTGTAGATTCATGGTGGAGCCGCACGGACCTCCTTCCAAGCTCCAGGAAATTGACCTTCTTGCCCCTATAATCTTTGCCCTTGACTTTCCAAAAGCCATCCCCTACAAATTCATGCAATTTGGTCCTCAAAGTATCTTTGGCCATCATCGTAAGCCCGAATATCCTTATCGATCGTCATCGTAAGCCCGAATAACATTTATTCGACAGTCATCGTAAGCCTGAATAACCTTTCTTCAACAGTCATCATAAGCACGATACCTATCTTCGGCCGTCATCGTAAGCACGAATTCTTTTCCTCGGCAGTCTTCGTAAGCCCGAATTCTTTTCCTCGGCCATCAACGTAAGCCCGAAATTCTTATCCCCAGCAGTCATCGTAAGCCCGAATCTCTCGCCAACGAAGTGGCAAAGTATTTTCGACCAAGAAATCACGAACGCCCCCGAGGATTTTGAATATCATTAGTTTCTTGACACCTATACAAAACAAATCATTCTCAAATTCAGGTCGAGACCCCTCCAAACGGTCTCACTCAGGACGAATACCTCCAAATCATTCCCCACAAGTTGAGGTCCTCCAAATTGTTCTCATGCTCGAACTACGAATAGGCTTGATTCCCACTCGGGATATGTAGGAGTCCTATTAAAGGGTCTAGCCATCCAACCGACACGGTCGATTATCCTCCCTCACGACAAGCGATCCAGATCGGGATTCTTATTTTTGTTGACGACCCCACTTCCTTTGCAAGTGATGTCGCCGAGGGGTTTCTTAAATACCCCAATCTGGACCGCTCTCCATCCGAGCATGCGGGAAGGACACCGAGGGTTCACTTATCCGTAATCACAAAGTCCCACGACTTTCTAAGGGTCAAATTGACGAAACAAAGAAAGGAATGACCTTTTGTACATTAAAAATACCAAAAGGACCTCGTAGGAATGACAAAGAAGTCAAAAAATATTGACACTGACCTTGGTCCGCACGGACCACCTAGCAAAAGGAAGAGTCTGCCGTGCGGACCTCTTTGCCATTTTTACAGAGGCTATAAATTCAGGCCTATTGCTCCTTCATTTGACACAAGAAAAAACCACAAAAGGCAGCACAAAAATTGCACAATACAAGAAATCTGAGAAGAGTGAGCATTAGGGGACATTCTGCCTAAGTGAGAGCAAAATTCTCTCCTTCTTAATCACTTTAAGTAAATCCCATGGTTTCCCATAACAAAAGTAACACAACAAGAACAAAACAATACAATAAATCTGAGAATAGAGAGCATTAGGGGACATTCTGCCTAAGTGAGAGCAGAATTCTCTCATTCTTAAACACCCTAAACAAATCCCATACTTTTCCCACAAAAATCAAACCATAAGAAGATAGAAAATAAACAATATTGGTAAGATCTCCTTCTGTAACTTAAATAATGCAACTTTCCATTTCTAAATCTTTTAATATATTATAAATCGTTGTTGTTAAATATATCATTTGTAATGTAATCTTTACTTGTCTTGTATATTGTACACCCAAACCATTTAAATGATCGTACAAGATTTTCCATGCACAATGTGCTTAAAAATGGAAGTTTAATGGTGATAGTGGTTTGTTCATATTCCATTCATTGTCTTTGATTTGTTTACTTTTAAAGTATGTTTCTTTTCACTTTCTAAGATCATCTTTTGATCCATTTTCTTTTCTTAACTTACCATGATACAAGTAAACCTAATCATAAAGGATGAACTCATCACTCATGTCAAAGATGTGGTTCTAGGGATTATGGTTACAAATATTGATTTAACTCCATTTCTTTCATTTTCTTCTTAAAAGGTAATAAATTTCAAGTGTAAACGTTCAAAAGATTTGCTCATTTCTTTACTTGGGGAAAACAATCATCATTGTTGTTTCTCAAGAAAAGCTTGAAACAACCATTGTTGGACCACCCTAAGATTGGACATTTTCACTCCTTTTGGTTTTATGGCCACTTTTCTGGGCAATCCAGAAGCTGCCACTTTTCCTTCTCAAGTGTAATCGATGTAACATCAAGAATAAAATGAGATACAAAAAAAAATAGTTTACTGCATACTCCAATCCGTACGGATCTCCTTGTAATGAGGCATTGATCCTTACAGATCAGTTTGTAATCTATGACAATTGTTGAGTTTCCAGTTTTTTTTAGTTTCAGATTTACTTTTAAATTCCCCCATTTTATCAAAACAAACAGTTTCTGCTAAAAACTGCACAGTTTCCCCCCCCCCCTCCTTTTTTTTAGACAACGAGGCCACTTGATTTTGGACACACACACACACACACAACTTTCAAAAAAGGGTTCAGAAAGTCTCATGGATATGAGGCATTTCGGGTGAGCACAAAAATCTTTTCCCGAGTCGTAATGTGACCACCGAACTCAAAATCTCACACCAAAAGCCTTTTGTCAATGTTTTGGGCTCACAACAAAACGGCGTGGCGACTCTCTTTTTAAAAGAAACTAGTGAGTAACCCGTCGAGATTCAACGGACATATTAAGGCTTATTATTACTTATTGTTATAATCTGTAATTTCATTTAATAAACGAAAATAATATGTTAGGTTTATATCCAACAATAAAAAAGTGAGATGATCGTTTTGGGAAAGAGGGAGTATCCTGTACACACAGAAAATTACATTACTACATTCAGACTAACTCCATTTAGTCTATATGTGTTGGGATGGCCAAACATATTTTGGTCACAGAAATCTATTTTTATTATAAAAATAAAAATGTGTGTACACTTGATCATCGATTTTTTAAAAGAAGGAGAAGATATAATTTACACAAACTTGCGTAATGATTTAAGCTTATAAAATTTACACAAACTTGCTCACAAAATTATCTTTGACAAACAGTAGTTTGATACATCAATTATATAGTCATTAATTAAATGAATCAAATATTAATCAATTTACAGTAGGATAACAATTCAATTTACTAAATTATTCTTAGTCAAGAGCATATTTGAAATGAATTTTCTCTAGGATACAATGGATTCTTGCTATTCGCAGCTTAGTGTTTGCAGATTGCACCGGTGAAAACACCCCTATACTTGTGTATTTATCAAGCCTTTAAAGATTAGGAGATTGTATTTGGCCAAGTACAATTTCTCGAGTTTAAGAAGTAGAAAAGAAATCTGTTTGTGTAAAGATGGAGAGGAGGGTTGCAGAGAAAAATTCAATGAGTTTCAAAGCATCTGTAATGCTTAATTTATAGTGTCTTGGTGACTGTTATTACAAGTCACAAATTATGCTGTCTGTTATGAGAAGTCACAAAGCATGTTTTGTAAAACATATTCCCCTAAATAGATCTTCTAAGGGTTAAGTTTTACTTGTCATCAAGGAAAAGCATGTATTGATGTTAAGTTTTTATATTTTTATAGAACTATAATGGACAGAACATTTGATAAAAATCAAAAGCAAAAGCAACAGGGACGTGAAGAAATGGAACCCCATCCAATAATTGCGATTGGTAATCAAAGAGCCACATTGTTCGACATTACTAATAGTAAGTTTTCTACCACTACTAGAAAAAAATTAATTACCAACGGCCAAATCCGTCCTTAAATTGCAAAAGTCGTCCCTAAATGCAATATTAGGAACGACTTTGGTCGTCCGTAAATCCTCGTCGCTGAAGCGGACCACCCTTGGTCGTCCCTAATTAAGGACGACAAAGTCGTCCTTAAATTAGAAATGTCGTTGCTGAATGATATGATTTTAAGGACGACAATGTCGTCCCTAAATTAGGGACCAAAATGAGGGACGACTTTTTCGTTGGTATTTTACATTTTAAGGACGACATTGTCGTCCTTAATATAATCTTCCAATTTAAAAAAAAAACAATTATTTTCATAATAAAGTATTATAATAATAATAATAATAATAATAATAATAATAATAATAATAATAATAATAATAATAATAATAATAATAATAATAATAATAAAATCAATTATTTGAATTGCTGAGTTTAAAAATATATATCAAATAAAAATAAAAAAAATTGTCATTAATAGGAATTATTATGATTATTGATCTTTTAAAAGATTAATTAGTATTAATGTAGTTGAATTTGTGAGGAAATTTATTAAAATGAAACATTTTATCTCTAAATACCCATTTTATCTTCACCATCACTATCGACCACTAGTTATTACAGCCCGCCACCGCCGTATGTCGGCCATATGTCACCACCATCGGCCACCCACCAAAACGTCTACAACCACCGCAAAGTCCATAACAACCATCAAAATGTCAATGCTTTCCCATATCCTAATAATTTCTTTCTTTCCTTCAAATTTCAAATAAATAAAAACTTTTAAAAGAGGAAAAGGGAAAATGAACTAATTTTGTAGAAAGAAAAGAAAAGTGAGAATAGTATTTTAAAAATATTATGATTTACTTATATATTCTTGAACCCTTTTCCGGCATATATCAAAAAGAAAAAAAAAATTGCAAGAAACCCAACAATAAAACTCATAATTTGTTCTTTAAAAGTCTTAGAAGAAGCTTAAAAAGAAAAAAGTCCCAGAAAAGCCACAGTAACATATAGAAAAAAAAAGAAGAGGAATTGTTAAAAAAAAAAAAAAGTGAAGGGTTTTGAGACAGGTAGAGGTGGCGATGGCGGAGGGAATTAAATCAAGGAGGAGGTGACGACAGTTAGGGAGAGGAGAGAGTGTAGTTGGAGGAGGGGGGGAAGGTTGAGGTGGTGATGGCGGAGGAAAAGTGTCGAAGGAGGAGGAAGGAGAAGAGGCAGATGAGGAAGAGAAGGAGGCGGTGGTCGGTGGCTGTGATGGAGTGGATGGCGCGGAGGGTGGTTGTGGTAGAGTTGGGGCGAGTAAAGAATCAAGAAGAGAGAGAGAGAGACGTTCTATTAACCATTTCCACCGGCGAAGACCATCGGAAAATTTTGAGGTTACCGTCAGATGGGAGTGTGAAGGGAGGAGAGTTTGTGAGATAATGAGGTGAGAAGGGTAGGGTTTTAAAAATGAATTTGGTTAGGTGATTTTGGGCCTTTGATTTTAGTCAATTGAATGGTTGAGATTAAGTGAGAGTAGATTAGGTGGTGATCCATGTAAACTTTTTATAGCCAATGAGAAGATGACACCTCATTCTTTAATATTACACATATATTATAAATCCTAAATCATATAACGAAATGATCTACATAAACACATTCACTCGTGTATATATATACACATATATTATAAATCCTAAGTCATATAACGAATAAGTTCAATAATTAATAATTATTTGATTCATTCTTATATAAGTTATTAATTATTAAATTTAATATATAAATTAAAAATATATTGTTATATATATAAATTGGTTTGATATTCAATTTAGTAATATATAAATATAAATTTAAATATTATACAAATAAGAATTAGTTTCATAATTAATAATTATTTAATTTAGTATAAGTTTAAATGACCATTTTAATAATTAATAAATAAATAAATAAACAAATAAATAAATATTATATAATTAAATTATTATTTTAATAATTAATAATAATTTAATATTATATAAAAGTTGAGAAAATATTAGCAACGACCATTGTAAATTAGGGACGACAATGTCGTCCCTAAAAGACAACACAGATTTCCATAAAATCAGGGACGACAATGTCGTCCTTAATTTGAATTTTCTCTTTCCACCTTTTTTAGCAACGACCAATAATAATTAGCAACGACAAAGTCATCCCTAAATAAACTTTTTATTACCAACGACATTGTCGTCCCTAAATTGATAAAAGTGGTCCCTAATTAGGGACGACATTGGTCGCTGCTTCTTGTCCGTTGATAATGAGAGATATTCTAGTAGTGTACATATTCGTTCTCTAATTGTTCGCTGTCCTTTTTTAATTACTAAAACTAACATTTTCATCATGTGGAAGCCAACTAATGACCCCGTTAATTGGTTTTAGTAACATTACAAACAGTAAGAATATTAATATTTTTTTGTTCTCTGTATATATCCTTTCTACATATTCGTTCTCTATTCTTTGTCTATTCATTCTCTACTTTAATCATATTCTTTTATATCCATTTCAATTGTAAACATTTATGAGTTATAACCTATTGAAATATCATAAGTCTTTTTATAAATTTCATCCGGTATGATTCCAACTGGTAGTCATTTAGTTTCACCAATATTTCCTACTTAAATATTTTCCAAATGTAAGAATATTAATTATGCACTATCAAATATTTTATATTATAAATACTGTTATGTTCTTATTAATAATCATTACTCATTTTTGTATAGTAGTAGCCACGCTAATGTGTACTAATTCAACAAGCTCGGACGTTAAAATGTGTGGCAGGCCAATTACTCAGAGTCTAGGGAGCTTACAATCTCTCAAAAGAAGATTGGATACCGAAAACATTTCTCCTACTTGTACTAATTCAATGTCTACTCAAAAGAAGATTGCAAATTGTAAGAATATTAATTGTTTGTTTTTAAATAATTATATTTTAAATATCAATAACATTACTAATAATTATTCCATATTTCCTTTATCGTAGCTACAACATCTACTGGTACTAATCCAATGAGTTTAGAAATAAGAAGACCCGGCAGGCCAATTAAACAAAGAAGTGGGGTTTTGCAATCTATCAACAGAAATTTAAATTTTGAAAGCCATATTCCACTTAATCGTATGGATACAGGTAAATGAAATCTATCAAATTGACCAAATTTCACTATTGACCAAATTTTTTAAAGCTTCCCTTATTTATTATTTTATAATTCATATTATTATATTATTGTTTGTTTTTAAATATTTATATATTAAATATAAATAGCATTACTAATAATTATGACATATTTCCCTTATTTATTATTTTATCATTCCTATCCTCATATTATGGCTTAACATGTTTGTATATTTTATTTATTGATTAAGGGAGGATTGAAACACAAATTGACTTGCCAACAAATGAAGAAAATAAGTCGAGTACATCACAAGCCAATAGGGAAAAGAAAATGAAGGAAATTGCAACACCAAGCACAAGTATGATTTAAGTTTTATTTGGTAAATATATTGTACTTTAAGAATATTTTATTTCCATTATTGTATGCATAAACTTTATTTGCCGGGAGAGCGTAACATTGTTTAGCAAATCAAGTACACATTCAAATGCATAAACATAATGTATAATGAGTTCTCAAGTCATAGCTTAACAATGAGAAGTTCCATCTATTCTTCGGTAAAACAATTTTGAGATCAAATTTTGTGACTCCATAAATCCACTAAAAAATAAAAATGTTAAATAGGACCATGAATTTAGTTGTCCATGCTGATCCTGATGACCTTAGAAAGGGTGAGTTTCATCTTCTTCGTGATAAAATCAATTTCATTTCTGTCTACCTTGATCAAATTCAATTGTTGTTTTGGGAGCATTTTTGCTAATTAGTGATGATAGTTTCAGTTAGCCGATCAACATATTCGAAAGAAATCACTTAAAATTTTCTTTTTGCAACTGAAGGAGTATTTCATAATATGCTTTCCTTATTTTGCCCAATAGAACTTAAATTTCTTAATAATATTCACTTCTTCTTCAGGAGGCCATGAAATCAGCAAAAGCATTGGATATCCTGGTGAAAGGATTGCCTGCGGCAGGCAATAACATTTCCTTTATTTACTCCGAAACTTATAGTGCTTGAATAACACAAAACCCTAATGATGTATATAGCTAAAATAGCTTATATCATGGTAAAAAAAAAACTGTCTAAATAGGATACAAATTCCAATAAATTATCAGAGAAGAAGGTACATATATAGATCTCTTGAAGCATTATGAGTTTGATGAAGTATATATAAAAATGGCTATAAAGAAATAAATAATACTCCCTCCATCCCAAAATGAATGTTAAAAAGAATACTAACTTTTGTCAAAACACAAAAGCCTAATGTTGTATATAGCTAAAATAGCTTACATCAAAGTAAAAAACTGTCTAAAACTTAAACAAAAAATAAGTAAACGGAAAAAGAAAAAAAAATAAAACGTCAAATTTTGTGACTTGTCTTCGCATCTCTATTCATGTCTTTCGTGACCTTTCCTGTATAAAGGGTGAAACTAAACTCTCAATGTAAGTATTAGCACCAAGTTGATCAACATAGCCTTGAGAGGGATGAATATATGAATTCTTGAATGATTTACTTTTGAGATCAAACAACAAAATGCGGTGGTTGAATTCCAATAAAATTTCATCATCCGTTGACATATATAATAGTGTATGAATTTCCACGAACTATTAAGATAAGGAAAGCTAGCCAGTTTAGTCCAAGACTCACTCACACCATAAACTTTCATTATCAATACATCCATATGAGATTGATGGCATCCAGACAATAGGAAAAGAGATTTTTCAAGAATATTCAAACTCAACGAATGCTCACGTTCACGATATTTAGGTTGTGGAACTTCACTACAAGTCTCCTTAGTTAACTCAAGACAAAAAATTCGATTAGGAGGAGACAAATTTGAATCATTAACTGGATCTTTAAATATTTAAGCCAACGAATTGCCCCCTTAAAAAACCTTCCCTTCTGATTTGGGAAAAGACTAAAACCCGAAGGAAAATAGCCAATATTTCTCCAAGAATTTGTTCTTAATGAGTATACCATGTCTTCAACAGACTCAATACCAAGAGTAGCAAAAATTCCAACAATTTTATAGTCATCATTCGACTCATCAAAACCGAACCCATAAACAACCATCAAATATTCAGTGCGCTATTTAAATCGAGATTGAGGTAATTTCCTTGAGATTTGAGTAGTAGGGTACTATAAAAGTAAATCATGTATTTCAAAAGAAATTAAAATTAACCCATGAACTGAGCCGATAATCGAAATCATCTCAAAAAACACAGAATAGTTCTTAGGATAGTGAAGTTCAGTAGGGTAGCGAGAAACAAAATTCAAGACAGGGGAAAGGTTACTTTTTCTAACAATGATTTGGCCATAAGTTTTTGAAATAAGCATGAGACTGTGGGCGTTATAATCACTCTTTGAACAAATATTGAGGTAAGTTTTGACAAATTTGGGGTCTGAAATTATAGAACACCATGATTTGGAGAATGACCTGAATTTTAAGAGTGACTTAACTTGTAACCTTGAGAGAAATTCGATGATGATTTCAATGGATAAGTAGCGGATTTGTGGAGAACGTTTGCACTTGCTTTTCTTGTCGGAGTATCGCTGTTCCACTATGTCTTCATCTTTGATTGCCATGGAAGGTTATGAATCCGTATGTTGAAAAAATTTATTTTGATATTAGGGTTTATAAAGGTCCAAAAAAATAATGGGTAGTTTATAAAATAGAGTAAGAAGAAGAAGAGGGAAGATGAGAGGCAGAGAGACGAAGGACAAAACATAGGTAGGGTTTTTTAGAAATCGTTAGGTGCGATCTACTCCCATAAAAAATATAACGTCAGACCTTTTTTTTTTTTTAAACCAAGTTATGAAACAAAGTGATGAATACACTACAATTTTTTTTTCTTATAATAGATTAAAATAATAAATAAAGGCAAACTTTTAACTTCGATTAGTAATTTTAATATTACATTACATTTTTATATGTTTTGGTTATTTTATTACCGATGAAGAAAGATAAATTATAAAATTATAAAAAAGCAACAATTTTACCTCAAATTAATTCCTTTTCAAATAATGTAACTATTTTAAAGCAAATGGTGATATTTAATTTTTAATTAATTAATTTTTATGTCTACTTACAAAAATTTGTAAGTAGACATAAAAAATGTACTAAAAATACTTCATTAATTATCTTTAAATGTATTTACATGATAGTTTCAGAATCTCTAATGGTATATCCAATCAAATTTCTTGATTAAGGAGAGTAAAGGAAGATAGAACAGTTGAATAAAGTATCGCTCCCTCCGCCTCAAAAAGAAAATCCAAATAATATAAATTTGCTATTGATTAGAAACAAATTAAAAAATAAACAATATTTATTTTGGGAAAAATAAAGAATACATGGAGCAATTATCAAAAATAATTAAAAAAAAATTAGAAAGCTTTTGATGCTTTTTAGCATCAGATTACCAAACACTCCCCATACAAAACAGTTGTGTTTAGCATGATGAATTCCAAGACTGATGACAAGTCAGTACAAACACACTATCTAAGTTAAAAGGTGATGTTTATACTCTAATTTTGCAGTGAAAATATGTTGTTAATGTTTTAAACTTTTGTATATTAAAAAAAAGGAGAATTAGAGCATTTATACTTCCATAATAAGATGCATTTATAGAAGGAAAACCGTTGATTATATCATGAAGTTGAAGTTAGAAACTTGGTGATACCGGAGTATGACATGGTAAATTTACATAATATACCCAATCTATTATGTTGCAAAAAGATCAAGAAAATTTGATCACAAATGCTGATTTCAGAATCTGCAGTGCTGGAATTTGAGTCAACTTGGCTGAATAAACTGTATCGACTCGAAAGGATCTAGAAGGGGTGTGGTTGGAAATATCTGTGAGTCTATTTTCTAACGAAAAAAATCTGTTTGAAAAAATAGTGTTTGGGGACGAAGTTATTGCAGTTTTGGTCAAGGCGCGCTTTGCTACTATACAAAACTTCAGCACAGCTTTTGTAATTCGAATTTTGAAGTTTTGCATTACCTTTTGGAGTTATTATGTAGTAATATCCTGTAGTTCTATGCAAATGACAAAAGTTTCATTATTTTCTTCATCTTTACTCTTTATACAAACTTCAATTGACCCAAAATCCCAAAAGTTTGATGCAGAATTTGTAAAGAATACTACCTCCGTTCCAAGTGACACTTTTAATTATATGGAAAAGAACACAATAAACATTTATTTTGAGAAGAATGGAGTAATACAGTTGAGTTATTCAAGACATTTTTTTTCAAACACTTAACGTCTGTAAGGGGTTAACTAATGTGGGATTGATTCAGGATTTCATGTATTTTGTTGATTATACACCACATATGTGGCTGGGATTGATTCAGGATTTCATTTATTTCTAATCAAATATTCTAAAATATAATCCCAACAATACTTTTAATACGTTTCACAATGACAAAATACCCAATAAAATCACCAACAAACAATAATTTGAATTGAAAAAGAAATTGCAAAGTTTGAAAAGAGTACTAATGTAAAATGGAGAATTAAATGTCTGAAAATAAACTGTCAATCTGTAATTCTTTACTACTCATCTAGTTTCTCTCGCTTGATTTGTTTGATAGCTTTCGTAACAGACAATTGTTCCTCCCCATCATTGGAAATAGTAACGTGCGAATGTTTCTTTGGAGTCTGGTCATCTAATAAGGATAGTTCAGAGTTTTCCCCCATAGATTTCAGGAGCTTATCCTATACAATTTTAAAAGTAAAACATTATAGTTAAATAAAATGTTGTCTTTAAACGATAATAAAGATTGTAATAAGGATTAGATATGTAATGCTGCTTAAATTTTACCTCAATATTACAGTTCAAGATGGTCACATCTTCATCTCCATGATTATGTTTGGAAGCCACCTCCTGGAATTTAAATCAATTCAAACTTGAACATATATATCATTTTATATATATAAATAAGTCATTGTAGGTTTTACTTACATCAATATTTATGAGAGATAAAAGCTGGGCAATGATATTAGTATCCTCCGTCACATGTTTTACAGTGAAAGTTCGCTTTTCGTGAGCAGTTTCTAACGTTCTTTGATCAACATCTATTCTGAATAAAAATTTCCTTTCAAACAAATTCTCAAAATATTCAGGCAGTTGATCCTGCAGAACATTACCACAAATTTATATTTTTTACAGATACTATTATAGTATTAAAATATATGATGATAAAAAATAACAAAATAAATTAACCACCTCTGAGACATCTTTAAGATTTGAAGCAGCCGACATCCCGAGCAAAGTGCATCTATACCATCGAATAGGATACAGTGAGTCTCCTATTGATCTTTATCAAAGACGCAAACTCTGATTTTGAACCTAAAAAGCAGAAATAATGCCCAATTAGTATGCAAAAAATGAGACATTGTTTATATTCTTGAGATGTATCCATATAAAAATTAATCAACTTCCTCCATTACCTCTGGATAACGCTGCTATAAGATGTTTTGCATTTAGAGCACATCTTTGAGTTCCTATCGAATCCTTTAGCACACTTCGCGTTGCTACACCCATCATAGTACCATTTTCCATGTGAATCCACATCGAATATGTTTGCCAACACGGTATATACACCAACCTAATAAAAAAATAATTATAGTATGAATATTTACATGAATATAATTGACTAAAAGATTTACTTCTGAAACTTTATAATATACCTCGTTACATGTGAGAAAATCACTAATTGATTTGAATTCTCTGGTGTTCAACCACATATCACCACCATTGATATGACTACTCTCATTAGTGTTAGTAGTCAAAGAACGACGGTTGGAGAAAATTTGATAATATGCCTGTAAAATAAAAAAGATATATGAAAAATATACATGAAAAGAAAAAATATATGTAACAAATTCATAGATTGTTATTATTAGAGTTTAATCTTAACTTACTTGCTACGAAACTCTGCCACTTCAGGAAATGATGGATTTATATGCAATTTGGAGGCATGCTTCATTGTCTGGACACGTGACTTTCTTGTATAAGTATTTGAACGTATCTAATATGTAACTAAGCTTTAATCAGAAAGTAATAACAATCTAAATAAATATATAATAAAAATACCTTGAAATCTCGACAACATTCCAAACTGTAAAATAATTATAAAGGGTGTTCCGTATCTTCACCCTTATTCTCAATAAACGCTTTAAGTTCATCTCCATATGATTTTCACAAAACGCAAGACAACTCCATTCTGCTGTCAAAATAATAGAACATAATTGTATAATAAATACTAAAGAAATCAGTATTCAAAGTATAATATCTATACATATGTATAATCGATGATATTTTTGTATCACATACTCGTTATCAATAAGTTGCACTTCCAGCGTTCTAGAATTCAGTTTCTGCACAACTTTAAAATCTGGTAAAGGTAAAATATCCTCACCAATGACATCTAGCAAATAACAATGTCATGTTAGTAAATATGATAATTCAAATAAAAGAAAATAAATATAATTCATTTATTATCAAAAGAAAAAAAATGATATATGAGGCATTGTTCTCACCCATTATGAACTCTTCATTTAAACACCCAATTGATTGAAAAGGTGTGAACATGAAACTATTTTCTAAAATTTGGACATACGTATCGGATCTTCTACCTTAGTCCTCAAACTCATAGTTAGTTTCCATTTGTGATTAATTTTTGCCATTTGAGTTGATTGAATATTTTATTCAACCCCTAATTTTTCGATATTTAGAACTTTCCCAATTTCAAACTTAATCTTCAAATTAGATGGCAAGTTGTTCGGGATGGTAGCCTGAATTTTAGAACCCTAAAAAAAATAAAAAATAGTATTAAAAATTCAATATAATATGAAGATCAAATTAAATAAATAGAAGCTTGAATAAAAATTATGCAAGATAAGGAAGTAAATTAATAAAAATTATTGCCTCTTCATCAACTAATATCATCTCATCTAACGTTTTTTCGTACCGGTTTATCTGCTCCCATTTACGTAAAATGCGAGCGTTAATGTTACAAAACCTAGCGTTCTTATCAATTGATTTAATACAAATCAATCGACTTGTTGACATAATCTGTGATTTTATTTAAATAAACGAAAACAATATGTTAGGTAAATATCTAAAAAACGAAATGAATGCGCTTTTGTAGCTAATACTGCACTTACATAAGTTTCTCCTTTGCCATTTTTTATTGTCCAGAAAAGATCGTCACATTTCCAAAATTGTTGGGTTAAAATAATTAAAGTTCCAAAATTTTCAATCAAAGAAGGAGGGAGGAAGGAGAGAATGAGAGCCAAACAATAATATCTCAAGGTATCAATGTCATGCTATATGCTCCCAAACATAGATTAACTAAAGAGAAGGTTCAAAAATCTCTTGAAAGTAACAATAATAAGAATTGCATTTACCATGAACTTACACACAATCTGATCTTACATTTGAAGGTTCACCCATAAGAGTAAACTGAATTTAAACTTGGAAAACTTGCACATGTATTTTTTTGAATTTTGTGCTTAGGAAAATAGATAGGAGAATGTTCAGAAATCTCTTGAAAGCAACTGAAAAAATCTTTTTATTGTCTCAATTCGAATATAGTGCCATACTGCTATAATAATATGCTCCCAAACATAGATTAACTAAAGAGAAGGTTCAGAAATCTCTTGAAAGCAACAATAATAAGAATTGCATTCACCATAAACTTACACACAATCTGAAATTAAAATTAAAGGTTTACCCATAAGATTAAGAAAAAATGGATAGAAAAAATGACTTGAATTGATTTGTAGGGAAAAATAAATGGGAGGCTGATATTGTTTTCTTATAAGAACGAAATATAAAGCTAGGGTTGTTTACGCTATATGAAGTTTTTAATTTGAAGGACTGAAAGAATTTTGGAAGATTTTTAGGATTAGGAAGATTTGTAATTGTAGGAAACATGTTAAAAAAACCCTTCCCATCAAAGTTGAAATCACGGAAGATTAATTCTAAAATTTCGAGTAATTTCATCCTAAAATTTTGATTACACATTTGAAAATTTTTCGTTTTTTTTTTTTTTTTTTTTTTAAGGAAATAGTATGAACCCGTATGCCGTCATTTTGCAAAAAATAAAATCCGGAAAAAACAATGTGTAAATCAACTCCTTTGATATAGGTAATTTGATCCCAGCCATGAAAGGAAATTGATTTAGGGATAAGTTTGTTACAGTACATTAATTTAAATTGATTTACGAATTAACTTCCGTAAATTATTCTTGAATGTTTCTTTTTAAATTTCTTATTTAACTGAAATAGAGAAAAGAAAGAGATAAATATTAAGAGTTTAATCTCATTTAGTAATTGATTCATTTAATTAGTTAAGAAAATCACTTAAGGGAAGCTTAATGTGAGAACTCTAAATATTTGTCTTTTAATATATTATGTAGAGCCTCTTCATGTGTTTCTTACATGAGCTTATAGTAAAGCTAAGAATCAAAAATCCATGTTACAACTCACTTAGTGTCTGAAATACAACCCATTTGCTTGCAATAACATGGCAATATACCCTTCACTCTGATCAGAGTCCAGACTTGAAAAACTTATAAATAGGTCAGTGCGGATTTTTTTCCTCACACAAAGGGGGCATGTATTAATAAATTGCACTAAAACCCCTAATTTCTTAAAATATTTGCACTATTAAAAAAATAAAAATCAGGGGGATTGACCCCTTTGTTTATGTGCAGATCCACCGGTGAAATAGGTAAAGTAGGAGTAGGTCTTTGAGAGAACTATTATTTCAAAAGCATGATAATACGCACATATCAATATAAGCTCTTCAACAATCCTAATCCAATAGACTGGATACATTTCAGTATTTAACTCTTCAAAAATTCAAATCCGATAGACGGACAAGTTATGAAAGAGAAGTTTCAAATTATCAGCTCCAAGATGTCTAAGAAAATACTCCCTCCATCCCGGACCAAGGGTTCTCGGGGGAGATTTCACGCTTCTTAAGAAATTTTTTAAAAAATGAATAAAAATTAAATGTGGGATAGAGAATACTCCCTCCGTCCCATTAATAACTTCACCTTTTGCCATTTTGGGTGTCTCATTTAAAGCTTCACCTTTTCTTTTTTGGCAAGAAATCTTTACTATTCCACCTACTCATTATCTCTCCTATTTTTACCATTACACTCACAACGTTTTTCAAATTTACTATTTCCTCCACTCATTCTCTCTCCTATTTTACTATTACACTCACAACATTTTCTCCAACCTTAATTTGCGTGTCGAGCCAAAAAGGGTGAACTAATTACTGGACGGAGGGAGTAGTAGTTAATGATTGATTTTTTGTAAATATGTTAACTTTATAAGGGTATAATGAATGGTTTTTTTTTTTTGTAATATGGGGTAGGAAATAATAGTTAATGATTGAATTTTTAATAGGAGAGAGAATGAGTGGGAGGAATAATAAGTTAATGATTGATTTTTTTGTAAATATGTTAACTTTATAAGAGTATAATGAATGATTTTTTTTGTAAATATAGTATTAAATTATAAGGGTATAAATATATTCAAAATCTTGCCATTTAGGAAAAGAGACTCTTGATCTAGGCGAACTAAAATAAAAGAGAAAGTAGAATTCTTGGTCCGTGCGGAGGGAGTACCTTTTAGTTCAATTAAAAAAGGCAACTGAGAAAGTCCCCCTCCCTAGAAGGGAGGATAGGAATATATCATTGTTATTATTATACCAAAAAAAGAGTCTTTTTAAACTAAACACATTTCTCAGTCCGTGACCAACAAACTTCAGTTACGTCTGATCTAGAGGAGCTACAATTCCAACCTTAGGGCTTAGATTCAATGCTCGAAACACATTATGTTAACATATTTTTCTAATTCCTGAAATAGATTTCTAGGTTATCATATCAACGCATCTACAGTTCCATAGTAAATCAATGTACGAAGATAATCAGATCAATCAGAAAACAAATATTCCATTAACATGCACAATAAACTCAATTCAAAACTCCCCACACGACTGCGATTCAGCGGCCGGCGCCTACCTCTCCTTCCCTCTTTCTCCTTCTGCCGAAAACTGCTTACATTTGGGAAAAATTGGTTAAACCCTAGGGTTTTGTATATACACCGAATTGAATAAGGGTATTTTTGGTAATGAACAAAACCCATTTTACATGATTTATATAGGAAATAGGAAATAATTAATCAATGGGAGAATTACATAATGCCATCACTACAAAAAAAGTGAGTTTTAGGGACAACCTAATTTGGGACCGATGTATTTGGTAGACCCTGTTAACCACTAATTAAGTTTGCCGGCTGAAATGGGCTTGATGATGGGTCGGCGAATAGGGTCTTAAAAAACCCAAAATTAATCAGTTGAAATGTTGAATAACCAAAACACTCCCTATTCTAACGCCCACTTCTTTCTCCATTCCTTTCCCCCCTCTCTCTCTCTCTCTCTCTCTCTCTCTCTTGATTAGGTTAAGATGAGCGCCGCAAACCCTAACAATTCCAAGCAGCCGTTCAATTTCATCTACCTCGTTGCTGTTTGATTTCATGTAATTCGTGTGATTCCACACTCATATGCAAATAGGTATGCTATCTCATTCATGTTATCATTGATCTATTCTTTATCCCGCTCTATGTATTGCTAGGTTTTGTAATTGGGCATAAGCACCATCAATTTTGACCAACAATCTAGAGTAATTCGAGCAGTAGTCTGTCATATGGATCCATATTCTTTATCCCGCTCTATGTAAGCCTATTTTACTTCTGGGTTGTTCATTGGAATCATTAGTTTGGTTTGCCTTGTTAATCGTTAACTATAGTACATCTCATTTCTTTTGTAACATTAGGTCTTTGAGTATTAGAGCAGTGGCGGACCCAGGGCTTTTCTAAGTGGGTGCACAAATTACTCTAAAAAGCTTCAAAATGTAATTGTGAAAAAAAATTGACACCCACTATGAGACTTGAACCCATGGCCACAAGCTAAAGAGCTACATGCTACTTGGTTAAGAAAATGGAAATTCCTTCTGTTAAATTTGGTAAAGTATTGGGTGCACCTGAATGCACCACAACAATCGCCTGTTTTCATACATGCTTGTTTGAGATTAAGTATTTCTGGTTGGTCCTTTTCTTATTGGAAATGGCAGCAAGTAACTGTGGGCTTTGTATTTGCTTGATTTCTTATGTTTTCTAATGCTTGTTAGAATATTAGTATATGTCTACTTCCTGAAAGGATAACCTAAACATATTTTGCTCTTGGCAACAAAACTGAAAAACTGACCCCAAAACCATGATGAAGATAATGTTGGTTTTGGCTCGTTTCATTTATTTTGAGGCGGCCTGAGCTGTAGTGGGGATTTGATATAGGCCATACTTCATATAATATAACACGCAGTTGATGTGCATCCGCTCTTTCTTGTAGGTCCAGAACCAAAGCTAAGTTCTGATCTCGAAAAGCAAGTATCAGGTCCAGCAAGACATATTGTCCAAAGCCGCAGGCATATTTTTGATGAAATCTACATGGATCCTTGAGCTGCAACTGCAAGAGCTTCTACTAAGTTCCAATTGCTTTGAGACGACCAGTTTCTTTGGAGTTTGTTGTACAATAACATGTTCAATCTTCTAGCCAATCCTCTCACACTTAGGAAGTTTCAGGTCTTCACTCCTAATTTTCTCTCATATTATCAGATTCTTGCATGGAAGTGACTTTTTTGTAATGTAATTGAAGCCGTGCTGCTGTGCAAGGACATTACAAATGACATAATACGGGCTGTGCAGTCGTCGGTCAGTCGGAGTCCTAACTTGTATAGTATTTCCTCTATCCCTAAATCAATTTGTCCCCAGTGAACACCCCCTCCCCCACTCTTGAGAGTTGGTTGTATATGTCATTAGTACTTGGTACAATGTTGATAGTTCCCTTAACCATGCATGTTTTGTTTACCATCATCATTCCTTGTCTAACATGCTACGTCTAATCATGCAGATTGGGAATAACTTTTCCCCAAATATGGAATTCCTCTTTGGCCTGGATATGCTTCGTAAGCACCAGGTACTTCCATTTGCTCATAGTATTTTTGATCCATACTTACTATTTAAATTTGGTTAAGATCTTCAATATAGCCACATTCCACAGTGCATGATTGATTTGAAAGAGAACGTTTTAAGAGTTGGTGGAGGAGAGGTCGCTGTACCATTTTTGTAAGGTTACTATTTGTTCCTACTTTTACTTTTACTCGAGTGTCATTAATTATTTTGCTCGTTTAAAATGTTTATTTTATATATTTGAATCAATCTCTGAAGCTTTGACATCATCACCGTCTTGAAATTCTCAGAGAAAGACATACCGCGTACTTTTATGGACGAGGAGAGGTTCTCGAAAGAAGCTTCCAGCTCAGGAGCCCAAGTAAGATATGTCCTATTAGTGTGTCGTTAACATATTTGCCTTTTTTTTAAAAAATATTTGCCATTTATAGCTTTATTCATCGTTGATATGGTATATGTTAACTAAAAATGAACTCTGTGGTCTTCATTGTTTGCGCCGACTGCTTTATGGCTGAAATAGTTTACAACTTTAATTGAAACAATGCCCTTTGATCTTAGAAAAGTTTATGTGCCCAGTTTATCCACATATCATGACGGCCCCTGAATAATGTATCTCAAGTATGGTCTGGTCTCAAAGTGTACAAGTTTTTTTCAGTGCACCTATTTATAATATATTCTTTTCTATTAGCGATCGTTTTATTTTTTGAATGCCATTATTTTTGCAAACCTGCTGATATCTTCTCTTCATAGACACCTACTATGCTAGAATATGCGTCCACATTTGGGTAAATATCTGTGACCTCTCTGCATCGCAGCCATGTGAGCCTCGTCTACACCAAAGATCACATCTAGTGCCATAACTCAAGCAACTTCAAAAGGTTTCGCTTTAACGTGCAGGGTTTACTGGGACCAATTGGATTAATGAGTGCTAACCGTCTTGAACAAGAAGCTGCATTACGTTCTCTGTCAACTTTGATGACTATAACACCCATGGATACCTACAGAGAGTTTAAGAAGGTTAGTTGCAAATCTTATACTTCTATCTTGTCCGATGATATATATGACAGTAGCTCTGTGTGAACTTGATATAAGCGATACGTTATGTGCTAATTACAACCTTTGCTTTGTTTTATAGCACTTGAGAAATTCTCAAGACTGTCATGCGCACGATCTTCTATCAAGAAATGATATTCAGGTTTTTCTTCTCTAGATTATGTTCTATTGCAATCATGGGTTTCTTAGTTTATGCCGTGTCCATTTTTGATCATTTGGATTAGTTTTGTGGTGTAAAAGCTGAAATGCTATATTCCTTTGATTTAATACCTGCTAGGAGTTGCTAGGAGATACAGCTATTGGGCACTACCTAAGGTACTTGAAAATGCAATTTGAAGAAACTAAACATTATTTCTTGTATCTCGATCGTCTATGCAAAGAAATCTACCATATCTCACATTTTTCATTCTCAAAAAATAGAAGAGAGGGCTACTACTACTACAGAAGTTATATTGAAAGTCCTACAGAAGTTATATTGAAAGTCCTTGATATTTACATCTAATGGTGCAAGCATTTGCAGATACGTCTTGTATGGAATAGATAGTATCATGGTCCTGCTGTCATTTTGAAAGAATCCTTAATTCTTCCCTGCTTTACTAATATGTATTCTGAATTTTCTACAGCCTACATACAATTAATATAATGGGGACCGGAATTTGCTTTTGGTTTCCTTGTACTTCCTGTTTTGGGGGTTAGGCTGCAAATGTCCGTTTTCATCCTGAAGTCATCTGCTATATATTCCATCATGTAAGCCTTCTGCACTGTCGTTTGATTAGTTGCTTGTTGATTTACCAACTTGTTCCACTAGTAATAATTTGTTTGGAGCTCTTTCTCATCAAAGTGATAGAAACTTTTTGCACCATATTGTTACAGTGATGCCTTAAATGTTGCAGATGGCAAGAGAGTTAGATGCAATTTTGGATCATGGAGAAGTTCCCATCACTGTAAGCAGTGATGCCTTTATTTAGTTTTTTCCTTTGCTATTCATTTTTTCCCATTAAATGAGTGCAGCAGTGAGAATATAATTATGTGGAATTGTTTGTATTTTTAAGAATGATACCTGGATACTCTAGTAAACATCTTTAGCTCAAGATGCACCTGATTTTGAAGCTAAAGTTACAAAGCTTATAGAATTGGGGTTCGGAAGAGAAGCAGTTGTACAAGCTCTCAAGTTTTTTGATGGTAATGAAGAAGCAGCAGCTGGGTATCTTTTCGGCGGCGAGATAGATATAGTTAATTTCCTTCTCTTTTTGGTCATAAGATTATCTCTTTGTTTTGTGTAACTTCAAATGTGTACAATAATACATTTATTTAGCTGGTCAATGCTCTTATACGAAAGAGTTAGTTGATGAACATTCATTTCATTTTTATACGAATGGAGTAGTTAATATTGATGGTTAAGATTTAGGTATTTTGGGATACAAGCTTGTTTGGGTCGTAGAAAGCCGATCTTAAATCTTTCCCTCCAAAATTATATTTTGGCGCAAAATTACATTAGGGTCGGCGACGCATGTCCCTAATAATTTCCCGGAAAAAAATAAATTGGCGCTAAATTAATATTAGGGTCGGCAAGTCCGACCCTATTAACTCGTCCCAAAAAAAAATTGGCTCCAAAAATATTCCCGCTAAATTACTTTTAAGGACCAAAGCATGCCGTCTTTAATACATTATTAGGGACGGTGACGGGGGTCCCAGAGTTTTAGAGTCGCCTGTTATTCCGGACCCCAAAGTCCCGTCCTTGAGGCCGACCTTAAAACTATTAGGGACGGCAAATCGACTTTTAGGGACGGTGACGGGCCGACCCTAATGATGACGTTTCTTGTAGTGCATGTCATAATAGTGACATGGCTTAATGTGAGGGCTCTAAATGTTTGTCTTTTAATATATTATATAGATTCATCCGTCCAATCTTTTAAAACATTTTTCACCTCTCAAAAGAGGAAAGCAAGCCGCGACGCGCGTCGGACGTCCGCCGGATCGGATAATTTCACCATGATCCTTATATGTTATATGCAAGGTTTGTCGATTTCTGATGTGGAATATTAATATCTCTAACAAATAGATCACCCAGGTTCACACAACCAGAAAAAGGTGATATAGCGACGGAAATTTTCGTCGCTAAAATTCAATTTCCGTCGCTAAAAATAAACACCGGCGGAAAAATTTCGTCGGTGGTCCGCCGCTACCAGTCCATCGCAGTGCTCCGACGGGTCAATTTCCGCCGATATTTTTTGATTTTACCGATGAAATTTAATTCCGCCGGTGATTTAATGGTTTCAGCGACGAAAAATTCCGCCGTTAAATCAATTTAATTTAATTAAATTTTCATTTCAGCGGCGGAAATTTCCGTCGCTGTAATAAAAATTAATTTAATTAAATTAATTTCAGCGGCGGAAATTTCCGTCGCTGTAATAAAAATTAAATTAAAATAAATTAATTTCAGCGGCGGAAATTACGTCGCTGAAATTATTTTATTTTAATTTAATTTTTATTACAGCGACGGAAATTTCCGCCGCTGAAATCAAAAATTAAATTGAAATTAAATGATATAGCGGCGGAAATTTCCGTCGCTGTAATAAAAATTAAATTAAAATAAATTAATTTCAGCGGCGAAAATTAGGAAATTTCCGCTGCTATAATCAAAAATTAAATTAAAATTAATTGATATAGCGGCGGAAATTTCCGTCACTGTAAAAAATTAATTGAAATAAATTAATTTCAGCGACGGAAATTTCCGTCACGATTCCCGAAATAAATAAAAAAAAATAATTTAAAATGTCAATAAACCAAAAATTTTTGTACCTGATATAACAATTCAATTTATAAAACTAAAACTATAAAAATTAAAAATCAAATATCAGCGTACCAAACTAAAGACTAAATATCACCGTACCAAATCGGGAGGGGGAGGGGGAGAAGGGGGGAGGGGGAGGAGAGAGGGGGAGGGGGGAGAGGGGGAAGGGGGAGGAGAGAGGGGGAGGGGGGAGAGGGGGAGAGGGGGGAGGGGGAGGGGAGGGGGGAGAGGGGGGAGGGGGGGAGGGGCTCCCGCGGGTACCAAATATCTCAAATGTTTACAAACAAGCATAAAATAGTACAAACATGTTTACTCAATAGTCCGTAATCAACTCGGGGGAGGCCGGAAATTACCCTGGGGGTCCTGGTCGAAACGAGCCATCAACAGCGCCAATTGTCTTTGAGTCTCTACATGACGCCGATCATTCTTCTCCTGCATCTGCGTCTGAACCGCCAAAGCCTCCGCAAGCTTTGCCCGCTCGCGTCTCTCCTCCTCCAACGCAGCCTCCAGAGTGTCGACCCTCGGATCATGAAACGTGGGCAAGGCAACATTTCGCCGACGGCCGGTCGACGTCGACGGGCATTGCCGCCCGTAATCCCCCATCCCTAACACTCGGGCTCCTCTCTTTGGATGTCCCTCAGAGGTGATCGAGTGCCAAACATCAGGCACGAAGGGGACGGGCTCGCCGGGAGGCGTTCCTTCGGGAACAACGGCGGCTTGATATGCACTCTGTCAAAATAAAACAAACAATTATAATCATATACACAATGTAAGGTACATAAATAAATTTACATATTCAAAATCAATTCATTTAATGATAGTTTACTTACAAAGGCATTAGCAGAGCGATCGTCAACCCATTGCGGAGGTTGATCGGGCGCTGTAGGATTCCGAAGATGGGTGCTAGCGTAAACATCCACAAAACTGATATTCTGGCCATGCTCCCTTTCCTATAAATAAAATAAGCGAGATTATTACTTTGAAATTGTATAAATGCAACATTTAAACTGATTTAAAAGCATGCATACACTACGTTTACACTAAAACCATGGATTTCATAGCATCAACATGGCTCCCAACTCACATACGTACATAAACCTATTTAAAAGCATGCACACACTACTACATTTAAACTAACATACATACCATGCGGTCGTGATGCTCGGCGACCGTGAGCGTCCCCATGGTATGCATCGCCGCCGACCCCGAGGAGCCTGCTCTATTGGCCTTAGCCTGTTCGGATATAGCCTTCGCCGCATCCGACCCCCGATATTCGCAAAATTGACGAAACACCTCCTCGGTCATCCAAGTAGGTGTCGAGGGCTGTTGTTTCGCCGCGAGCCGGTTAGTATAATATTGTCTCTTCGTGTTACCTATAAAAAATATGAATATCTCGTAAACATATAATGATGACATTATAAAATTAAAAGAGTATAATCATTGTTAATTAAACTAATTAAGGATAGATAAATATGTTACCAATATGATCCTTAAATAGCTTGTGAGCCTGTATATCGAAAACATATCTAGCCGTCGCCTCGTCGATTTCCGGCGCCCAATAATATTTCCCCTACAACATATAATGATAACATTACAAAACTAAAAGAGTATAATCATTATTAATTATAACATTTTAATAACAAACTAACATTTAAGTTTTAAATAAAAACCATTAACACATTACCTTAAACTCCTCCCACGCATCCTCCTTCTGCCTCGGTGGCAATGATTTCCAGTTGGGCCAATACTCTGTCATTTTCCGAGACCGCCAATATTGCCCGATCTTAGTCCCTGTGGTAGGGTATCCACCTACAAACCTGCCAAGTATATTTATACAATAACATTTTAACTTAAATAATGAATTATATATAAAACAAAAAGGAACCAACTTATATCAAATTAATGAAGAGTTACTTACTGGTCATAATGTGACGATATTCGGACAAATATCCTCCCTCGAATCGACGGTTAGTCTGAGTATCGGCCCCAGAGGTGGAGCTAGTACTACTGCGTGAAGGGTCGACATCATCAGTACCGAATCGGGACGGTTGCGTCCCAGTAATAGATGTGTAGATGGGCTTAGTCTTCCTACCCTTTCTACTAGAACTCATATCTGTATTACAGTAAAAATATTGAAATATACAACTTTAACAATAGGAAACAATATATTCACAATACATCTAAAACTTTAAAGTTCTAATAATCTAAAGCATTCACAATACATATAAAACTTTAAACTATTAATAATATAAAGCATTCACAATACATATAAAGCTTTAAAGTTCTAATAATCTAAAGCATTCACAATATATATAAAACGACGGATATTAATAATAATCTAAAGCATTCACAATACATATAAAACCTTAAAATTCTAATAATCTAAAGCATTCACAATACATATAAAACTTTAAACTATTAATAATCTAAAGCATTCACAATACATATAAAACTTTAAAGTTGTAATAATCTAAAGCATTCACAATACATATAAAACTTTAAACTATTATTAATCTTCGTCCCCATCATCATCACTGGACTCTGAATTACTACAAAACTCGAGTTCTTCATCTTCGTCTTCGGACTCTGATGAATCAAACTCTGGTTCCTCTTCCTCTTCCTCTTCCTCTTCCTATTCCTCTTCCTCTGATTCATCAATATCAATGTGCGCGAGATGACCTGAACGAGGCGGAGGAGTTGGCAAATTCACTGGTAAGATATCCTCCTCGGGTTCATCAACATTTTGAGGAATATGAGTGACATCATCTAATGGATGATTAGCTGATGAAACGTTAGGTGGCACTGGCATTTCATCCTCTTGATAGGGTGTTTCTAATGACGACTCTATAGTTGTCGACGAGGGTAGGTTGTCAATCATGCTCCTAGCCTTGGTCATCCAGACATCCCACCATCCGTCGGGTCGCGGACGAAGGTAGGGAGTCATGTATACTTGTTGTGCTTGAGATGCTAAGATGAAGACGTCGTCGCTATTATGTCTGGACGAGTCCATTACATCGACGAGGTCAAATATGGCGTGCTTCTTAACACCTCGCACAGCATCTCGCCAATCATAATTGAAAAAGACAACACTGTTTCTACCCAAATACTCCACCTCGACTACTTCTTTCAGGACGCCATAATAATCAAGGTTTCCTTTAAGCTTCACACCGCTATTCCACGTCAATTTAGAGCCCCCGTAAGCTTTGGTATGAAACACATAGCCATTCACGAAATAACCGTTGTATAAATGAACGTTCAAGTACGGAGATGATGCTAAATGTCTTAACCTCGCAGCTTTGGCATCACCCGGATGTTCAGCTATCTATAAGACAATATTGTAACCAATTTAATAAAATTTTAAGATTAAATGTTTAAAGAAGTGTATAGAATAAATTTGAATGAAACGAAATATTTACATATTTCCTTAGCCAGTTTGGAAATTCTCTTTCTGTCCTAGTTGCGATGAGTTCTGGAGATAAATCCTGAACTAAATCTTCAAACATTCTGCAATAGGGTATAGTGTATAGGGTATATGGTATAGTATATAGGGTATAGGGTATATGGTATAGGGTATAGTGTATAGTGTATAGTGTATAGTGTATAGTATATAGGGTATAGGGTATAGGGTATAGGGTATAGGGTATAGGGTATAGGGTATAGGGTATAGTGTATAGGGTATAGTGTATAGTGTATAGGGTATAGGGTATAGGGTATAGGGTATAGGGTATAGGGTATAGGGAATAGTGTATAGGGTATAGGGTTTAGGGTTTAGGGGTTAGGGGTTAGGGTTTAGGGTTTAGGGGTTAGGGGTTAGGATTTAGGGTTTAGGGGTTAGGGGTTAGGGGTTATGGGTTAGGGGTGTAGGGGTTAGGGTTTAGGGGTTAGGGGTTATGGTTTAGGGTTTAGGGGTTAGGGGTTAGGATTTAGGGTTTAGGGGTTAGGGGTTATGGGTTAGGGGTTTAGGGGTTTAGGGGTTAGGGGTTATGATTTAGGGTTTAGGGGTTAGGATTTAGGGTTTAGGGGTTAGGGGTTATGGGTTAGGGGTTAGAGTGTAGTTAAATATTTTAATGTTTTTTAGTTTGTTATTTTGTTAATTAGTTCTAAAAATAATAAAAAAATACATTTTATTATCAGCGACGGAATATTTCCGTCGCTAATAAATTAAAAAAAATTAATTATTCAGCGGCGGAAATATTCCGTCGGTGTAATATTTCAAAAAAAAAAAAATTTATTTTCACCGTCGGAATATTTCCGACGCTGATAAATTAAAAAAAATTAATTATTTAGCGGCGGAAATTATTCGTCGGTGTAATATTTCAAAAAAAAAATAAAAAATATTTTATTTTCACCGTCGGAATATTTCCGACGCTAATAAATTAAAAAAAATTAATTTATCAGCGACGGAATATTCCGTCGTTGTAATATATCAAAAAAAATAAAAAATATTTTATTTTCACCGACGGAATATTTCCGCCGCTGATCAATAAAAAAAATAAAAAAAATATATTTTCACCGACGGAATAATTCCGTCGCTGATAAAGAAATAGCGGCGGAATATTCCGTCGGTAAATCAAGCGCCAAAATAGTGGCGGTAATTAAACGAATATTCGAGGAATATTCGTTTTAGCGTCGGAATTAAATTCCGTCGCTAAATTTGACGCCAAAATAATTCCGCCGCTAAATCTTAATTTTCGCCGCTAAATAGCGTCGAATTGATACTGTCGCTGTTTATTCCGTCGCTAAAAAACCTGTTACTGTTACTGGTAGTGTTAGTTCCATAAGTTGTGCCAATTGGTCTATCGAGTTGGAGATTTTTTCAAATCATCTATGAACGGTATAAACCGAGGTACGAACGTGGGTTAAGGCCGGGCAAGTCCCAATGGATTGGGCCCAAAATATAATTTATACAAGTCTCAATTACGAAAAAAGGGAGTGGGCCTTTTCTTATCTTTGCTCGTCATGCATCCTCGTGATTCCCACTATATCGACCTAGACATATAGTAGAGCGTATAATGACTAAGGATATCAATTATACATGCAGACAAGGCATACTTATATGCCGAGCAAGGCAACCATCAAGGCCGAACTAGCACTCTTTAAAAGAAGAGTAGCTCCCTCCTCAGTTATCAACAAATCAAGGAAATGGGCTTCCCTATCCTTATTCCTCTATTTTTCGACGTCAACTCATACCGACCAAACATTATATGTGAGGACCCCGACCCGGAACCTACACGTGTCCCGAGCTGGAGCGTCCTCAAACTAACCCAAAGATCCTAAACTTTTAAAACTTTGATTTAACTTTCAAACATGCACACAACTATTTAAAATAACCCTACTCCTTTCCACATTGGAGGAAGAGTTGACCAACCTTGAAAATAATAAATGGTTTTAGTTACAAAAGATATCGAATATAAAATGGAATTAAAGTTTATGAATACAAACCCTTTAAAAGAATTATGCCAAAATACACATTCTACACCAACCTATACATAACCCGACAATTCCCAAAATACCACTTCTAAACTCCTTTTCGCCCTTACTTGCCTGGCCCAATTGCCTCTGGATCTAAAACATTAAAGGGAGAGGGGTGAAAATAAATCTCAGCAAGCTATTATGAATGCAACAATATGCCATATAAGATGCAACACATAACAAGTTGCATACCACTACAGGAAAACTGTCATTTAGCGACGGATTTTAGCGACGGACACAATTCCGTCGCTAATAGCGACGGATTAGCGAGGGAATAGTGAGGGATAAAAAATAAAAAAAATAAAGCTGAAAACGACAACTTTACCGACGGATTTAACGACGGATTTAACGACGGACAATATTCCCTCACTATTTCGTCGTAAAAGTGGCGCCAAAAAATTGCGCCTTTTTTACCGACGGTTTACCGACGGATTGCAAATTTTTTTTACCGACGGATGTATTTCGTCGCTATAGAATTAAAAAAATAAAAAAATATTATTTCATTTTCATTTAGTGACGGATTAACGACGGATTGTAAAAAAAATTTACCGACGGATTTTTGTCGACGCTATAGAATTGAAAAATAAAAAAAAAATATTTCATTTTCATTTAGCGACGGATTTTTTTTTTTTATATATATATACAGTCTAATGCATGTTTATTAATACCTAATTGTTAAGTTTACCACAAATATAAATGAAGTAAGGCTAAATATGATAAAAATATGTGACATTCTTAAAATGTTAATAAGTTAATTATATTATTTAATTGTAATTTATATTTTTAAAATGAATATATATCTTTTGAAGAGTGAATATCAAATATTAATTTTATAAAGTATAAAATTATTTGAATTCATATTTTATTTGGAATATAGTGTATAGGGTATATGAATGGTATATTGTATATTGAGTATACATGGTGTATAAAACTTCAATACTAAAAAATGTCCAAAATATTTATTTATATTTTGGGTATAGGGTATAGAGTATACCCTATACCCTATACCATATACCCTATACCCTATAGGGTATATACCCTAGAGGGTATACCCTATACCCTATAAGGTATACCATATATCCTATACCCTATACCCTATAGGAAATACCCTGTAGGGTATAGGGTATAGGGTATACCCTATACCATATACCCTATACCCTATAACCTATAGGGTATACCCTATACCCTATACCATATAGGGTATAGGGTGTACCCTATACCCTATAGGGTATAGGGTATACCTTATACTATATACCCTATACCCTATAACCTATAGGGTATACCCTATACCCTATAGGGTATAGGGTATACCCTATACCCTATACCCTATACCCTATAGCCTATAGGGTATACCCTATAACATATACCCTATAGGGTATACCCTATACCCTATAGGGTATACCCTATACCCTATACCCTATAGGGTATACCCTATACCCTATACCCTATAGAATATATCCTATACCATATACCCTATACCCTATACCTTATAGGGTATACCCTATACCCTATAGGTATACCCTATACCCTATAGGGTATATGGTATACCCTATAGGGTATAGGCTATAGGGTACACCCTATATCCTATAGGGTATAGGGTGTACCCTATACCTTATAGGGTATATCCTATACCCTATAGGGTATAGGGTATAGGCTATAGGGTACACCCCATACCCTATAGGGTATAGGGTGTACACTATACCTTATAGGGTATACCCTATACCCTATAGGGTATACCCTATACCCTATACCCTATACCCTGTAGGGTATACCCTATAGGGTATAGGGTATACCCTATACCATATACCCTATAGGGTATACCCTATAGCCTATAGGGTATACCCTATACCATATACCCTATATCCTATAGGGTATATGATGTACCCTATATCCTATAGGGTATTCTCTATACCATATACCCTATACCCTATATGGTATACCCTATACCCTATAGGGTATTCTCTATACCCTATACCCTATACCCTATAGGGTATAGGGTATTCTCTATACCCTATAGGGTATAGGATATTCTCTATACCCTATACCCTATACCCTATAGGGTATATGGTATAGGGTATTCTCTATACCCTATACCATATACCCTATACCCTATAGGATATAGGGTGTACCCTATACCCTATACCCTATAGGGTATACCCTATACCCTATAGGGTATTCTCTATATCCTATACCCTATAGGGTATATTCTGTAGCATATACCCTATAGGGTATACCCTATACCCTATAGGTTATACCCCATAGGTATACCCTATACCCTATAGTAAAACTATACATTTATAAATAAACATTAAGTTAGAAATTAACTAAATAAATGAGGGACAGACAATATCCTTCACTATGAGTATTTTAAAAAAAAAAAATTGAATAGAGATAAATGTTTTAGACTTTTTTTAGTAAGAAAGCTTTTTTCAAAAAAAATATTTAAAATAAATTAATATTAATATAAATTAATTAATTAATCAATTATATAATTAATAATTCATTAATAAATATTATTATTATTGATATTAGGCATAATATTATTTTATTGTTTAAATTATTATTATTATTATTAATTATTTTTATTTATTATTATAATAATGAAGAAATACAAGTATTCACATGAATCATTATCCAAGAAGATAATTTTGGTGAAAAACATTTAAATATAAAAAGTGGCAATACTTCATTGGACACACAAGTATTTACATGAATTAGCACAAGCAACATCTCACCATTAAATACATCACATATAATTGAATCTAATGGCCCAAATTTATTCAAAAAACAAACAAACACACTTTCTTTTGATTGGCTCTTAATGTTCACATGGATTATTGTTAAATCAATTCAGACCATTGATCACACTCAAATTCAATGGTCTCAATTCACCCCCTTTAAAACCCTACCCACTTTTCTTATTTCTCTCTCTAGTTAACCTACCGCCTCCCTCATCTCTCTCATTCTTTTCTCTCTTACTCTTCTCCCCAACCCATCTCCTTCTCTCTTCTCTCTTCTCCCCAACCCTACTCCTTTAACCTCCACTAATGGCTTCCTCTCTCCTCTTTCTCCTTCTCCTATTCTCTTTCTCTCTCACTCTTTTAATCTTAACAGCCTTGTTTCTATTGTACTCATAAACCATAAAACTCCATAACCACCATTAATGGCGGCTTCCTCCCTTCTCTCTCTCCTCCTCTTCTCTTTCTCTCTCCTCCACCAATCCATTGCTACCCTCCCAAGAACAATCTCTTCTCCCCAACCCGTCTCCTTCTCTCTCTCCTTCTTCAATTTCGTTTTTTGATTTCTTCAATTTCGTTTTTTGATTATTTTTAATTTTTGAAACTTGTGTTCCAAAATCATCAACAAGTGCCTAAGGTTCTTTCTAATCTGAAACATAAATTTGAAGAGTGATCTTTGAGATATAAAACCAAAAAGCAAGTGCTGATATGCTGAATAGAATGGCCTCCTTTATCTAAAGGTCCCTGTATCTCACGTTATTTTTTATTTTATTTTTTGAGAAAATTACAGAAAACCTACCTAATCAATTTGGATTATGGGTTAAAATTTTGTCAAACCTTGTGTGATTGAGACTAAGGCTGTGTTGGGTTGAAAATAGAAGTGACAATAACAGTCATCAAGGAGGTGCATCTAAGTTGGTTTTCTTCAGCCTTTCCCTCTTCTGGTCAATCCGATTGTGTTTGATGTTTTCTCACTCATTTACTTTACATTCACAGCTGATTCTGCAGAAGTTCATTCAGAATCTTGTATTTCGGAGTTGAAGAGGTTTTCGTTGGCTGAGTTACAAGTTGCAACTGATTACTTTAGTGATAATTGTATTTTGGGCAGAGGTGGATTTAGTAATGTTTACAAGGGGTAAAAGAAATTGTAAATGAGTTTTATCTTTTCACAAGATTTTGGGGGAAACTAGTTTCTCCTTAAGTTATAGAAAGTCCTGTTTTATAAACTGTTCCTAAATATTCACTAACTACTTGCAATTAGAAAAAAAGTGAACTTTTTATAATTTATGGAGAAACTAGTTTCTCCCAAAACTTGCTCTTATCTTTTTCTTTTGGTAAAAAAATATTTGTATTTTTTATTTTATAATAATATTTGTATTTTTTATTTGGTAAAAGAAATTGTAAAATTTTATTGCTTAAAAAAAGAAACATTTAGCTTTAGTCTAAATATAATAATGCTACTAAAATTATATATATATATATATATATATATATATATATATATATATATATATATATATATATATATATATATATATATATATATAAATTTTTTAATAAAAAATATCAAATTAGCGACGGAAATATCCGTCGTTAATTTGGTATATCAAAAATAAAAAATATTGAAAAAAATTAATTTAAAAAAAATTAATAAAATTGTGAAAATATGTAATAAATTTTAGCGACGGATTTTAAGCAATAACGACGGATTATTCCGTCGCAAAATATCATAAATTCGTCGTCCCATCCATATTATTAGCGACGGTTTGGAATTATTTAGCGAGGGATAGGTCCGTCGTTAAATTACCGAGGGACGTGAAATTCCGTCGTTAAACAATAGCGATGAGGTTTTTAGCGACGGAATAAATCCGTCGGTAATCCGTCGGTAAAGCATTTTAGCGACGGATTTTTGACTTTTAGCGACGGATTTTTCCGTCGCTAAAACCTGTTTTTCTTGTAGTGTACAACACATTGGAAAAGCTGTAAACACCTTACATTACCTTGGTTTACCTTTTCCCGTCTGAATCATGAGTCGCACCATTGTGGATGTAAATAATCCACATTTTCTGTGAATGCATATCCACCAGAATCAATATCATAAATTCGAGATAGTTATGATTATAACTCATCTCCTGTGAACTGCTTAGGCATTATTCACAAACAAATCATACAACTGAGATAGTTATCGTCATAACTCATCTCTTATGAACTGCTTAGGCAATATTCATAAACAACCCCGAACAACCGAGATAGTTATTATCATAACTCATCTCCTGTGAACTGCTTAGGCAATATTCACCAGAAACAACCCCCTAACAACCGAGATAGTTATTGTCATAACTCATCTCCTGTGAACTGCTTAAAGCAATATTCACCAGAACTAACCCTCCAACAACCAGTATACCAAGTCCAGCACATATCATAAACTTGCAATATAAATCCACACTTGGGATAACAATATAACCATAAGATAAATAAATCCACACTTGGGATAATATAATAACATGCTAAATAATCCACAAAAGGGGATAAGCAATATAACAACGTATCATAAACAATTCCTACGTAGTCATTACACAACTTCGGATAACCTCAATAAGAGTTCATGATCTACCTCCCAAGTTTGAACTACATTGGTGAAGTACGAATCAAGCTTAATAACCAATTTCCGGACAATATTCTATATTACAAGGTCTTTATAGGAATTCATGTTAGATTTATCAAGTCGGAGTTACATTTGATAAGGCGAAATAAGATTTCCAAACAATTCCTGATTCCGACTTAATGTGCTTCCGCAGTTCCATAGTAACCCAATTAAGGTGTCATTTAGTGATACAATTGTTCTAAGTATAACCTAGGTTAAAAGGATTAATTCATATCCGGAAAGGTTAAATTCCAAACTTTATTTTGGTTAAGGATCATACTAGGAGGTTACTAGTGAAAATTCAGCGAAACAGGGAACTAGGCAAAATTCTGCCAACATGGGCGACCGCCCTAACCACTTGGGCGACCGCCCAAGTGGACTTTAAAGCCAAAGTTAATTTCTGCCGTGATGGGCGGCCGCCCAAGCCCCCATGGGCGACCGCCCAAGCCTTCCTCCAGCCCATTTTCAGATTTTTACCCATTTTGACCCTAGTCTTCCTTTCCTTATACCATGCCTATCACAAGAACACCAAAGGGAACCTTAGCTTTACCAAGTCTCACTCCAAACAAGTAAACCCAAACCCAAGTAACCTTAGATTGATTATTACTACAATTTCCACCCATTTCAACCCTTTAGATTGTCTTCCTTGAACCCTAACTTCAACTAGTTTCATTTTTCAATCATCCAACTTCCATTAAGGTTTCCAAGGCATGAAATCAACATCACAAGAACAAGAACAACATTTAAAGAACTTATGAACAAGTAGGAGAAGGGAATCATAACAACTCACCTTAGGGTTTTCAATGGGAGGTTGATCTTTCTAACTTGATGGATTCCCCAAGATGATCCAACTTCAATGATGCTCCTAGACTTGAATTTGGTGAAGAAATGGCTTGGCTTCAAGAATGGAGGTTGAGAGCTTCCATGGAATTTCTCTAAGGTTTCTCTAGGAGGAAGAAGTATGAATGATGGAGGGAGAGGGGAGTAAGAATAAGGAGGTAAAGGGTGGACACTCGTCACCTAGGGAGAGAGCAAGACTTCTATGGCCCCTCCTACAAATATCTAAGGCTTTCATCTTTTAATTTAAACTTAACCTTTAACCCAATAATTCATCCTACTCACTCATTTAACCTCCTCAAATATTTATCTATGTAATAAATTTCCATTTTTATTATTTCCCCAAATTTCTTTATTTAACAACCCACAATTTCTCAAAGGATTCTAATTTCACTTCTCACCCAATTTATCTTAAATTACGAATTAAAGATATAATTGAACACATAAAACTATCATAATCATTAAAAGCATATAATAAAATATTTAAATTTAGTGCCTAGGGTTGGGGTCGTCACACTCACTCCCCCTTAAAGAAAATTCGTCCCGAATTTGACTGTCACTTGCCTAATTGTTCAACCCGCTTCGGTTACATGTATACCTCAGGCTCCAATTCTCAAATAGTCTCTTCAATGTGTGATTCTTCCCCAAGATTCTAATTTCATTAATAATATGATATTACAACTTAGTGTTCCAAGGATACCTTACAAATATCACTAACCCGAATTTTTACGACCTCAATAACAATATAAATAATGAAAGTATTACAACCTATGCCACCAAATACATTACAATATTGCATTTAAAACTTTAAATACTCTATAAGCTGCCCCAAGTCAGTCTATAAGTCAAATCACCAACCTTTTCTAAAGCTTCAAATGGATTAACGAACTTTGGCGCCAATTTACCTTAGGCCTTGCCTCTCCAAACTCACCCCAACAAATTAGAGATCGATATTTTCTTCTCAAACTATGCCTCATACAGTTTTATCTTAATGTTAGCATGATAACTACCATTATACGCACTCAACCACTGGTAACCATACGTACTATTGACTACTAACATCCATTGTTCATGCCCGTAGCATATCTTCAATAATAATTAATGATTCCACAATTTTCACAAAGTTAAACTCAATAGCATTCCTACATTCCAGTAGGATCTTCCAAAATGAATGACTATCCAATCCATTTCACACTATGGGGTTTTATACAATCAAACTATCTCCTAACATATACAAGGACTCGATCAATGAATCTCATCATTATAAATATATAAAATAAGTAGAAAACACCATCAACTTCCTATAAACAAAACGACATACTCCTCTTACTTTCAAAGTAACCAAATCACAAAAGTCATCGTGATAATACTCTCAGTTCAATCTAGAACTCTAAATATTTTAATAATCTTCTAACGTTAGGTTTCTATTTTCACATTTATGACCAAACCGTCTTATGTCTTGACTCGCTTGAAATGAGTTATTTCGATTATCTCATCCTCATTTCTCATGATACAAACATTAAATAACTGTCTATGAATAATAAATGTAAACATGCTACTAAGACCCGGATTCCCATAAACGGAATACTAGTCGATTTTATATCATAATTCAATGTTCTAATTATGCTCAGGTCCAGTGACAGATCAATATTCAACTCAAATGGTTGGCCGCCCACAACGGAGTCGGTCCAACTCCAATACAAAAACCAAGTCTACTGCGACCTCCACATGGATAACTACACAATTTATCAAATCATTTCTCGGATCAAAAACTTTAATATACTTAATCAATATAGGGAAACTAGGTTGCCTTTTTACTTGCTTTTGTACGAACTATACCTTTAAAATAACATGACTTTCTAAAATTTACAACATCTTTCAAAATTCCAAGGATAGATAAAATTAAATGAGATCAAATGAGACTCGAATGGTTTATTTATTTAAAACTGTCCCATACCAGTTTTAATTAACTAAACCACTCACACTTTTAAGAAATTTTCAAAAGATTGATAAGCTAACAAAAATAACTCGAGTGATTTAATTATCTACAACCGTCCCATACCAGTTGTAGATAGTTAAATTAATTACTCACAGAATTTAATGTACACAAAAACGGTTCACTGACCTTATTAAATCAATTATCCCCAAAGGGTACAAATGCTCACACCGAAGTTCAACACACACTTTCAATTGTTAAAACACAATTAAACAATACCAACATAATATTCTTGTTTGACCTCTATTTATAGTATAGCCACCAGTCCTAATATTTATTCTTAATTAAATTCTCTTGTAAGAAAACACAATCTCGCAATACTATTACTATCTCCGATAAATAACACTAAAACAATCATTAAGATTATAACTAGGTAAATCATCCTCAATTCAATAATTTCTCAAGTTGTATATTCAACACTTTTACTTAATTTGAGTCATCTATTCCTTACCTTCGATATTGGAATTATACTTAATAACAACATATTGTAAACATCTAGTTTCCGATCAAATATCATGATTTCCTAATAAGAAGATACAACTGGAACGCACATAGATCAATCATCCCCAAATTGCAATTAAACATGAACAGTATAAACTAGCTTACCTCCCAATAACCATCAACAACTCAAAATCCGTATAACGTCTACATCCTCCAAGCATCACACCAATCCTTCATATGAGTCACGCAACTAAGTCAACCTATACGGTGTAATCATCCTAAAGTACCCCGTCTTCCAATAAGATTTATCCTCATTTTATTTTCTCAACTAATGATAATCATCTCTCAAAACAACCCATATACATATTTTACTAATTCCTGAAGTTGATCCTACAAGTCACCAATAATTACATCTATTATACTTCTTCGCCTTTACTCTATTTACCTTTCCATAACTAATACACAATCCATAAATCAAAACGGTCATACTAGATATAAATGTTGTCTTAAGTATATCCTTAAAGCAAATATTTACTGTAATTGTAACACTCCGAAAATTTCAACTAATAACCCTTGAGTATCCTACTAGTTTCTAAAATCAGTCATACAAATCATCAACAAGTGATAATGAATACTTATTCTTCACAGTTACTAATTTGAGATCTCCATAATCTATAATTATCCACCAAGTATCATCTTTTCTAAATATAGTACTAATTTATCCTTACGGAGAGTCGCTAAGCGAATTATCTTCTTTATCAAATACTTTCCCAAGATGAATCATCAAGTCCATCATCCCAATTAGTGTCCTCTATCTAGGAATCCGAATACCATAATAGTACCTTATAGCAACTCAAAATCTCAATATCCGGGTATGATACCTGATGAAACCCAAATTTGAAACTCACACAGAAAACACCACTTAGTCAACTAATAGCACATAAGGCAAAGATATATTAGTTCTATAAGATCTCGTACTCGCGATATTTATAACTCATATAATCCCACTTAGACTATCACTTTCAATACTAGCCTCATATATCTAGTCCCCACCACGAGACACCAATGTATAAATACTCACGCACGTTGTACAACTATAAACCACCCTTAATTAGGCCATATACCTAACCTCAATTAAGAGTTCACCAATTTATTTACCATCGGTACATGAGATAATTCAAGTGTCTTTTGAATCAAATATAACACACAATCCAAATAACCTTCACATTCCTTAGGCCATACTTTCGACATTTACGCATATATAACATAACCTCCATTAATAATTTATCCGCCTCAATTACACATGGAGACAAATCAAACATAGATAAGGAGACTCGCTTCTTGCAACAGTCCTCCTCAAGCACAACAACTACTCAAATAATTCAGGTTAATATAACAATAATTCACGGGTTGGTAACTCGACCAAATCCACCGGCAATACATGCCCACATATGGACACATCACATCCACCATGATAAACAAGAATGATTCGAGGTACTCTCCCATAGGAGTAGAACCTCCAGCACATAAGGCAACCTTTAGGCCAATTATGCAAATAAAAGCGAAATGTAATGCCACATGAGAACGAAATGAATGAAATTTAGAAAAGTATGATCCCTAACTCCGGAGACAGTAATATACCTCAAATGATTGTGGAGGAATCTATCTCTCCATAACTCACCTTTCCTTGATTCCTTGGTTGGTCAATATCATTTTCGTCATTGAACAAATTCCCGCATAATACTCTCGACGTCGCTCATCACACACTCTCACTCGCCTAGACTCTACCCCGAGAATTCTAACCGAGCTCGATACCAACCGTGAGGACCCCGACCCGAACCTACACGTGTCCCGAGTTGGGAGCGTCCTCAAACTAACCCAAAGATCCTAAACTTTTAAAACTTTGATTTAACTTTCAAAAATGCAAATACAATTGTTGTAATCATTTCAAAATAACTCTACTCCTTTCCACATTGGAGGAAGGGTTGACCAACCTTGAAAATAATAAATGGTTTTAGTTACAAAGGATATCGAATATAAAATGGAATTAAAGTTTATGAATACAAACCCTTTAAAAGAATTATGCCAAAATACACATTCTACACCAACCTATACATAACCCGACAATTCCCAAAATATAACTTCCAAACTCCTTTCCGCCCTTACTTGGTCGGTCCACCGTCTCGGGATCTAAAACATTAAAGGGAGAGGGGTGAGAATAAATCTCAAAGCAAGCTATTATGAATGCAAGAATATGCCATATAAGATGCAACACATAACAAATTGTATATAACACATTGGAAAAGCCGTAAACACCTTACATTACCTTGGTTTACCTTTTCCCGTCCGAATCATGAGTCGCACCGAGGATGTAAATAATCCACATTTTACGTGAATGCATATTCACCCGAACCAAGAATTTTACCATATAAAGAACAATCAATATCGTAGAATAAACAGGAGTAATAAATACTCCTCATAAATTCGAGATAGTTATGATTATAACTCATCTCCCGTGAACCGCTTAGGCATTATTCACAAACAAATCATACAACTGAGATAGTTATCGTCATAACTCATCTCTTATGAACTGCTTAGGCAATATTCATAAACAACCCCGAACAACCGAGATAGTTATTGTCATAACTCATCTCCTGTGAACTGCTTAGGCAATATTCACCGTAAACAACCCCTAACAACCGAGATAGTTATTGTCATAACTCATCTCCCGTGAACCGCTTAAAGCAATATTCACCAGAACTAACCCTCCAACAACCAAAAGATACCAAGTCCAAAGACATATCATAAACTTGCAATATAAATCCACACTTGGGATAACAATATAACCATAAGATAAATAAATCCACACTTGGGATAATATAATAACATGCTAAATAATCCACAAAAGGGGATAAGCAATATAACAACGTATCATAAACAATTCCTACGTAGTCATTACACAACTTCGGATAACCTCAATAAGAGTTCATGATCTACCTCCCAAGTTTGAACTACATTGGTGAAGTACGAATCAAGCTTAATAACCAATTTCCGGACAATATTCTATATTACAAGGTCTTTATAGGAATTCATGTTAGATTTATCAAGTCGGAGTTACATTTGGTAAGGCCAAATAAGATTTCCAAACAATTTCGGATTCCGACTTAATGTGCTTCCGTAGTTCCATAGTAACCCAATTAAGGTGTCATCAAGTGATACAATTGTTCTAAGTATAACCTAGGTTAAAAGGATTAATTCATATCCGGAAAGGTTAGATTCCAACTTTATTTTGGTTAAGGGTCATACTAGGAGGTTACTAGTGAAAATTCAAATAAACAGTGGAACTGGGCCAAATTCGCCAACACGGGCGATCGCTTCTAACCACTTGGGCGACCGCCCAAGTGGACTTTAAAGCAATATGAATTCTGCCGTGATGGGCGGCCGCCCAAGCCCCCATGGGCGACCGCCCAAGCCTTCCTCCAGCCCAATTTCAGATTTTTAACCATTTTGAACCTAGTCTTCCTTTCCTTATACCATGCCTATCACAAGAACACCAAAGGGAACCTTAGCTTTACCAAGTCTCACTCCAAACAAGTAAACCCAAACCCAATTAACCTTAGATTGATTATTACTACAAATTCCACCCATTTCAACCCTTTAGATTGTCTTCCTTGAACCCTAACTTCAACTAGTTTCATTTTTCAATCATCCAACTTCCATTAAGGTTTCCAAGGCATGAAATCAACATCACAAGAACAAGAACAACATTTAAAGAACTTATGAACAAGTAGGAGAAGGGAATCATAACAACTCACCTTAGGGTTTATAATGGAAGGTGATCTTTCTAACTTGATGGATTCCCCTAGATGATCCCACTTCAAAAACACTCTTGAACTTGAAAATGGTGGAGGAATGACTTGGCTTCAAGAAAATGGGTTGAGAGCTTCCATGGAGTTTTTCTATGTCTTGCTAGGAGAAGTATGGAGTAAAAAAAAATGAAGGAGGGAGAAGGGAGTAAGAGTGAGGGGTTAAAGGGGGGGGGTAGAGTGGAGGATGAATGGGGAGGGAAACACTTGGCAAGGATTTGGAATGAAGAGGGAATTGGCCCCCCTCTTCTAAATCTAGAGGCTTTCACCACTTTTTAAAATAAAATAAATCCTTATCCAATTAATTCATCCTACCCAAATAACCTCCTCAAATATTTATCATATTTCCATTTTTATTATTTCCCCAAGTTTCTTTATTTAATACTCAATAATTTCTCAAAAGATTCTAAATTTACTTCTCATCCAATTTATCTTAAATTAAGAATCTAAAGACAAAATTGAACACATAAAGCTATCATAATCATTAAAAGCATATAATAAGATATTTAAATTTAGTGCCTAGGATTGGGGTCGTCACATATCCCAATGGTTAATGACAACCCATTTAAAACAAAATTTTGATAACTTACACCAGTAAAAACCAACTCCAAATATTTCTTCTTTCACATGAACCCACCCACCCACCCCCACTCTCCAACTTTATCTTCTTCCTTACCCCAAATCCAATAATATTTTTGAAATAAATTAATGCATAAATCAAATAAGAACAGAAGAAGAAGCGTCACCGCCAGCGGCTTTGCAACGAGTGGCGGATCGGGCTTTAGAGAGAGCTTTGAGAGGAGTATGGAGTCTGCCTCCACATGATTTAGACCATGATTAGTGGTGAACGAAATTTCGTTCACCAAGAGCAATTCCGTGAACGAAATTTCGTTCATGGCAATTAGTAGTGAACGAAATTTCGTTTTTGAGTTTCGTTCTTTTTCTCTATAAATAGAGTCTAATTTTATAATATTTGACATAATTTTAATGTTTTACTATTTAAAAATGACAAAAAAAATTATTTTTTATATTTGATAAAATTTTAATTTTTTATATATTTAAATTTTCTCTTGTGTCAAACGACGTCGTTTAGATCAAAATTTCAAAAGCGTTAATTTTTCCCCTATAAAGATGCATCATTTTATTTATGAACGCGTTATTTTCTGTTCGTTTGTTTGTGTGTTGTATTTTAATTTTTTAATTTTCATGAGTGTAATGTTTTAAATTATCGTAATTTAACGTTTATTTACGAGTGTTTAATTTTTTAAAATTGTGCAATTAAATAAAATAATAAAATATAATTATATTTATTGTTAATGATGTTAATAAAAAATAATATTTATTAATGTATATTATTAATTTTATAATATCAAATTTCTATTAAAAAATATTTCTGTGAACGAAAAATTTATTTACGACTACAAAATATAAATTAACATGAGCAAAATTTCGTTAACGGGGCTAGGCTAGGCTAGGCTAGGCTAGGCTAGCTAGTTTCATTCAAAAATTCGTTCACCCCTCCGGTGAATTGTGGATGCTCTTAGAATCCTAGGGGTAAGCTAAATGATTAGTGGGGTTAGAAAATGTCAAACTTTATTTATGGTGTGGCCCAATCCCATGTGTGCACATGCACATGAACTCCCGAGTGTTTGACGTTTCATTATCCCTCTTCATCACCTCACCTGACTCGCAAATCTGGAATTGTTTTAATTTGCTCAAGTTTCATGAAGGATTTTTTAATATTTGTTCAGTCTCATTTTATTTGAACACATTTAACTTTTAATAATTATATAAGTGAATTTTAATAAAATATTATTAACAATTTAATCATTATAGTGAGATTCTAGGATTTTTTATTGATAAATTATTAAGTAATCTAATAATAACAATTTTTAAAATTATTAAGATTTTTTATTGACCATCAAAAATTAAATATGACCAAACAAAATAAGACAGAGAAAGTATATAAATACTAGGTTTATGTAGAAATTTAAATTGGGATAATAATTTCTCTTGTTATTCTTCTCACATGGAGGAAGAATTTATATGAGATTACAAAAGAGTTGTAGTCAAAAGGAAACATCAAATAAGGAAATAAGAAATTCAAAGGAAAAAGGAAACATCAAATAAGGAAATAAGAAACCCAAAGGAAAAAGGAAACATCAAATAAGGAAATAAGAAACCCAAAGGAAAAAGGAAACATCAAAGAAGGAAACACAATCTCAGCTGCGTTACACCCTCCCTCAAGTTGGAGCGTGAGGATCAAGAATGCCCAACTTGCTAAGTAAAACATCAAACTGTTGCTTCCCGAGAGCTTTAGTAAATATGTCAGCTAACTGAGTCTTCGTTGGAACATAAGAAGGGGCAATAAGACCATTGGAGATAGCGTCACTGACAAAATGACAATCTACCTCAATATGCTTGGTGCGCTCATGATAAACAGGATTCTTGGCAATGTGAAGAGCCGATTCACTGTCACGTAAAATGGGAATAGCCTTGGGACGATGGACACCCATGCTCAACAAATAAACCCTTCACCATTTAAGCTCGCATGTAAGAGCCGCCATGGCGCGGATTCAAACCTCGGCGGAAGAACGAGAACAAGAGGTTGTTTCTTAGTCTTCCAAGATACGGGAGAATGCCCGAGAAAACGAGCCACCCGGTAAGAGAACGACGAGAAATGGGCATACAGCCTCACCCGAGTCACACCATCCTTGAAGAGTGAGATCGTCCGTCGCGCAAAAGAATGCCTTGCCCGCGTGCCTTTGAGATATCGAACCACCCGTAGAGCAGCCTCCCAATGCTCGGAACGAGGTTCATTCATGAACCGAGAAAGGATGTGGACCGAATATGCAAGATCCGGCCGAGTTACACCAAGTAAATGAGTCGCCCAACTAGGCGTCGATAGCGTTCCGATCTTCCAAGATAGCACCGGTAGCAACACCAAGCTTATGGTTAGGTTCAATGGGAAGCTAGAGGGCTTCGAACCTAGTAAACCGGCCTCGTAAATAATATCCAATGTATACTTTCGTTGGCAGCACGTAAACAGGCCATCAGGATTGCGAGCAACCTCAATGCCAAGAAAGTATTTCAGAGACCCGAGATCCTTCATTTTGAAGCACTCACACAGGTACTTTTGAAGGATAGCAAGGCGGAATCGTTCCCGGCTATGATGAGATCGTCAACATACACAAGCACATTTATCTGGATGGCACCTTTGGTGAAGGTAAACAGAGAGTAGTCAGAGTAGGACTGGAGGAAGCCATAAGTCTTCAAGGAAGTCAACAACTTGGTGAACCAACAACGAGGGGCTTGCTTCAGACCATATAGGGACTTATGAAGACGACAAACCGTGTTGGTGTTCGGTGCCGCAAAGCCCGGAGGGGGTTTCATATAAACTTCTTCTGCTAAGTCGCCATGTAAGAAGGCATTGTGAACGTCCATCTGATGAAGCTCCCAATTCTTGGAAGCAAAGAATAGCAAGGAAAGCCCGAACAGTGACCATTTTAGCCACATGAGCAAAAGTTTCTGTGTAGTCGATGCCTTCTTTCTGATGATTGCCAAGAACAACTAGCCGAGATTTCAGCCGGTCAACTGCTCCGTCAGAATTGTACTTGATCTTATAGACCCATTGACATCCTAGAGCCCGTTTGCCAGGAGGCAGAGACACCATGGACCATGTGCCATTATCCTCCAAGGCACGAATTTCCTCTTGCATTGATTGTTTCCAGCCATCATGAGCCATGGCTTCACGAAAGGAAGTCGGCTCTTTAGCCACCGTAAGAGCTGCAAGAAAGGTACGATATTTCGAAAACCGATCACGCTTATATAGTGAGCTATAGGATAGGGAGTACCCGAGGAACCGATTGAAGACGGAGAGGCGGGAGATGGACTAGAAGATGTAGTAAGGGCCACAAAATCGCGAAGACGAACGTAAGGCAATTTCTGTCTCATACCCCTCCCTAAAAGATCGGATCCAGAAGTCATCGAAGAGACCGACGTTGATGCGAGAGGGAGCAGTGGAGCCGGAGGAGCCAGATCAATGGGAGCCGGAGCAACCTCTTCCCGTACATCGGATAGAGGAGCGGGCTCGCTGCGATCCGAACAATGAAGGAGCAAATGAGTCTTCTTCAATAGGAAAATCAATGTGACCAAAAGCTTCTTCCTCAGCAAGAACATCAACGTAATCCTGGATATGAGGAACAAGTAGTAGAATCGCTGTATGAAAACACGTCTCAAAGAACTTGACATCACGAGAGACGAAAAATTTCTTGGTCTCAAGATCAAACAGCTTCCACCCCTTTTTACCAAGAGGATACCCCACGAAGATGCATTTACGATCGCGACTAGCAAATTTGTCACCCCTAGCCTGCTGATTATGAGCATAACACATCGAACCAAAACTCGAAGAGAATCATAAAAGGGGTTTTTGCCAAACAAGATATCGTAGGGAGTTTTGTTATCCAACAATGGGGAAGGGGTTCGATTAATCAAATGAGCAGCGGTAAGTGACCGCTCGCCCCAAAAGTAAATGGGAAGGTGAGCCCGAAACCTCAAGGCTCTAGCTATGTTCAAAATATGACGGTGTTTACGTTCGACACGCCCATTTTGTTGAGAGGGTGCCAACACATGATGTTTGAAAAAGAATGCCGGTGGAAAGAAAATAATCAAACAGGAGTTAAACTCGTGCCATTATCGATTGAACAATTTTGATTTTTTGAGAAAATTGTCGATCCACCATTGCAACAAAGGCCATAAACATGCGAAAAACTTCCGTTTTATCAACTAGTAAATAAATTCAAACAAAGCACGTGAATAATCATCTACCAAAGTCAAAAAATAACGGGCACCACAAGAGGAAACATGGGTGTAAGGACCCCACAAGTCACAAGTGAACTTTCTCAAAAACTCTAGTAGATTTATACTCACTAATAGGAAAGCTATCTCTAGAATGTTTAGCACGAAAACAAACGTCGCAAGGTTGATGAAGACTACCCGACAAATGAGAGACCTGAGGAAGAAGTTTTACTACTTTTTCGTAAGGATACCCCATACGATTATGCCACAACTCGAGCAAAGCAGATGCATTGTTGACGTAAACGTGACAAGCGTGAAGGTGCGCCTCCGAAGTAGTATAGTCCATCCCGCCTAACACCCGTTCCAATCAGTTCCTCGACCGGTCCCGTATAGCACACATAGAAGCATTAAAATGGACAAAGGCAATGAACATCATCAGATAATTGAGAAACAAAGAGAAGACTGCAGCTTTAAATTTGGTATATAAAGAACATGATGAAGAACAAGGGTGTCTGTCAGCGAATGTAACCCTCAATATGTGCAAACACAGAGGTGCCGTTAGGAAGCTTGGCCGACGGGGGCAAGCTTGTATAGAGTATGAATCAAAGAGACAAGCAGCTTTCCGGCCACATGATTGGATGCTCCCGTATCAATGATCCAAGAAGATGTCTTAGACGTACCACGAAGGCGATTATCCGGAATACGAGTGTTACCAACTAGGCCGGCCAAAGCATTCCATTGTTCTGCAAGAAACAAGGATGAAAAACCGGCTTGGGCGGATCCGGCACCTATGCCGACTGGGCGGCACCAACTTGGGCAACCGAGTTGATCCGCGCAACTCCTCTCCCTCGACCTTGCTGAGGACGACCGCCACCACGAGCACTTGTTTTTCTACCGTCTCCCCACCATTCTGGATAACCGACAAGCTCAAAGCAAGAAGAGACATCACGGCCCTTTTTCCGACAAATGTGAACATGTAAGGTGGGATTTATCGGGCTTGTCACGACCACGAGGCCACCGGTTTTGAGGGAAAAGCCAACCGCATCCTGAGGTTCATCAAGAATTGGTTTAGCAAGTCGTACTCGCTCACCCGCGCTATCAATCGGGTAAGCTCGATCGAGAGCGGGCGAGGATCCCTAGACAAAGAGGTTAGTACGAAGAGAGGCATAGTATTCAGAATTTAAACCCACAAGAAATTCATGAAGCTTTGCCGGTCTCCTCTTCGTGCCGCGTGCTTCTCGTCTGTCCACAGCAGCTTGTCGCAAAGCAAGAACAATCTATAAGCGGCTCGTAATTGTGCGTAGATTCCCATAATCCACTAACTTACCGAAATACACAAAGAATGTGCACGGCTCTTGGTCCGCTCACATCGTGCTATTGACATCTTCGCTGTTGAATGCGAGGTCCATCCACCAACGCATATCGAGATTCGAGAGAATCCCACAAACGCCTAGCATCCCTATACTGGGCGCGTGCTCTTAACCTCGGGATCAATAGTGTTCATGAGCCATGATACCAACATAGCATGAATAGTATTCCAATCTAACTCGGTGCAAGGAGAAACTACGGATGGAATAGATCCATCCAAGAAGCCGAATTTGCGTCTAGCCTCAAGCAGCTGGCCCGTATATCGCCAGCCCAATCATCATAGTTATCACCACGGAAGCGAGTAGGAGTTATGAAATCACCAGGTCGATCTTGGGGACCTAGGTAGAAAGGAGAGTTGTATTCAATCTTCAAAATCGGAGGAGGTCTTCCATCACCACCACCGGCCGGTGGTGCTTGTTCCGCCATCTATCAAAAGCTTGTGTATGCTAGCTCTGATACCATGTAGAAATTTAAATTGGGATAATAATTTATCTTGTTATTCTTCTCACATGGAGGAAGGATTTATATGAGATTACAAAAGAGTTGTAGTCAAAAGGAAACATCAAATAAGGAAATAAGAAACCCAAAGGAAAAAGGAAACATCAAATAAGGAAATAAGAAACCCAAAGGAAAAAGGAAACATCAAAGAAGGAAACACAATCCCAGCTGCGTTACAGTTTAAAATAGTTACTTTTAAACAAAAATTTTAGTTCAAAATAATTTGGTTCAAAAACATTGAAATTCCTAATATATTCTTACGTTGAAACCTGTTTTAATTTTATTTATTAGTTTCTTAAAATTTATGAAAAAAAAAAAAACCGAAACTATTATTTTGATTTGATGAGTATTAGTTGAAATTTAATTAATAATATATACTAAATATTTTGTATAACCATAAACTCAATTAATAATTTTATTAAAAGTAATTTATGATCAAAATTAAAACGTGTCGTCCGTCACAAAAGAATTGCCCCTCAATCTGATAATAAATGTCCCATATTTCTTTGTGGCATGTTTTTAAATACGATATTTATTATTGGAGGGATGGATTAATTGCAAAAAACAGTTTTCAATTTTCAATTCCTTGCATGGGTCCCTCCCTCCCTCTTTTGCATCATCTCCTAACATGCGGCTTTTCTCCGAGTTGTGTGATTTGGAAGATAGTAGTCAATAAAAGATCGTTAATTGTTAGACATCAAGATTAAAATATCTTAATCTTGTCCATGAAATATGTTGGAATTTTGATTTTGTAAAAGTAAAGTTTGACCGACTTTAACCGAGAATTTCATTGGATTTCATTTTAGGAAAATGAAAATTGATTGAATATTAATAATCTATATTTGGAGTAGATTAATTTGATATATTTACTTTCTCAAAACCAATAAGTGGTGAATGAGAAATTAATGTTCAAAGTATGCAAAAAGAAATGGGTATATGAAGAGTTTATGGGATATGTAATAGTTATCCCACATTGCTTAAAGATGTAAAGCAATGATAGTTTATAAGTGGATCCATCCAAGGAAGGAGACATCAAGTTGATCTCCTTGGGCCAACCATGGATCCAAGTGGGCTATTGAGCTAGTTTTGTTCTAGCTTAAAATGGACCCACAACCCGCGAAGCGCACGAAGGGCGGTTTAGGGCGCACTTTGCACGACTGCATCGTCGCTAGGAGCTAAGGAGCCTTAAACTTTTGACAAAAGTTGGCTCGGTTCATGGTTCGATTTGGTCCAAGGCGGGTTCGGCTTAGGTGGTTCGGTTCTGGTTCATGGTAATTGGGCTAGGTCCGTTTGGGTCTTGGGCGAGTGGGCCGCTTGGGGGGTGGATTGGGCCGAGGCCCAGTGGGTTCAGCAAAGGGAGGATCCGGATTGGAGTAAAAGGTTGTGATGGTTCTTGGAAAGGTGGGTGTGACCCATGCCTTTTCAAATAGGCGGGTCAAGGCTATTGGGTCGACCCAGCAGATCTCCTCCCTCCATCTAGATCTAATCCAATGGTCCAGAATCTACCAGACACCAATTGTGCCTATTCCCAAGAGATACCCTAACTCTTCATCTACTATAAATAACCCCCACTAGTTTGTCAAATTGATTCACTCACTCAATCTTCACTTCACATGTTCAATCTCTCCTCTTACTAGAAGTAGAAAATCACTTATCTAACAGAGTTAACTAACTCAGTTAGATATTTAACTGAATTATGGATTCAGTCACAGAATTCAACGGAATTCTTAATATCATCTGTTAGAAGATAAAGCATTTCGTTACATAAGTCTTCTTCAAAGTCTGAAAGTGTCAAACACGAATTTTGTTCGCCGAAGTCATTAATTTGGAGTGCTCCTATTAATGACTGTAAAGTCGTTTTATCTTGAGAGAACATTGCCGCAGACCGTTAGCACCAGTGCGGGGCAATATCTTCTTGCGGAGATTGTGTCCAACACAAGACTCGACTTCGTTAATTACTCGGTTTGCTTTAATTTTTGTATTCTAGCTTATCTTTATTTCATGTCCCGTTAATTATGTTATGCTTCATTATTTATTTGTCATTTCGTTAAATTCAAGAAAGCCTTATTTATTGTCAAATAGACAATATTCCCAACAATCGCAAGAAGATATTAACGTTTTCTTGTTTTTATGACAAATATGAGCCAATGATGATGGACAACCAAAGGACTTTTTCGTTAGAGATTTAACGAGAAAAATGACGGTTTCCAAGGAAGGATAACTAGAAGAGCATTGGAAGTTAACTAGAAGATAACGAGAAGGTCAACAATAATTCCGGAAGTGATTCAAAGAATTGTTGACAACATGGAGCGAACTTATAATCGAATAACCAAATTCGCCTAGGCATATAACCGAAGAGGATGAGGATGATGATCCAAATTCACCAAGGCTTATAACCGAAGAGGAAGAGGATGATGATCCAAATTCGCCAAGGAAAATAAGCCGAGGAGAAAGAGGATGATGATCCAGATTGCCAAGGTAGATAACCGAAAAGGAGGATGATGATGATCCAGATCCAAAAAGACAAATAGCCAATCCGCGAAGACAAATAGCCGCAAAAGAATGGGATCATGAAAATCTCATATGTAGGACGTACATACTGAGTAGACCAAATGATGCCCGACAAAGAGCACTGTCTCGTGGGGACAACCAAAGAGTTGTAGAACACTTTGGAACAGACTATAAGGTTCAAGGAACCATCTCCAAAATTTGTTACAAGATGTGGTAAGACCAATCACGTAGCAAAAATTTGTCATATTCCATGAAGGGAAATAGACAACTGAATCATTGAATACCGAAGCGGGTATTAGGCTGGAGGAAGTAAATCAGTTTAAACATTTTGCGTTTTGACTCTTTGAATGGATACTTGCTAAGAGTGTGACTATTCAGAGAGGCACACCCGGATCGGCCGTGCACAGACATAGAGCACGCCCGTGCAAGTATGGAGCGGCCATGCCAAGTTTGGTGACCCGGCCGTGCAAAGCATAGAGCGGCCGTGCAAAATTGTTTACTCGGCCGTGCACTGCTGAGGCACCAGTTCAAATAAGTTGGTCATCTGCAATTTCTAGGACCGCAGGTTCGTCCTCATCTGCAAGCACCTCACGAATATAGCTCATTCTGGAGCTAGTTTCGGTGGTTTTCTGAGACTTTGAGATCTTGATGTTTTCCTCGGGGGTATCTATCTCCACACTTTTGGATTTCTTTCTGCTCTTCACGACATGTTCCAAGAAGTCTTTGGGGGTGGCCCTCACACATCCAATCCCTGCCCGAGTGGGGAATTTAACTCGTTGGTGGGGAAGTGAGGCCACCATCCCAAGTTTAGCTTGACTTGGAATGCCTATGATCGCATGGTAATCACTAGTCAAATCCATGACTACGAAATTGACTGTGGCTTTGGCTAGGAAGGGATGATCACCGACTTCAAGTTCCAGCTCCACAGTTCCCTTGGCTCCCACCTTGTGATTGGTGAATCCTTCTAGCCTTCCATGATAGGGTTCCAACATGGTGTCTTTCAAGCCCATCTGTTGGAAGGCTCAAATTTGAATAATATAGGATGTCACGGGAGGCCCCCGTGTCAACGAGGAGTCTTTCGGATTCAACATTGTCTATTCGGCCTTTTATCACCAAGGGTTGTTCACGAGCTGCTCGGCTTCCAGCCAACTCATTAGGAGAGAAACTAATGACCTCTTCTGCTTTATGGATCCAAGCAGGAACATGGTATACTTTGCTCAGCTCGTGGATCTGGTCCCTTAATTTTCTGGTAGAAGTTACCTCTTCCCGTATCACATGCAACTTGGCCCTAGGAGGCCTGCGGTCTTCATCCTCGCTTTTGTCGTCATCTTCACTTTCCTCTTCCTTCCGCTTCCGCTTGTTGTCTTTTTTCATGACATAACGATCTAACTTTCCCTCGTCGACCCATTTTTGAATTATTTTCTTGAGGGCCCAACAGCCATCAGTGGTGTGCCCGTGGTCTTTGTGAAAATCACAGTATTTGTTCATGTTACGAGGGAATTTTGGCTTGTCAGTCATTGGATGGGGTGGAGGAAGGTTGACCAGCTGCATGATTTCAGAGATGGGTTTTGTAAGAGGAGTGAATTCAAGCTTTTCCGTGCTCCTTGTCTTATTTTTCCCTTTGGAACCTTTGCCGTTCCCATTATCATTCTGGCGAGTGCCTGTCGCCTCTGTTTCTGTCTTGTCAGCTCCCCTTTTCTTTGTTTTGTCCTCAGCCATGGAAATGGCATAAGCTACCTTGTATAGTTCGGACTTTGTTTGAGGTTCCCGGGCGGAGAGTTCATAAACGAGGGGACCAGATTTTAGGCCAGAGTTGAAACAAACAATGACCTCCCTATCAGTGAGGCTCTCTTCAACCTGGTCTGCATTCTTTGTTTTCTTCCTTCCTACTTGCTTTTCGCGGGCACGAGTAGGACGAGGAAGCTCAGCACCTTCTCCCTCGGCATTCACCTGACCCTTGGAACGAAGGGTCATGGAGAGGGGAGGAGGGGCATCTGGCTGAGGTAGAGGAGGAGGAGGAGGCAGCTCCTCGGCTCCAGTGTTCGCCCCGTTTACCTGGGTTGGGTCCTCAGCCGTAACACTCGTAAACTGTCCTTCCATTGTGAGTCAACAGCAAATTACCAAGTGTAAATTTTCCAAAAACCACAATTTCAATAAAACCAAATTTATGGCCAAAATTAGGGCAAATTTTGACCACACACAAACAGCTAATTGTGATTTTTTTTCAACACCAAAAAATTCAAGCCAAACTGGGGCGGAATTTAATGCTAAAAACGCCTCCAACGGAATCTGGGTAAATTCCGGTTGAAACTTGCAGATTCCGGCGGTTTCAAGAACAGAGCCCAAATGATTCCAGAAATTCCGTTCAATGAGAGAAAAATTCCGGCAAGAAAATTGGCTTTTAGCGAGCGTTTTCCAGGCCAAACAAAGGGTGTTTGAATCGATTTCCCGGCAATGGAACCAATTGATGATGTCAAAATCGTCAAAACAGCCCAAATCCAAGCGATGATTGCTCCGGTGATTGCAAGGCCTAAAAATAAGAGAAAACACGTAAACTAAGCCGGGGCGGATCCGGCTAAAGGCCCTCCGGCGTGAGAGTAAGTTCACGGTTTGTATGTGAGAACACAAATTGACAGAGTTTCCCCAATGTAAAACGTAACGTACCAAATAATGAGCCATGGGGCTTGTATTCATAGGGATGAATTGATAGAATCCATGTTGAAATAAACTTGTAAAGAGATAAGATATAATCCTAAGAGAATTATATCTGATGAGGAGTCCTTGTTTGACTTGAAGTGATGTTGGTAATTATAATCCTGATTGGATCATTCTTGTATGTATAATCCTTGTTGAATAAGGATTGTATTACTGCTAGCCGAAACGCCGAGGAACATAAATGTTTTACCTCGGCCTTGGCAAATAAACCGAGGTAAATGATTCTGCTTCCTCGTCATTTGGAGATTGGCCGACATGTATATATGCCGGGGTAAATGATTTTATTTCATCGTCAAAATGATGAAATGCCGAGGTAAGAACTTTTCTCTCCTCATCACTTGCGACATGACGGCCCAAGCATGATGTCATAAGACCGAGGTAAACGTTCCTCGTCATACGAGGAAGACCTTACTCGGCCCTGATACTTGGTTATTTAGATAATATTCATGGCCCAATTCAATTAGGCCCAGCTCGAGCAAGCCCATGTTCGTATCTCAGTTTATACTGTTCAATTGATATTTTATTTATCATTAATAAAAAAAAAATAAAAAATAATGTAAAGAATGTGGACAAAGTAATAATAAAGATTGATGATGAGCATAAATTACCCGGGGGGGGGGGTGTTGATCCATATGGACCGGCTCACATAAATTGGTGGACGAATAAAGCTTAAAAGAGTGTTTAATTCATTTCATTAGCCAAAGAACTTTAATTAAATTGATATTCAGTATCCCTTTTTATACAAATAGTTAGAAATTCAATATTTATTAAAAATGCAATATTTATAATTGATTAAATCATTTAATAATAAAAATTATCCCATTAAAAAAAATCATTCGAAAAACCTGATTAGAATAAAGAAACGTACTTAATGATTGAAGAAATATACCTGAAGTAGTAGTTTGCGTAAAGCCACCATGTGGAGAGACTTCTTTTCTTGCCAAAGCCAGTTTATTTTTATGCCCTTTCAAACTTTTGTTTTCCTCTTTTCGGTCCTATCCATTCTTCGCTACTACACCAATTTAATTAAGGTAGGATAGTACATTTATATAACGTCGTGCGACTTCAGTCACGCGATGTAAAAAAAATAACTTGCGAGATGCAAACGGGCAACAATGTTTAAAATATGGCTAAGTTTTGTTCGGAAAAAATATTTTTCGTAAAATGATCTCTGAAAAATATTTTTTGAAAGTGAAAATATTTTTCGAAAAATAACATTCGATTGTTTGATAAATCTAAGAAAAATATTTTTCATCATGTTTAATAAATATAAAAATAATATTTTCTGACGAAATAAAAAATTGGGGAGGTAGGGTAGGTGAATGGGGGGATATGGGTAAGGTAGGTGGTGGCGAGAGAGTGAGGTAGGAGTTAGGATTAGCATAGGGTATAGTAGTGGAAATGTAGTGGGTAGGTAGAGTGAAGCTAGGGGGTTGGGGTGAGTTGGTGAGTGATTGAAGGGTGGATAGGATAGGGTGTACGGGTGGGAATTGTTGGGGAAGTTGTTAAAAAATAATTTTAATATAAGTAAAAAATTGACGAGAGAGTGGGGGACGTAGCATGGGCTTTAAGGAGAGTTGTTAAAAAATAATTTTAATATAAGTTAAAAAATTGATGGGTGGTGGGTGGGGGGGGAGGTTAAGGGGTGGTAAGGGTGGTGGGTGGTTTGAGTAGCAGAAATTCGAAAGTTATTTTCCTTAGGAACTGATGAGCCCGGACCCTATAAACCGGGCTCAATCTCGCTCTGTTCCAAAGGTCATATATATAATGTGGCACTCTTCAGACTGCGTGGACCACGCTTATCCAGTTCACGCTTATCGCGGTCTCATACCAGACTCCCGGTTAAATATCAAGCTTGTGGGACACGATTCTGTACGAGCTCTGACACCAGCTGGCAGACCTGTCACTATCACATTAAATGGTGGCTCATGTGTGTATGACGCGCGTGGAGGCGCCGTACCAACTGTCGCATGCCCCTATATCCTCGTCCAATCAGAGACATCCTTCTACAATACTCTGAGCTTTATTGTACGATCCAACTGAGCGTGGACATGTGTCATAGATCAAGATAAATATCCCCAAAGGTTGAGATCTCTCCAACTGGTCTTCCTCTCTACTATATATACTCTCACTTGTCCTATAAGGAAAGGTAAGTCACATTCACATTGTCTAAACCCTATTAAATAAACACACCAAGACATTCCAAGTCTTATATCTCAGTTATTAAACCTCAAAGGTTTTACAGTCACACTCGAGGTTCTGAGCCGGAATCAACCCCGATTTGGTCTCCCATGATGCTTATTTGTTTATGTTGTGATCTAGGTACAACGTTTAGTCAAGCCAGTTATTCATCCTTGTGAGACCACGAAAGTTGTAACGTCATCAGTGGTTTCATTGTCGGAAAACGCTTTTGCTTTCTCATCTGATCGTGTGTCTTTCTAAACACCTCTCTCAAACACTAATTAGCCAAATTAAGTTCTTCATCTCTCACTTTCGAAATGACTGAAAGTTTGTAAAATGTTAGTTACATTACCCCACCCGGAAATAACTAGTCTTCTCCCTCTAACGTTAATCCTGTTAGACCAAACACCTCAGCCTTTATTAGTTTGGGTGGCCGTACTAATAGTCAAGGCACTCTTACTCCTACTTAAAGAGATGTTAGGAAAAATCTTGAGGCTTCCTGCAGTGAGAAGGCCCCTCAAACCAACAGTCTAAAAAACCCAACCTCTCCTATAACTCTTGAATTAATATTAAAGAGAAGCCAAGATTTTGCTGAGATGGCTATGCTGGTGGCTGAGGCCATGGCCATAAATGATGCCAACGGTGGCGTTCCCCTACAAGAGGGCTCCCTATAGCTAAACCAAGGAATCCGGACTAAGTCTATAGCCAGTCAGGCTAGGGGAACCAAGAAGTTGAGGGTACCTTTCATTGAGCTCGATCACGATGAGGAAGATGAGGAGGAAGAGGGAGAAGAAGCTAAATCTACTTATTTCCCCGAGAAATCCCAAGCTAAACCATCTGCTAAGTCCAAGGGAAAGGCCGTGATTTCTCCTTCCAAGAAAATGAAAACAAATAGCATGAACCTAGACTTAATAAAATTTATGCAGCAAATGTGGGAAACCCATCAACATGGCATTTCCATATAGGGAAATTTGAAAGGCAGAAGTGTAACGCCCCGAGCCCGAAGACCGGGTCGGAACGCTATCAGATTTGACGGACTATCCTCACAAACCACCACAAGTCTTTCCAAAGACGTGTCAGTCCTCACTTACGTGCTCACCGAGAAACTTCCAATGGGTCACCCATCCTAGAATTTCCCAGTGTCAAGCACGCTTAACCTTCGAGTCCTTATAGGATGAGCTTCCGAAAAGAAGATGCATCTTGGTGATATGAGTAGCACTAATCAAATCATATCAAACATATCGTGCACACACATTTTTGGGGGCGCCACAATCTCCCCCACTTAGGATCCTGTCCCGCAAGGCCTACTTGGAAACCCCGGGCAGTGTGGATCCAAGAGGGGCTCATACGGATCCAAGAGGTGACTCCCACCGACTCCGCGGTGTGCCCTTTGTTCCGCACAAAGACTTTGCTCCACACTTCCGGCCGGTCCCGCTCGATACCATTTGTAACGCCCGAGCCCGAAAACCGGGTCGGAACGCTATCAGATTTGACGGACTATCCCCACAAACCACCACAAGTCTTTCCAATACGTGTTGTCCTCACTTACGTGCTCACTGAGAAACTTCCCAGTGGGTCACCCATCCTAGAATTTCCCCAGGTCAAGCACGCTTAACCTTGGAGTCCTTATAGGATGAGCTTCCGAAAAGAAGATGCATCTTGGTGATATGAGTAGCACTAATCAAATCATATCAAACATATCAGGCACACACATTTTTGGGGGCGCCACAAGAAGCCCTATTTTATAAAGATAGGCCGTATTGTGTAAAGCCTTAGCTACCTCATTCACGGGCAAGGCCCTATCATGATGCTGGCCCTCAAATCAAAATCCCTTTACAACTTTGAACAATTCCGGAATGCCTTTTTGAACTCCTTTGCTGGGGCTGGTGAGCCCGCGAGACCGAGTACCGATCTGGTCAGAATCAAGCAGGGACCGGGAGAAACCACCAAATCATACGTCACTCGGTTCAGAAAAATATCCGAGCAGATTGTGCACCTGTCTGAGAGTGATATCCAAGTCTATTTTGAGGGCGGTCTGACCTCCAGCTTCCTAAAGATGAACTTTTCCTCAGGCAGGCCAAAGGACGTGGAAGATATGTACGAGAGAGCCACAGCTGTTACCTCCGTGGAAGAGCCCGCAGAACTTGCTGTGGCGAAAGAAAGAATTGACCATGTTAAGGAAGCTGGCCAATTATCCAACCGTGGTCATAGCCAGGGGAAAAATGGAAACTGCAATACTGACAAATTCAAGAAAATTGTGGATGAAACAGTTTATACTCCCCTGACCGCACATCAGGCTGCCATCTTAAAAACTACGGAAGCTCCTCCTCCTCCTCCAATGACAAGAAGGCCGAATGAGATGTTAAGAAGCAAATTATGTGACTATCATAATGACATCGGCCACAATACGGAGGATTGCCTCTAGCTGAAAATAACAATATCAAAAAGTTGATAATGGCGAGCTGGCCAACTGGATCAAAGGCAACAACAACAAAAACAACAGTAGGGATCAAACTCAATGAGGCCTAGAAAGGAGAGAGATAAACGATGATGATGACAAGAAGGGGACATACGACATTAATTACATCGAAGTGTAGGCTCCCTCCATCACCCAGCTTTCTCATCAAATCATGACCCTAGAAAAGGTCTTTTTGTTGGTGTTATGCCCTAGGCTTACACTACAAGAAAAAGTATTATTAGGATCAGCCATTGCATGTCCTTAAAAGTAAATTTTCCGTCTCCAATAGTTTTAAGGTCACTATAAGGACAGGAAACGGGGGTCTGAAATAACATGCGACTCAAAAAGATTTAGGACCCCCATCACCGTCCCAAAAATATTATTAAGGTCGAGGATTGTCGCCCCTAATGAAAATAGAAAAATATTTTATCATTTTGGCGGGAAAAAACTTGAGCCAAACAATTTTTTTGATACGTGTTTGTTGGGTCAAATTTGCCGACCCAAATAATATTGGCGGCTTTTTTTGGTGGGTACATTTTGTAGACCTAGATAAGGATTGAAGCTAAAATATAAAATATTTTTCATTAATTAATTGAAACGATTCCCTAATTTTTGAGTTATTTATAAATAAACAACATGCAAACATTTATATGTATAAATATAATCGATCTAATGTTCAAATAATAAAAATTAATGTATTAATCAAAGTCAACCAACTCAACCATCTAAATCAAGTCAATTTTTTTTCCTAAAATGTAATCCTATATCCACAACAATTCAAATACTATATGACATTCTTTGATCTAAAAAGTGATTCTTGATAGCGTTCATCCATCTTGCTCTTCTTTGAAACTCATGCATCACTGTTAACAAGTGAAAGCTGGAAGAAAGAAAAAAAATTATGTAAAGAGAAAAATAACCAATCCCTTGATAAACAGCAACAATAAGACATCTAAATCAGTATACATGGCATTAGCAAGACAAGTTACAAGACTATAATTATCAATACAAGGTGTAGTCCAAATACTCCAAAAAGAGTAATTAAGTATCCCCAGCTGTCTTGAATAAGAAACATACAACTTTGTTTTCTCAACCCTTATCGAACAAATCAATATGCTTCCCAATTTAGTGGAGAGACCTTACCTATCTCAATTGATGATCATCCAAATTCAATTATTTGATACTCTAAAGCAATACTGCCTTTCTGGCCCCCACCATTTCAAACTGATGCTAATTTATTTAGACTATTATAATATCACATTAAGCTATAAATAGAAACCTAGGTTCTTGACATTTGACACCGAGAATAATATTTTTAAACATCTCGAGGAATAAATTTATACTTTCATAACTTAAGTATGTAAAATATTCATGTTTGCAAATAAAGTGTCATAGCAGAAAACATGTCAAACATTGATTGTACTTACTATATTGCTGGTGTTCTTTCGATGTGGAGTTAATTGTAACTCTAATTATAACTAAATCATACATTCATATAATAAAATGAAACGTACCTGATTTTCAATCTCATAAATAACATCAATTTTGATGTTGTTGGAGTCAATTTTGAATAGTTTGCAGAAAAGAGGCACATGGTTCAGCAGTACCAATATTTAACTAGACGTTGGAGAAGTTATTAGAGCATGCCTTTGGTAGGAGGTGAATTGATTACTGCTTAAAGTCACAGAGCAATATGAACCAAGAACAAAAATTGGTTAAACATATATTAGGAAATAGATTGTGAAGACCAAAATATAAAAATATTACTTGAAAAGGTTGCTTAAGGTACAAAACTACTAATAGTTGAACTTGTAAGTGAATGAGAGCTAAAATGAACCATAAGCACTTGCACGACAAGTAAATACATACATTATCATGAAAAAGTAATTGCTCCACAATATTGATCATTTTAAAAACATCACTTTAGAATTACACCATGCAAATATATGTAGATGCTACTTCATGGGTGCCTAAGCCATGCCAAAACTAATTACATAACTTACATATTCATTTATGTAAGAATGATTTATAACAAGATTATGCTCACCATATATCTTGCATAAGACTTGTCGCTGCAAATTTAATATAAATGGTAGTGCTGAGACGTTGCAGGCATCCATAAGGGAAAAAGTGAGCTATAATCACAGTAAAAAAAACCTGAGGAAACAAGAAATTTCCTCAACCTCATAAGAAATAAAAAAACTAAAGGAAATAGCATATAAGAGGGAAATCATGAATACAGTAAAAGAACCTATATAATCATCAAGAGATCATATATAGATGTGAGTAACCACGATGGAATTATGTTAACAACATCATTTAAAGAGCCTTAACCAAATAGGTAGCAGAACCTTTACTTTCATCTAAACTTCATTTGGAGCACCTACGCAGTTCAAACAACCAAAATCATCATATGATTACTGAGATGGCATCAAGATAGAAATAGTCGCAAGGTGTGTACCTTATAAGAGCGGGGTAGCATCTAGGAGGTACCAAAGATCCACTAGAAGGATGAAATTGAACTGAACATGATGAGATGATTATAAGTCTTATAACATTCCGAGTAAATAAAAAAAATAACAACAAATAACTAGATAAAAAACTCACCGATCTGAATAGTTACCCAGATGTAAGCTTAAGCAAAACAATGAAGACTCGATCTCGTTTGGATCATCCGGTATGGACTGCGATTGAAACCTTTCACCCTTAGGAAAGCCTTTAACCTCACCCTCACTAAATAATACCCCTTCGGTTCAAGATCGGCACGCTTTGAAACCCGTCTAACCATCTCCAGAAGAAGAGGGACTATCCTTGAGACTCTCGTGCTTCAAAGAAAGATTGACCGTCTCTAAGTTCAAATAATGGCGGAAAGCAATGATCCATCCTGGGGACTAGCTGAAATGCTCCTCTCAAAGGCAAAAAAAAAAAAGAGACAAAAATAAAAAAAATAATAATACAAAAAAAAAAGAGAAAGAATAGAAAGAAGAAGAAAAGAAAGAGAGCATAGTCTCCAGCGATTCTTTCAAAAGCCAAAGTCAAAGAATCCGGTCATTACTCAAAGAGGAGTCTCAGAGTGAATAAAGAGACATCACGGATGTCCCTCACCATTACCTCTAACCGACCCCAAGCCGTCCTCTCGATTTTAGAGGACAGTCCCACTACCTTTACCCTTGCCCTTGGCAAAGCCAAGATTGACCTCTCATTCTTAGAGGCATTGAAGATGCAATCATTGATTCCCTCGCCTTAGAAATCCCAAACACATACCCAAAAAACCAACCTCTCATCTTTAGAGGTTCAGTCAGCAAAAGGCCTAGCCAACCTCTCGTTTTAAGAGGTTATGATATCCTAAATCACCCAAAGACGGATCGAAACCCTGATACCCAGTCGCAGTTCCTACCGGATAGCAGCCTCATTCCAATATCGTCGAGATCTAAAACAGATTGTTGCTTAAAAAGAAGCCAAGTCCATCCCGGCTCAAAGGACCGTCAAACGAAGATTGTGCAAATTTCGTCTGTCCATTCAACGTCGCATGTGAGCATATTTCGTTTCTCCTCTGCAAACACTTGTTGTGGACGTCCCACTGGGGCTTCACATCCTTGTCTCCCATCGACACTCCAAGAGGACATGTTTTGCAAATCTCAAAATCCTCAAAGGTCCTCAAAATCCTTGAATTCCAACATTCATTCTCGTCATTCGGGATAAGCCGAACTACGGCGACCTGAGCTCCTACCAAGGAGGGGAACGTAGGCAACCATCACTGGTTCGGTCGAAATCACAAATAGATCTCAGAAAATCCGGTCTCCTCAAGGACCATTCCCATACACCTTCCATCCTTCGAAGTTTTGAATCTCGATATCAGTGGGTTTTCTCCTCAGGATTGATTAAAATATTTGTTCATATCGGCTTTGGCAGTTGAATAACCCGAACACCAATAAAGGGTTTTAAGCAGCTTTGTGATTGTGGCGAATAAGACAGGTTTTCAAGTGTCTCGGCAAGTCTTCTTCTCTACATTTCTAAGGATATAGAGCTAAACACTGTATTTCTGTCAGCAGGGGCTTCCATAAAATTTTCCACACCTTGCGATGCTTATACTCTCCCAAAAGAGTCAAAACCCAAAAGCAAAAGTGTCAAACACAGATTCAGGACCTATTCCCACCTTCGAAAGATGTGCCCCTGCACACATACATTTCTAAGTCTTGTCCGCCGACTGATTGACCGAAGCTCAAAGAACGATCTCCTCTTGGGTTACACGATGTATTGAATGCAATGAAACTGAGTGTCAGATTGGGACTGGGTCAAAGAAGAAGACTGATGGGTTCATTTGTACAAGAACACTGGGGCTGTCTTTTAAATCTCGATCCTCGGGAATGGATTGGTTACTTAAAGAGGTTACTCCATATCAGGGCTACTGAGTCTCATGCCCTAGGCCAATGGAGAAGTTTTGAAATGATGTGAAGGTCTGATTTTGAAGTCCTGCCTGCATGACTTGTTGTGTCACGTGACATAAAGTGTCCCAGCTGTCCTGAGTCGTGCGACATCTTATGACCAACACCAGACATCGGTGATCTGTAATCTGTAATCTGATCAGTACCAGGGCACGCCCCGACTTGTCTCCAACTACAAAACAGCAAGGATGCCCTGCAAACATCATGGGAGAAGGATTCATTTAGATAGCATACACACTCACCATCCATATACAAGCCAAGCCACATAAGCCATTCATACTTATGCCATAGCCATTCAAAAAAAAGTCATTCATTGTCATTATCCCAAAAAATGGACTCGTGCAGACAATAAAAATAACATAAAAGGCTAGCAACAATGTACTAAGTCTAGGAAAGGCAAAAGCAAATAAATTTTTACAAATAATAAAAGAAGAGTGTTTGTTCGTTTCTTTGCAAAAAAAAAAGGGTGCAATAATCAAAAGAGCAATGTTTTGATACAAGGGGCTACTCCGAGCCATCATCCTCAGAAACGTAGACACCATCGTCATCTGAGCTATCATCATCATCAGCATCATCACTGCCCTCTCCGTCTGCATCCCCCTCCTAAGAATCCGGATCAGCAACAGGATCATGGTAAATAATGGGGTCGTCTCGGAAGAGTGCATGAACAGCGGGAATAGCCATGGTCTCGATCTCGTAAGGATCACCAGAAGTAGCACTATCAGACTCGGGACTAGGCGGATGACGACGAGCAGTCTTGGTCCTGGGCCTGTGTGTGTCCTCAGTAGCCATATCGGTCCGAGATCTCTTCCTACTAGGCAAGCTGGGTGTAGAATCGTCATCATCAGAGCCCCGAGCCCGACGCCGCTCTCTCCAATAACGGTTGCTCCTCTCCAGCTGATCAATCATGTCCATGGCTCCAGTATAATGACGAGCAAAACTCCAGTAAATATCAGCAGAGACCTGGTACAATCAAGCAGGAGAAGAATCAGAAACCAGTCATCATGAAAGACAAGAGTTTTAAACAGTTCAAAGAGATAAAAGAAGAAAAGGCAGTTGCTTACAGATCGTGTGCCCTCCGGAAGCTGAAAATAGGGAAAAATCCTGCTAGTGTCAAGGGGAGCTCGTCTCAAGCGATCTCCATCCTGAAAGTCAACGAATGAAGGAGGTAAGGGAGCATCTGCCGCATACCCAGTAGAGGGGCCTGCACCCTGAGCATCCTGTCTCAGAGCCACCTGCGGAGACCTCAATATCGTCCTCACATAGGCTCCATAATCTCCATCATCCTCGGTGTAATTGAATGCAGCCTCCCCCTGGATCAAAGACTCCACATCCTCCAATTTCCGAGGGAACCATATGTCAGCTGGAGGATCAACCGGGACTCTAGCCATGCTGCCAGGGCCATGCTGTCTATAAACCCGCTCTCCCAAGTAAAGTGCATCCCCAGATAAACCTACCAAAAACATGCGGCACTCAGTCAAATGCAAGGCATGTCCAAGACCAATATCAGCATACCGGTTCCCCCAGGGAAACAAACTCAAACTCCCGGGAGTCCTCCGCAAGCAAACCAGGGTATCAGGATAAGAAGCTGTCACCCGTCCTCTGCTATCCGCAGTCCGGACCTTCACCCGAGCATCTTTCACCCAACGTCGCATAGCAGGAAACATAGCGGCCGGGTATGCCTCCCCCACCCGCCAAGCATAGCAGCCGATAACCTCATAAGCCCAGACCTGGAAAAGAGAAATCGAAGCAAATCAGATTGATAAAAAAAGAAGAAAAGAGAAGGATAGAAAGAAAAAATTATGCAAAGGATGGACTCAGATTGGGAAGTACCTCAAAAGCAAAGTGGCAGCATTTGAAGGACTTAGCCTCCCCCCTGCTGACATCGTCCAGAGCCAAGTACAGCTCCGCGAGTCCGGCTTCTCCCCAGGATAAATTCCCGACAGCACCCCAGTCTCTCAAAAGATCCAGTAAAGAAAGCAAAGCAGAAGACGTGGCATTGATGAACAGCATATCAAAAAAACCAATCCACAAAAAAGCGCTAGCCAATCTCAAAGCCCTTAGCCTATCCTCCTCCGTATCTGCCACCTTAGCTAGATAATCCCTGCTCTGCTCAACAATCTGACCATGAAGCTCCCCAAGCTCATGCCCGTTCCCCTTCTTGCCCCTGGGAACAAATCCGATCAACTCTGTGAAGTAGGCCTTAGTGGGAGGCTGTGGGTCATCCTCCAAAGCAGGCTCCTCTAAATACAATGGCTCATCAGTGAAAGGAAGGCCCGTAATGGCAGCAAAATCGTAAGGCATAACCGTCGCCTCTCCCCAGGAAAAATGAAAAGAATGAGTAGTCTCCCACCAAAACTCTCGAAACGCCCTCACCAACCCCGCGCTCCTCTGGGTATCCCCGATGGCCCTCGCCATCTCAAAAAAGTGGCCTAGTCCGGCGGCATATATCAAGCCCTTAGGCGAGTGCTCTAGCTCCGGACTACTGGGAAGAAGATCCCATAGCTGACCAACAACCTCCGGGGAGCCTCGGGTACGCAACTCCTGCAGGTAAACACAGCACAGGTATGAATATCCCAAGTTTTCAAAAGAAACATGTCAATAAATTGTCCCTAATTGCAATTTCATACTTCTCCAAGAAAAATTAGGGTTAAGACATTTAAACAGACATTCATGATTTCTCATAAGCTCAGAACTATAAAGCAAGCTCAAAATTTTGCAGAAAAAAGCTCAAGCAGTTCAAAAAGAAAAAAATCAATTGTTCAAAAACAGCGAAAATCAAGGGTTATGGAATTATCGTGTCTCTCTTCCCCGATGCAGAAGTGTGTGCCCTGAGTTGGGGATAGAATTCTCCTCGCATCGCTTGAGGGATAAATGGTCTCTGATTTCTCTGTGCATTTTTCCTCCGAGCAGCCAGTTGAGCTTGTTGAAGCCCCTTCTTCGTGGGTCGTGGTCTAGGAGGCATGGTCGCTAGCCAAGAGCGGAATCGATACCCTAATTCCTCTTGATTTCACTCGAAATTGTGTAAATGGATGATCTTTTCTCTCAAAACTACTTGCCTTCCTCTAAAATGTTTTTCAAAAGTGAAGACTGTCCGTTTTTATAAAAGACTGTTCATTTGCTCTAAGAGGTCGTGCGACAAACCGTGTCTCTGGGCCAAAATTTCCAAAAAACCCCCTGTGTTTTAATAATTAACACTTTGATCATTGTAGTGCTTCGAGTGTTGTTTGCCCCCGCAGGTACAACAATTAACTGAGCAAATCTCAAAGATTGTCCCTCGAAGCTCAACCGAGACAAAGAATCCGAATCCTTCAGTCCCCCCAGCAGTGCGCATCAAGATCAATGGCCCCGCCGCCAAAGCGTCAATAAGAGTTCGCTGCCCAGCAAGCAAAGTCCCTGGCTTACCAAGCAAAGCCCGGGACATAAAAGTCAATCGTCACCAGAGATGGCCCCGCCGCCAAGGCATCAATAAGAGTTCGCTACCCAGCAAGCAAAGTCCCCGTCTTACCAAGCAAAGCCCGGGACACAAAAGTCAATCGTCACCAGAGATGGCCCCGCCGCCAAGGCATCAATAAGAGTTTGCTGCCCAGCAAGCAAAGTCCCCAGCTTACCAAGCAAAGCCCGGGACACAAAAGTCAATCATCACCAGAGATGGCCCCGCCGCCAAAGCATCAATAAGAGTTCGCTGCCCAGCAAGCAAAGTCCCCGGCTTACCAAGCAAAGCTCGGGACACAAAAGTCAACCGTCAACAAAGATAGGCCCCGCCGCCAAAGCACCAACAAGAATCCGACCTCCAGCAAGCAAAGTTCCCGTCATAGCAGGCAGGGTCCCAGACCCCAAAGCCAACAGTCGACAAAAGACCGCCCTGCACCCGGAAACCGTCAACAGCAGTTAGTAGCATAGGACCCTCCGGAAGCTACATCTATCCCCAGCAGCATAAACAATAGCATCAATCCCTCCATCAGCTACATATTTCTCAAACAGATATTGGGTGACAACCGCACAGTCGAGTATTGGGTGACAACCGCACAGTCGAGTATTGGGTGACAACCGCACAGTCGAGTATTGGGTGACAACCGCACATTCGAGTATTGGGTGACAACCGCACAGTCGAGTATTGGGTGACAACCGCACAGTCGAGTATCGGTTGACAACCACATAGTCACTTCCGAACTATGATCGACTTGATTCCCTCCCAGGGATACGTAAGAATCCTTTCTCCAAAGGTCCAGCCATCCGATTCCCCAGATCAACGTCTATCCCTCCGCCTTATCCCCCAGCCGCTCATTAGGATTGGGTCTTATTTTATCGACAACCTCACTTCTTCCATAAGTGATGTTGGCGAGGGGCTCTGTAAGTACGCCAATCCAATTCGCGACCTTTCCAGATGCATTTTAACATGATAAAATTGCATTTAGGGGCGTTTTGGTAAATTTCCGGTCCATCCCGAGTCTTCCAGAAACATTTCATAAGTTTCTCGCGAAGGAAGTACTTTTTTGTATTTTTATCATGCCAAGGGACCTAAAAGGAATAAATCTGTTTTGGACTTTTCAGGTATCATCCAAGAAGGTTCCAGAATCAGATTTGGCGCCAAAAACGGTTATGGTCACCTTGTGTCACGCGACAAGTCGAAGCATGGAAAGTGGTTACGTAATGCCGTGCGACATAAGGTTACCATGAACTGCAGCTATAAATAAGACCCTACCCCTTTCAGTTTTGGATCCCAATTTCAGTCCCCTAACGTCACTCTGCACAAATTGTCTCAGAATCTCTCTCTCTCCTCCTCCCTCACCAAAATTAACCAATTCCCCTCCAATTCCCTCACCCTTCACACATCTTCAACCCAATTACTCTCCTACTTCCCCAAACACCTTAGATCCTCCAATTCAGCTCTCAATCCGTGCCTGGATCTCTATTCCAGAAGTTGAATCGAAGGCTTTTGCACCTAACTTGGTGTAGAAGTTGAGGACTACAAGGGTAACACATCTCTCTCTCTCTCTCTCTCATCTATTTGTCTAATTGTTCTTCCTTCTTCTCCACTTGATAATCAGGCTCCATCTGCCTCAAATTATCAAGTGGCAACTGCAATCTCTCTGTTTAAATTGTATGTGCTTGAGTCCAATTGCATGCTCATGATGTGATCTACTTAGATTTGCAATTTGGATGTCAAGGGAGTGTGGATCTCCCATATCCACACTCCTTTGGTTAATTCGTATCTAATTCATGTTGTTCTTATTGATTCTGGTATAATTGTTTGATTTGATTGTGCATCTGTTGAATCTGCTTCTCAGTTTGTGAGGTACCTGCAGATGGTAAACCCATGTCACGCGAAACAATGGGACATGAGAAGTCCTGTGTCACGCGACATATCGTGACCATCTGCAGGGACCATGTTTCAGTTGTAAGTTGATTCATCTCGTTAGCTTAGCATTTAGTTGTAGTTAGTATGTTTAAATGCTCAGATCTAGTTTATAATTGTGTTTCACGTTTATCTAGAGATCTCTATAATCTGTTTGTTGTGAGTCTTTGCAAGGTGACTATTGGTGTCACGCGACACATTTGGACATGAGGAGTCCTGTGTCACGCGACATAAGTGGTCCCTTGCAGAGGACTTGTTTTCAGTTGTAATCTGTTCTTATTGCTGTAAGGGGATGTGGCCTCCCTGAACAATTGGTCTACAAATTGTAATGATATCTCCTCTTTAATAAAATTCATGTTTCTTGCACTTGTTTATTATTGTTGTTTGCACATTTTTCTGAATAATTTGGATGTCTAAATTAGAAAAACTCGTCTACGGATGAGGCGTGTTGGGTGAACTCTCGGTTCTTCCCAACACGTAACCTGACCCCCAAACCCGTTCTCTTTCAAAAGGTTTTTCAAAGTGCACCTCTAAAAGCATGGCATGGCGACTCCTTCATTTTTCTATTCTAAACCGAAATTTCATTTTCGGGCGAGCGCACATTCACTAGGGGAGAATTTCGGTATTTTATTACATTCACTGATGACTTATCTAGATATGGATATGTCTATCTGATGAAGCACAAAAGTGAATCATTTAAGATATTTAGAATATTTCAAAATGAAGTACAAAATCAACTTGAAAAAACTATTAAAGTACTTCGATTTGATCGAGGTGGTGAATATTTAAGCCAAGAGTTTGACAATCATCTCAAAAACTGTGGAATCGTTTCAGAGTTGACTCCACCTGGAACACCACAATGGAATGGTGTATCTAAGAGGAGGAATAGAACCTTTTTGGACATGTTTCATTCGATGATGAGTCAAGTTGACCTTCCTATTTCCTTTTGGGGACATGCATTAGAAACTGCTGCGTTCACACTAAATAGAGTCCCTACTAAATCGGCTCCTAAGATCCCACATGAGATGTGGCATGGAAGAAAACCAAATTTGTCTTTCATGAAGATTTGGGGTTGCGAAGATTATGTGAAGAGATTTGTCTCCGATAAGTTAGCACCAAAATCTGACAAAGTTATTTTTGTTGGTTATCCTAAGGAAATTAATGGATATTATTTTTACAACCGCAATGAGAGCAAAGTGTTTGTTGCTCAATATGGTACTTTTCTTGAGAAGCATTTTCTCAATAAAGGATCTAGTTGGAGTAAAATTGATCTTGAAGAAGTTCAAGAACTCGAAGATAACACGGAACCAAGAGTAGAGATGAAGCCAAGTTCACAAGAAGTTGTGGAACCGGTTCAAGATACAGAAGTCTATCGTAGATCGAATAGGTTACGTCCGAACCCGAGAGATATGGATTTCTCGAATCGGAAAGTAATGAAGTAGAAGCATTGAGAACGACGAGCCTACTTCCTATCAATAGGCGATGTCCACTCCTGATTCAGAAAAATGGCTAGTAGCCATGAACTCCGAAATACAATCCATCCATGATAATCAAGTTTGGAACTTGATTGATCCACCTGAAGGTGTAAAAATAGGGTGCAAGTGGGTCTTCAAAAAGAAGACCGACATGGATGGGAAGGTGCATACTTACAAGGCTAGGCTTATAGCAAAGGGATATAGGCAACACTACCAGTAAAACATGTTTTAGCGGCGAAAATTTCCGCCGCTAAAATCAAAATTCCGTCGCTAAAGTTAATCACCGACAGAAAAATTTCGTCGGTGTTCCACCGCTAAGAGATCCCGCCACAGTGGTCCGACGGACCAAATTCCGTCGGTATTCTTTTGATTTTACCGACGGAATTAAATTCCGTCGGTGATCTTTTGATATCAGCGACGGAAATTTCCGTCGCTGAATTAATTTAATTTAATTAAATTTTTATTTCAGCGACGGAAATTTCCGCCGGTGAAATAAAAATTTAATTAAAATTAATTAATACAGCGACGGAAATTTTCGTCGCTGAGATAATTTAATTTAATTAATTTTAATTTCACCGGCGGAAATTTCCGTCGCTGAAATAAAAATTAAATTAAATAAAATTAATTCAGCGACAGAAATTTTTGCCGCTGTATTAATTAATTTTAATTAAATTTTTATTTCAGCGACGGAAATTTCCGTCGGTGAAATTAAAATTAATTATATTAAAATTAAAATTAATTTATATAGCGGCGGAAATTTCCGTCGCTGGAATAAAAATTTAATTAAAATTAATTAATACATCGACGGAAATTTCCGTCGCTGATAATGCAATAAAATAAAAAAAATAATTTAAAATATCAATTAACCAATTTTTTTTGTACCTGATATAACAATTCAATTGATAAAACTAAAACTATAAAACTAAAAACCAAATATCAGCGTACCAAACTAAAAATCAAATATCACCATACCAAATCGGGAGGGGGGAGGGTGGGGAGGGGGAGTGGGGGGGGAGTGGGGGGGAGGGTGGGTCGGGGCTCCCGCGGGTACCAAATATCACAAATGTTTACAAATAAGTATAAAATAGTACCAATCAGTGTACCAAACTAAAAATCAAAATCACCGTACCAAATCGGGAGGGGGGAGGGTGGGGGGAGTGGGAGGAGGGGGTCGGGGCTCCCGCGGGTACAAAATATCACAAATGTTATTACAAACAAGTATAAAATAGTACGAAATCAACTCGGGGGGAATGAGGGAGGCTGGAAATTACCCAGCTGCTGCAGATTCTCCATATGGGCCATCAACATCGCAAATTTTCTATCATTCTCCTCCTGACGCCGATTATTCTCCTCCTGCATCTGCATCTGAGCCTCCAAAGCCTTCGAAAGCTTTGCCCTAGCCTCTGCAGCCACGCGTCTCTCCTCAGCCAACTCACCCTCCAGAGTGTCGATCCTCGAATCATTCCGAGTATCGAGCGTGAAAACATATGGCCGACGGCCGGTCGACGTCGATGGGCATAGCCGTCCGTAATCCCCCATCCCTAACACTCGGTCTCCTCTCTTTGGATGTCCATCTGAGGTGACCGAGCGCCAAACATCAGGCACGAAGGGAACGAGCTGGCCGGGAGGCGTACCTTCGGGGACAACGACGGCTTGATATGTACTCTGTCAAAATAAAACAAACAATTATAATCATATACACAATGGAATGTACATAAATAAATTTACATATTTAAATTCAAGTCATTTAATGATAGTTTACTTACAAAGGCCAATACAGAGCGATCGTCAACCCATTGCGGAGGTTGATCGGACGATGTAGGAGCTCGAACATGGGTGCTAACGAAAACATCCAAAAAACTGACATCCGGGCCATGTTCTTTTTCCTAGAAATAAAATAAGCGAGATAATTATTTTGAAATTGTATAAATGCAACATACGTACATAAACCTATTTAAAAGCATACATACACTACTACATTTAAACTAACATACATACCATACGGTAGTGATGCTCGCCAACCCCGATCGTCCCCATCGTATGCTTTGTCGCCGACCCCGAGGAGCCTGCTCTATTTGTCCGAGCCTGTTGGGCGATAGCTATCGCCCCATCCGACGACCAATGTTCGCAAAAGCGAAGAAACACCTCCTCGGTCATCCAAGGAGGTGTCAAGCGCTGTAAATTCACCTCGAGCCGCTTAATATAAAATTTAGACTTCGTGTTACCTATAAAAATATGAATATCTCGTAAACATATAATGCTGACATTATAAAATTAAAAGAGTATAATCATTGTTAATTAAACTAATTAAGGATAGATAAATATGTTACCAATATGATCCCGAAATAACTTCTGAGCCTGTTTCTTGAAAACATATTTAGCCGTCGCCTCGTCGATATCCGGCGTCCATGTAAATTTCCCCTACAACATATAATGATAACATTACAAAACTAAAAGAGTATAATCATTATTAATTATAACATTTTAATAACAAACTAACATTTAAGTTTTAAATAAAAATCATTAACACATTACCTTAAACTCCTCCCAAGCATTCTCCTTCTCCTCCAGTGGAAATGATTTCCAGTTGGGCCAAAACTCTGGCATGACCCGAGATCGCCAATACTGCCCAATCTTTGTCCCCGGGGTAGGGTATCCACCTACAAAACTGCCAAGTATATTTATACAATAACATTTTAACTTAAATAATGAATTATATATAAAACAAAAAGGAACCAACTTATTTAAAATTAATGAAGAGTTACTTACTGGTCATAAAGTGGCGATATATGGAGAAACGTCCTCCCCTCAGAATCGACAGCAGTAGAAGTATCGGCCCCAGAGGTGGAGCTGGTACTACTAAGTGTAGGGTCGACATCAGAAGTACCGGTAGCACCTGTACTGGATCGGGACGGTTGCGTCCCAGTAATAGATGTGTACACGGGGCTTGTCTTCCTGCCCGCTCTACTAGAACTCATATCTAAATACACTAAGAATATTAAAATATACAACTTTAACAATAGGAAACAATATATTCACAATACATATAAAACTTTATAGTTCTAATAATCTAAAGCATTCACAATACATATAAAACTTTAAACTATTAATAATATAAAGCATTCACAATACATATAAAACTTTAAAGTTCTAATAATCTAAAGCATTCACAATACATATAAAACTTTAAACTATTAATAATATAAAGCATTCACAATACATATAAAACTTTAAAGTTCTAATAATCTAAAGCATTCACAATACATATAAAACTTTAAACTATTAATAATATAAAGCATTCACAATACATATAAAACTTTAAAGTTCTAATAATCTAAAGCATTCACAATACATATAAAACTTTAAACTATTATTAATCTTCGTCCCCATCATCATCACTGGACTCTGAATTACTACAAAACTCGAGTTCTTCATCTTCATCTTCGGACTCTGATGAATCAAACTATGGTTCGACGTCCTCTTCCTCTTCCTCTTCCTCTGATTCATCAATATCAATGTGCGCGAGATTACCTGAATGAGGCGGAGGAGGTGGCAAATTCACTGGTAAGAAATCCTCCTCGGGTTCATCAACATTTTGAGGAATATGAGTGACATCATCTAATGGATGATTAGCTGATGAAATGTTAGGTGACACTGGCATTTTATCCTCTTGATAGGGTGTTTCTAATGACGACTCTGTAGTTGTCGACGAGGGTAGGTTGTCAATCATGCTCCTAGCCTTGGTCTTCCAGACAGCCCACCATCCGTCGGGTCGCCGACGAGGGTAGGGAGTCATGTTTACCTGTTGTTCTTGAGATGCTAAGATGAAGACGTCGTCGCCATTATGTCTGGACGAGTCCTTTACATCGACGAGGTCAAATATGGCGTGCTTCTTAACACCTCGCATAGCATCTCGCCAATCACATTTGAACAAGACAACATTGTTTCCACCCAAATACTCCACCTTGACTACTTCTTTTAGGACGCCATAATAATCAAGGTTTCCTTTAAGCTTCACACCGCTATTCCATGTTAATTTAGAGCCCCCATAAGGTTTGGTATGAAACACATAGCCATTCACGAAATAACCGTTGTATAAATTAACGTTCAAGTACGGAGTTGCTGCTAAATGTCTTAACCTCGCAGCTTTGGCATCAACCGGATGTTCAACTATCTATAAGACATTATGTAACCAATTTAATACAATTTTAAGATTGAATGTTTAAAAAAGTGTATAGAATAAATTTGAATGAAACGAAATATTTACATATTTCCTTAGCCTGTTTGGAAATTCTGTGTCTGTCCTAGTTGCGATGAGTTCTGGAGACAAATCCTGAGATAAATCTACAAACATTCTGCAATAGGGTTAAACAAGGAATTTCATATGCATGTAATTAAACATGCATAATTTAATCGACGTGGCGTAAACATAACATCAATGACTTACTTGATATATTCCCCAACCTCGTCATAGTTAAGAAGAACATAGAGTGAGACCGGGGCAAAATCTTTAGCGGTTAACGTACGCGTACCAACCCGTTTTCCGAGGAACCAACCAGGGGATGAAAATACAGAGATGTTTCCCTTAGACGGACAACCACCATCGTAATTACGGCCAACCCTAGTCAATCTCGTATCAACATCAGGAGGAAAATATGTTCCGACAAAGGCAACAATCTCATCTATAATAACAGCCTCTGAAATTGAGGCGGCCTCGACCATGGCCCTATTGCTCATCTTCCTTTTCAATTGACCTAGATACCTAAAAGTCATTCGTAGATTAAAACATAAATAATGTTAAAGAAGGTATATTGTTAACGCTTAAATTATTTAGAAATAGAATAAATTCAATTACCTCTCAAATTGATACATCCATCTGTATTGAACTGGACCACCGACTCTAGCTTCGTATGCCAAGTGGATCGGTAAATGCTCCATAGAATCAAAGAATGAAGGAGGAAATATCTTCTCAAGTTTGCACAAAGTCACTACGATGCTCTCCTCAAGCTTTTTCATGTGATCAACACGCAGTGTGGTCGATGTTAACACTCAGAAAAACTCACTTAACTCTGTTAACGCCACCCAGATATTGTCAGGCAAGAGACCCTTGAGAGCAATCAAAAGTAGTCTATCCAGCAAAATGTGGCAATCGTGACTTTTCAAACCCTGCACTTTCCCCTCCTCTACATTGACACAGTTACCAATGTTAGACGCGTAACCATCTAGAATCTTTAAATCCTTGAGCCATTTCAGGAGGAGGAGTTTGTTTTCCTTTGTAAGCACGTATTGAGCCACCGGTCTAACTGGTTTACCATTGACGTATGCCAAGTCTAAGGCCGGCCGCTTACAGATTTCCTTAAGGTCCATTCGAGATTTTTTGTTGTCTTTAGTTGTTGCCTTGAAATCCATCAACGTGTTAAAAACATTATCGAATACATTCTTCTCAATGTGTATCACGTCAAGGTTATGTCGAATGAGATTTGTTTTCCAGTATGGCAACTCCCAAAATATACTCCTCTTGGTCCAGTTATGGGAAGTCCCAAACCCTTGTATTTTGGTCTTCGAAAACTTTTCCCCCCACCGAGGATCGGGCAATCTAGATACCTTCTCATAGACTGTGTCACCACTTAAACGAATCGGGGCCTCATCATGGTCAATCTTGTTCTTTTTAAACACATTCTTTTAGGTCCTGAATGGGTGGTCCTCCGGAAGAAATTGTCTATGGCAATCGAACCAACATGGTTTTCCAGAGTGCATGACCGTGAAAGACTTTGTGTCACTCATACAATACAGACAGGCCAACTTCCCATGGGTGCTCCAACCCGATAACATCCCATATGCAGGGAAGTCATTAATTGTCCCATATGCATGGACACATAATCTTACCATCATCATTCATGTGATTTGGATTTGATGTAGCAAATTCAATAAACCCCTTCAACCCTCTTATAAACTCAGGATTGATACTTATGATTTCGCAACTTCCGATTGTACATCCAACTACGATCATCGTTGACAGACATCACTCCTGCATTGCAATCCATATATTATACGTACACTCAATTTAATCGACGAATAAAACAAAATTGGGATGTTAATAATTATTTGATTTCATAATATATTAACAGTTTAGAAGTAATTAACGTATTACCATTCCCTAAATTTGAATTACAAACTTAAAAGCAACACAGATCTTCTTAAAATAAATTTAAAGCTTCTATCTCATATTTAACAATATATTAACAGATCTTCTTAAAAGTGTCTAGGAACTCGTTCTCGCTCCCGAACTCGAATCTATACTCTTCCTCTGCCTCGGTCCCCGGGAGGTCTTTGGTCTAGATATGTCAAAAAAGTCAGTTTGACCTCGTCCTGGCTCATGTATCGTGTGAGCCGGTGGATCAATAAGTTTGGTAGCTCTCAATACTGCTCTTTACTGCCTCAAGGCCTCTCTGTGAGCTATCACTTCGGGTTCATTTCTCAAAGCAGCTCTCCAAAGCTCCCGTCTCTCATAATCTGCTGCAATGTCGCTAGTGATTTCATCAGGGTTGCTCTTGGCCTCTATGTCTCTTAATGTCAGGCTGGAAGAATAGTCTGCCCCAAAATACTCTCGGCGTCGAACCTCTATCATCAGCTGTACAGGACCTTGCTGCTCCTCGTACCATATCAGATACTCGGTGGTCAGAAATGTGCTACCTCTAGTCTGACGGAGTAGTGGTCGTATCGGAAGAAATCCCTCTAGAAATGCTCTACCAAAGAAATGTGTAGTCTGAGGCTCAGTCATAATCATCGGCATGGTATTAGTCGTCAACTGCTCTCTCAAAGTCCGAATGGTCTGCTGCGGGTATCCGTACTGTTTGCTCACTAGAGATGGAATGCAAAAGGATGATACATGTAGTCTCAGAAGTCGGACAATCACTGACTCATCCTGAATATCTCTCATAGTTTGCAATCCCCATGTCGGAATCCAATAATACAGGTTTGCGGTCTCATATCGGGCCAAGGCCAACCTCCTATGCTAACTCTCAATAGCGGCATCCCTCAATATCCTGCACTGTCCAGTCGCCCATGGTAATGCCGTCTGCCCCTCTGGCAGTGGCGAGATCAAGCGCAATCTCGATAGTAATCTGGGGCTGCCTGAACCCATGTACTCGGATCCTCCGGCTAATCTATCAATGCCGTGGTATGTCTCCGCTAGCAATAGTGGAATGATGTCCATCGCTCCCTGTCCAGATTGAATATGTCGGATGTCAACTCCTCGATCACCTCTCAGCTGCCTGATGATCTCTAACAGCATAGCTGGACACACTCCGATGTAGCCGCAGAAGTAGTGCGCAGACAGAATGAGCAACATGAATATATCTAAGGAAGTGGATAGATAAAATAGTCTGGGGCTGGTCTGACTCAATCTGGCTATATGAGTCAAGTCTATGAATCTATCATCAACTCCAATGTCCGATACCCAATCTGCTGATAATCCCAAGAATTCAGATAGTTGCTCCGTAACTGATCGTCTGTCTCGGGGAAATGCCACAGTCCTCGACTCAGCCACACCAGTCAGTGCTCGGAAATCCTCCATCGTTGGCATCAGATCGTTGTACGATAGGGTGATCACATGTCACTCCGAATCCCAAAAGCACGAAGCAGCTCGGAGTAGATCCCAATCAATCTTCCAATCTTTTAGAGACCAGATGCATGGCATGCTATACCTCCTGTGAATAAGTTTCCGGTGTTGTTTTTGGTGAAAGCGCGAGAGTTCAAGAATGTCTTGTTGAAATTGATACTCTCCGGAAACAATTTCTCCATTGTAATGCTCCATGTTGCCTTAAATTGGGGCTGCTGGGATTTTTTACCTATTAATATTGTGAATAATTGCAAATTGTTAATATTTAAAATTAGGTTTAGAATTGGGGTTGGCTTCATAGTATCAACAAATCTTGAGCTTTAGTTCAAACTAAACTAAAGGATAATGGTGTCCCTACCTAACCACTTACGCCCCTAGATATAACTTTATACAAATTAATTGTCATATAGGTTTCAAATTTTACAATTCTTTAGCAATATAATTATTAAGCAAACAGTATATGCTTCCAACCACTTTAATCCAAAGCATGAAACCTAATTAAGCCGTAACATTTACTAATTTATTTTTATCTCTTGTTATAGCAATATAATTATTGTGCACTTTATTAATATATGTTTCAAAGGCTTAGTTGGTTATGTAGTTGAAATTCAACACTTGTTGACCCGGAATCAATACCTACTCTATCCTTTAAGTGCCTGTTTGATAAACCTATCCCATCCCGAAATGCACGATTATATAAAATGCAAATATCACTTTGTCTACTTGCTTTATAATCGAAAATAAAGAAATTTCGGCTTTTGGATAGACCTAAATTATTACTATTGTGAATAATTTTAAATATTAATTTTTAATTCTTTGTTGTAAAATATATAATTTTACAATGATGAATTAAATTAACATTTATAAACAAGATGAGAGTCTTTCTCATCCACAACTATCAAAACCCTATCCAATCTTTGACCTAGAAAGACAGAGCAAACAAGTTCTCGACTGTCTGAGCAAAAGATTTTCTGTTTAATAAGAAATTTTTCCAGTTTCATTGTCCTCTTCTCTCTAAGGATCTCAAACATCACAGCCATGTTTGTGACAGTGCCTGTTTTACTCTTCACTGGTGTTATACGGTCACTAGTAAAAACAAGGTAACAATATAACACCAGTGAAGAGAAAACAGACACTGTCACAAACATGGCTGTGATGTTTGAGATCCTGAGATACAATACGGATAGTGAAACTGGAAAAATTCTTATTAAACAGAAAATCCTTTGCTCAAACAGTGGAAAACTTGTTTGCTTTGCCTTTCGAAACGAAAGATGGACGGATTTTGATAGCTGTGGATGAGAAAGGCTCTCATCTTGTTTATATTTTAAGATGTTAACCACCAACCACAATACCCTATAAGGAGTGCCACTAAGAGTTTTCTTCCTAATTTTAGACAATGATTAGGAGTCTAATTCCTTAACAATACTTCCATCCAAGTCTTCCTAATTTTAGACATTGACTTTACACAAGATCCGACCTAAGGTGCATCTAGGGTGCCAGGATTGATATCAGGCGCTCAAACGTAGGCGACATACATCACCGTCCGCGATGCCGTCAATCGCCCCAAAATGGGATCTAGAAATAGTATGGTAGTGTGTGGTTGAATATGTTACATTATTGAGACATTCACCCCCTTCCCCCCCCCGCCCCCCTTTGACTTTAAAAGACTTGAAAATTAGATATTTAGTAACTTATCTAATGTATTGATTGGTGTTGAAATTATTAAAATTAGATATTTAGTAACTTAATTTATATACATCACATTTTCCATTTTTTCCATTTATTTTATGGGTGGTAATTGTGTTGATTATGAGTACGGTTGTTTATTTCTCTAGCTATTGTTTCTTTTGGCTTCAATTTTTCTTCTTTAACTTACTGCTCTAGGGAAAGGGTGAACTTTGTCTCCAGTCCTCTTGTCTTTACTGTAAATGTACTTGTTAGTTTGTTACCTAGGTGTGAGATAGAGGTGTTACGAACAATTTCTCGATCCTAGAGTAGATGTTTAGGAAGATTAACTATCCAAGTGACATCACTTTATGGATCCGAGAATAAACTCAAGCAAACACCATTACAAGCAAACATCTTAGTTGTCAGTAATTTACGCTATATCTAATAGATTTAAAAATGGCATTTGCCATATGCATCTCAGTATCCTCAGTGTATCTTAGATATTAAATCCAGTTTTATAAATCAATACAGAAATGACCAAACTGTAATCCTGTGAATAACTATGCTTTTGTGATTTATGCACTAACACTACTAGGGGAAACAAATGCAACTGGGTAGACTTGAATCAAATACCTTGTGAAATCAGACCTGAGGGAGTATTATCTAACTTGTTATACGGAAATATGTTGGACTGTATTCTTTTCCACACCATAGATCTAAATGTCTTTAATCCTTCTAGCACAATTTACATTCTCGTCAAATTTAAACGAATTTAAACCTTCTTTATATGCATACTAAATGGAATACTGTCCAATCAGAAAAGCATTTCCAACAAATAGATTAGGCATTAATTGATTGAAGCCAAGCTATACATCGGGAAAAAAATGTTGATAGGACAAGTGGCTGCACATTTCACAAGCATACTGTCCCACACTATATAGGGTTTTTGGCATCCCAAAGTAACATGAACATTTCCAGGTCCAAAAGGCTTAAGGAGAACAAGATTTAGCAAACCATAAGCAAACTGACCAATCAGAACATGAAAATTATTAAGCATTTAACTTTTCAAGAGCGGACTGTTTGAAGCAGAAGGCAGGGAGCAATAAAAAACAGTATGTTGGGGCCGAAATATATAACAAATGACTATTCATTTCATCGAAAAGATAGCAAGAAGCAATTCACAAAGACTAACAAAAAATGCATAAAAATGTATGCTTCTATCTGGGTGCAGAATCATATACATAAACACAGCCAAGAAAACGCAAAGATTCAGAAAAACAAACACATAAAAAGGGAATTGAGGGATCTTGTGCGATGGAACTCAATTGAACCAAACTTCAGCTCAGACTTCAGACCAACAGCAACAGTATAACAAATTTAAAAAAATAAATGAACAATCAAATTAATTGTTAAAGGTGAATGTTGTTAAAGGTGAATGTCAAGAGGCGGAAGGTAAAACTAAAGGCTTTAGAATCAGAATTTAAACCCTAATTCAGCAAATTATTCGAATTAATTAAGTAAAAATCAAGAAATTAATACCTGTGAGGTTGTGAGCGTCGACTAGAGAGAGGAGGGAAGGAGAATTGGAGACGGTGGAGAGGTGGACGGCCGGCGAACCTTCGTGGCGGTGTGGAGAGGGTGGACGGCGGCGGTCTGAGAGCAAGGGAAGAGAGAGAGATGACTCTGCAATGCTCGTCGCCGGGAAGAGAGAGAGAGAGCGGGAAGAGAGAGAGAGAGAGAGAGAGAGAGAGAGAGTTTCAGAGGGAGAGAGACTGTGATGTTTAATTAGGGCGTAAAAATTTCAATTTATATTTCACCTCAGCGACGGAAAATTCCGCCGCTGGTAATCCGCCACTGGTAATTACGTAATCACACGGATTGATGACTTGGCATGTACCACCGACGGAAATTTCCGTCGCTGGTTTAAATAACCTCAGCGACGGAATTATTCCGCCGCTAAATATTAAATCTACCGACGAAATTTAAATTCCTCCGCTAGAATTAATATTTAGCGGCAGAATAATTCCGTCACTGAGGTTAATTAATTTTAATTTAATAAATATCATTATTTTTATTTATATAAAACATGAAAATTATTTTAAATAAAATTATTTTAAATTACTCTCAAAAATATAAATATGAGTCAATAAATATTATTTTTGAAAAAATAAATATATCATAAATATTAATTAATTTTAATTTAATAAATATCATTATTTTTATTTATATAAAACATAAAAATTATTTTAAATAAAATTATTTTAAATTACTATCAAAAAAATAAATATGAGTCAAAAAATATTATTTTTGAAAAAATAAATAAATCATAAATACTCCCTCCGTCCCACAGAACTTTACACCTTTACTGTTGAGAACGGAAAATAAGGAATAATGTTATTAAAGTAGGTGTTGTGAGTGGGAGGAGAGAGAATGAGTGGAGAGAATAGTAAATTTGAAAAGTGTTGTGAGTATGACAAGTGGGTCCCATGAATAAAGAAGTATTAAAAAATTTCCTTTTTAGGAAAGTGGGACTTTAAAGTGGGACGCCCAAAATAGTAAAAGGGGTAATGTTTTATGGGTCGGAGGGAGTATTAATTAATTTTAATTTAACAAATATCATTATTTTTATTTATATAAAACATGAAAATTATTTTAAATAAAATTATTTTAAATTACTTTCAAAAAAATAAATATGAGCCAATTAATATTAATTTTGAAAAAATAAATAAAACATAAATATTAATTAATTTTAATTTAATAAATATCATTATTTTTAATTATATAAAACATGAAAATTATTTTACATAAAATTATTTTAAATTACTCTAAAAAAAATAAATATGAGTCAATAAATATTATTTTTGAAAAATTAATAAATCTTAAATTAAAATAAAATAAAAATAGAGCTAAACAAATTTTAAAAAATTTAATTAACACCGACATAATTATTCCGCCGCTACTACCACCACCATCACTATCATCACAACAATCACTACTACCACCACCACCACGAACCACCACCATCACTACAATCACTACTACCACCACCACCACCACCACCACCACCACCACTCCACCACTACTATCACGTACAACCACTAGCACCATTACTATACCACACCTGAAATATTACTACTACCACCACTACTACCACTACCACGCACCACCACCACTAATATATATCACCACTACAATCACTACAACCACCATGTACTACCACCACCACCACTCCACCACTACTATCACAACCACTACCACCATTACTATACCACACCACAACTATTACTACTACCACCACGACTACCACAACCACCATGCACCACCACCACCACTATCACCACTACCACCACTACTACTACTACCATATACTATATACCCTATACCCCTATCACAACCACTACCACCATTATTATACCCCTAAACCCTAAACACTATATCCCTAACCCCTAAACCATAAACTCTAACCCCTAACCCCTAAACCCTAAACCCTAAACCCTCCACCCTACACCCTAAACCCTAACCCCTAAATCCTAAACTCTAAACCCTAAACCCTAAAGCCTAACCCCTAAACCCAAAAACCTAAACCCTAAACCCTAAACCCTAACCCCTAAACCCTAAACCCTAACCCCTAAACCCTAACCCCTAACCCCTATACTATATACCCTATACCATATACTATATACCCTATACCATATACTATATACCCTATACCCTATATAATATACCCTATACTATATACCCTATACCATATACTATATACCTTATACCCTATACCCTATACTATATACCCTATACCATATACTATATACCCTATACCCTATATTATATACCCTATACCATATATTATATACCCTATACCCTATACTATATACCCTATACAATATACTATATATCCTATATCCTATATACTATACCCTATACCCTATACTATATACCCTATACCATATACTATATACCCTATACCCTATATCCTATACCCTATACCCTATACCATATACTATATACCCTATACTCTATATTATATATATACCCTATACCCTGTACTATATACCCTATACCATATACTATATACCCTATACCCTATACTCTATATATACCCTATACCATACACTATATACCCTATACCCTATACTATATACCCTATACCATATACTATATACCCTATACCCTATATACCCTATACCATATACTATATACCCTATACCCTATACCATACACTATATATATACCCTATACCCTATACTATATATCCTATACCATATACTATATACCCTATACTATATATATACCCTATAGCCTATACTATATACCCTATACCGTATACTATATATATACCCTATACCATATACTATATACCCTATACCCTGTACCCTATACTATATACCCTATACCATATACTATATACCCTATATCCTATATACCCTATACCATATACTATATACCATATACCCTATATACTATACCCTATACCTTATACTATATACCCTATACCATATACTATATACCCTAAACCCTAAACCCTATACCCTACACTCTATACACGATTTGTTTTTTTTTTTTAACCGGTGCTTGCATTAATAACTGGAATATGGGTGGGTGCAACCATGCAAGAAATAATTGTACTTGCAACAATAATAGAACTTGGGCAATTAACGTTTTTAGTCACTTTTTAAACGTTTTCAGTTAGTTTTTTGAAATTTCAGTCAGTTTTTTAGAATTTCAGTCAGTTTTTTAATGTTTTCAGTTAGTTTTTCAAAATTTTAGTCAATTTTCTAACGTTTCAGCTAATTTTTTTTAATGTTTTCAGTTACTTATTTTGTTAATAGTTCTAAAAATAATTAAAAATTAAATTTTATAATCACCGACTGAAATATTTCGTTGCTGATAAATTAAAAAAAATTAATTAATCATCGACGGAAATATTCCGTCGCTGGTTTATTTAAAAAAAAAGTAAAAAATATTTAATTTTTACCGACGTAATTATTCTGTCGCTGATTAATTAAAAATAATTAAAAATTAAATATTATAATCACCGACGGAATAATTCCGTCGCTGATAAATTAAAAAAAAATTAATTTATCACCGACGGAAATATTCCGTCGCTGGTTTATTTAAAAAAAATTAAAAAATATTTAATATTTATCGACGGAATTATTCCGTCGCTGGTTAATTAAAAATAATTAAAAATTAAATATTATAATCACTGACGGAATAATTCCGTCGCTGATAAAAAAATAAATAAAAAAATAACTTTTCACCGACGGAATAATTCCGTCGCTGAGAAAGAACTAACGACTGAATATTCCGTCGGTAAATCAGGCGCCAATTTAGTGGCGGTAAAGAAACGAATATTCGAGGAATATTCGGTTTTAGCGACGGAAGTCAGCGACGAAATTCAATTCCGTCGGTAAAGTTGACGCCAAAATCATTCCGTCGCTATAGCATAATTTCCGTCGCTAAATAGTGACGGAATGCATCCGTCGCTGTTGATTCCATCGCTAAAGCATCAGTTTCTGGTAGTGCAAATTCATGGTATAGACTATGATGAAACCTTTTCGCCAGTTGCAATGCTTTAGTCTATTAGAATTTTAATTGCCATAGTCGAATATTACGACTATGAGATATGGCAAATGGATGTCAAAACAACTTTCCTAAATGGGAAGCTACTTGAGGATGTGTACTTGACACAACCTGCAGGGTTTGTCGATCCAAGAAATTCTAATAAAGTATGCAAGTTGCAAAGATCCATATATGGGTTGAAGCAAGCTTCTAGGAGTTGAAATCTTCGTTTTGATGAATCAATCAAAGAGTTTGGCTTCATCAAGAACGAAGATGAACCATGTGTATACAAGAATTCATTGGGTGCGTAGTACTATTTCTAATATTGTATGTCGATGATATCTTACTTATTGGAAATGACATTCCTGCACTTTAGACTGTTAAGTCTTGGTTAGAGATGTGTTTCTCAATGAAAGATATGGGTGAAGCCCCCTACATCCTTGGCATCAAGATCTATAAAGATAGATCTAAAAGGATGATTGGTTTGAGTCAAAGTACTTACATTGACAAAGTTCTTAGAAGATTTAAGATGGAAAATTCTAAGAGAGGAAACTTGCCAATGAGTCATTGTGTTACTCTTAGCAAGACTCAGTGTCCTAAAACAACTGGTGAGCGAAAGAGAATGAATGAGATTCCATATGCTTCAGCAATTGGATCTATCATGCATGCCATGATTTGTACTAGACATGATGTCTCGTATGCTTTAAGCATGACGAGTAGATACCAATCTGATCCTGGTGAAAACTATTGGTTGGCAGTTAAGACGATCCTTAAGTACTTAAGAAGGACTAAGGATGCGTTCTTGGTCTTTGGAGGGATGGAAGATGATCTTGTTGTAAAGGGTTACACAGATGCAAGCTTCTAAACTGACAGCGATGATTTTAGATCGCAATCGGGGTTTGTGTTTATGCTTAATGGAGGTGCAATTTGTTGGAAGAGTTCCAAGCAGAGTACCATAGCCGATTCTACAACTGAGGCCGAATATATAGTGGCATCCGATGCAGCTAAAGAGGCAGTTTGGATCAAGAAGTTCATTAGTGACTTAGAAGTCGTTCCAAGTATCACTAATCTGGTGGAGCTTTATTGTGACAACAATGGTGCCATTGCCCAATCAAAGGAACCAAGGTCAGATCAATGATCCAAACACATACTTAGGTGTTTTCACCTCATTCGAGAATTCATAGATAGAGGAGACGTTAAGATATGCAAAGTATCAACCGAAGATAACATAGGGGATCCGCTTACAAATCCCCTCGCTCAAGCTAAGCATGATAGTCATGTTAGGTCCATGGGTATACGATACATAGGAGATTGGGCCTTGTGCAAGTGGAAGATTGTTGGTGTTATGCCCTAGGCTTATAACTATTTTGACTCATAGTTAATACCGTTATGTAATCGTCTTTACCATTTCTAATAGAGAATATTTATTTTGATTATTATATGTTTTACATGTTTATTTTAACAAGGTACTGGACAGACCCACCTTTGAGATTTATGTCATGGTCTATGGTCATATGTCATAATTAAATCTCATGGTAGTTGTGTCATTAGAATCCTTAGTACCTGAGATTATCATCGTCTTCCACATGATGAACGTTATGTTTGATGTAGTCTAACACTATCTTTAATAGGATAGCAATAAGGGCTATGTTGGCATAACCGGATTCTTGTAGGGAAGAATGATAAGTCAAGATGGGATTTGTCCCTCATAAAGAGAGAAGTTTTCTTGGGCCTCTCGATGAATGGTGTTGATGAAATGTATGGCCATACTCAAGAGATTTGATAGAGATCAAAAGCACATGGATTATCAACACATTCGGAATCGAGAAAGCATTGAACAATATAAGTTGACGTGGACCATGACTTATGTTCAATATGACATCATGAGACAAAGGGATTGTGACAATGATCTATCAAGGAATCAAGCTTTGATGTTATATTTAATTGGGTGGACATAATTGCTTGCTAGAAACCACTTATGACTTGTGAAGATTGATGTTTTAACTCACTACCAATATAAATATAATTCCTATAGGGTCACACAGAAAGAACGGATTGAAAATTGGCTCAGATATGGAAAATGAAAGGGGGCGATCGCGCCCAATCTCTGGTCAAAAGGGGCGATCGCGCACTATGGAGGGGACGGTCGCGCCCAATCTCTAGACAAAAGGGGTGATCGCGCGCCCCGGAGGGGGCGATCGCGCCCACCGCCTGACATGTTCCGGTTTGGTTTAGAAATTAGGGTTTTCTCCCTAAGAGTTAGGGATATTTATAAAGTATAAGTAGAACCTTTTTCCTCATCCAAGACAGACGAAAATTAGAGTTTGAGAAACACTAATTGGTTGATTTTTATTATGAATCAAAGATCAAAACTCCATAGATTCAGTTCCATAAGAGCCATAGATTGTTGAAAAGAGTTTCAACAATAGAGGATCATTTAGCAATCCAATAAGATATAGATCTTGGTTCGTTCGCGTGTGGATTACTAATAGAGGGCGATTGTTTTATCACATAAAGCTTGAAGTCCTTCCATTATTGATTCATCAAAAGGAATAACAAGGAGAAGATCAAAGTTTCGTCTACGATTAAAGTTGGATTACAAATACGTGTAAATTGTAAAGGACAAAATTGCAACAAAGGTTAGTAAATCTATATTCATAATTCTAATCTATTCATTTTAGACGGATTCATGGCTAGGGTTTTGTGATTTATTCTAAGTCTTCCGCTGCGCATGTTACCCTAAAACCCAACACTTCTTGATTTCTTCCTTGACTCCAGAAGAAGAGCAAGAAATAGGTTTCTAGAGAAGCGAGCTCACTTCCACTCTCTTCCATTCTACCCAACCTTTGGCCATCAAGATAAGGATCTGCCGGGCACACATAAGCAAAGTACTCATTGATACAGGTGCGGCCAGAGACATCCTTTACTATCTTATTTTAGTAGAGATGAAAATGTCTGAAGCCCACCTCACCCCTTATGCGGACTTCGTGAGGGATTCATCACCTACACCGTCCACGTGAAGGGGACGTTTGATTTTGAAGTGACAATAGGGGAAAAGCCCCTACCAAAGGATAAAATTTAACACAACTGGTGGAGTGGTGGTTATGAAAAACCAGTCCAAGAGATTCCTCAAAAATTGGAGGAGAGAAGTAAAATGAAAAACAAGGCATCCAACCCGCAGGTGGAAGAAGAGTCCAAGCGGGCTAAAACAAGGGAAAGTTCCCACAACCCAAGTTCGTGGGGATGCTCTCCTTCCACTCCACAAAAATTGAGCTCAAGAAAAGCAGGAGAGCAAAGTGATTTGCTCCAGTTGATGGAGAATAGTTGATGGAGAATATGTTGATAGGGGAATCCTGGGAGACATAGAACGAGAAATTAATACTCCATGTCCGCTCTCCAAGGAGAAATTCCTTCTCCCCCAACCATCATAATTGACTCCCTCCATAACTGAGAGGTAAGCGGTCTCTGGCCTAATGATGAGCTAGAGGAAGTGATAATCAATATCAACTATTCCGAGCAAAAAGTTAAGGTCGGTCTGGAAATTCATCCAGAGGAAAAGAGAATTTTGATTGAGTACCTCAGAAAGAACAATGATGGAGAATATGTTGATAGGGGAATCCTGGGAGACATAGAACGAGAAATTATTTACTCTATGTCCGCTCTCCAAGGAGAAATTCCTTCTCCCCCAACCACCATAATTGACTCCCTCCATAACTGAGAGGTAAGCGGTCTCTGGCCTAATAATGAGCTAGAGGAAGTGATAATCAATATCAACTATCCCGAGCAAAAAGTTAAGGTCGGTCTGGAAATTCATCCAGAGGAAAAGAGAATTTTGATTGAGTACCTCAGAAAGAACAATGATGTGTTCGCATGGAGGGTAAAGGACATGCAAGGAATTAGCAAGGACTTTATAGTCCATAAGCTTAATGATAGTTCCTCATTTAAACGCATCCACCAAAAATCAAGATACTTTTTTCCCAATAAGAAGATCGCGATCAAGGAAGAGATAGAAAAGCTACTCAAGGCTGGGATAATCAAAGAAATATCATATCTCAAATGGCTAGAACATGTTGTCATGGTAAAAAAGCCAAATGGAAAGTGGAGGATGTGTGTTGACTTCACATACCTCAACAAGGCTTGCCCAAATGATTGTTTCCCTCTTCCTTGAATTGATAGATTAGTGGACTCTATAGCTGGTCATAGAGTCTTAAGTTTCATTGATGCATACTCAGGTTATCATCAGATCAAAATGGCTCCGGAAGACTTTGCCTCAGTTGCTTTTATAGCCACGAGCAAGACCTACTACTACACAATGATGCCCTTCGGGCTGAAAAATGTAGTAGCCACATACTAAAGAATGGTCAATATTGTTTTTATAGACCAATTAGGCAAGAATATTGAAGCCTACATCGATGATATGGTCATTAAAATGAAGGAGAACTCCCAAGAGCTCGATGTGGCAGAAACATTCTCCAACTTGCGTCGCAACAATATGAAGCTTAATCCCATAAAATGTGCATTTCGAGTAAAAGCTGGCAAGTTTCTAGGATTTATGGTCAACCAACGCGGAATCGAGACAAACCCCGAGAAAAAATACCTCGGGTAGCCCCCTCTGCTCAGCAACCCGGTGCCCGGGGAAGAACTTTTTCTATTTTAGCAGCAACTGACCTGACAATAGAAGTTGTTCTTATAAGGGAGGAGTGTAACTCCCAAAAACCAGTGTACTATATATCAAAGGTGTTGTCCACCATATAAATTCGTTATCTCAATATAGAGAAGTTAGCTTATGCCTTGCTTGTAGCTGCTAAAAAATTACGAGCTTATTTCTCCGCACACCCAATCACTGTATTCATAGAAGCACCACGTAAAAAAGTCTTGCACAAACCAGAGTCCTCAGGTAGAATGATAGCATGGCCTATAGAGCTCAATGTGTTCCAAATCACCCACTCACCAAGAAGGACCTTCAAAGCGCAAGTTTTAGCAGACTTTGCGGCAGAAACATCATTTAAACTAGCGAACAGTGCGCTAGGAAAAAGAAAAAGAATAAAACCCCAAGAGGCCCAAGAAAGTCAAGAACCAGAGATAACTTTAATCAAAAAGCACCCATAAGAGGTATGGACTCTATTCGTTGACGGATCTACGAGCAAATTGCTTAGTGGCGCTGGCATACTCTTGATCACACCATGCGGGGAAAGGTTTGAAAGAGCCTTAAGATTCAAATTTGAAGCATCAAATAATCAGGCTGAGTACGAAGCAATTATAGCAGCCTTAGAGCTAGCTAAGTTCATGGTCGTCCCTAATCTAGCGATAAATAGTTATTCTCGGCTCATAGTAAATCAAATAAATGGGGAGTATGATACAATAAACACGGTCTTAGCAAAATACTGCGGTCTAGCCAAAACCCTTCTCAAAAGCTTTGAGTACTATGAGCTGAATAAAATTATGAGAGAGGGCAACGCAGAAGCAGACCTCCTATTAAGAATCACCGAGCAGGAAATTTAGGATCTAAATGCGGACGGCCAAATTGAGTTTGTAGAGGCACCTGTCATAGATCGGATCAAGATTAATAATATTGAGGACCAAGAAATAGACAGGGTAGATGAAATAAAAGATTACATTGAAAAGGAAACTCTCCCCGAGGATCAAAGTAATGCAAGACTCTTCAAAAAGGTGTCGGAAAATACACGTTTATAGACGAAATACTCTACAGAAAATCATTCACCAAACCTCTCCTCAGATGCGTAAAAATTCATATGGTCACAAATCTACTCTACGAGGTTTATGAAGGAGTTTGTGGGGGACACCCTGGAGCTAAAATTCTCGTGGACAAGATAAAATTCCAGGGTTTCTATTGGCCTACAATAAGGAAAGATGCAGAGGAGTATGTTAGGAAGTGCGACAAGTGCCAGCGATTTGCGGACATCCCTAGACTCCCATCAATAGCGCAAACGTTAGTAATACCAAAGTGGCCATTTGATACATGGGGAATTGATCTAATTGGACCCTTTCCAACCGCTAGAGGAAGCATAAAACACGTGGTAGTGGCCGTGGATTACTTCACAAAGTGGACAAAAGCCAAATCTTTGGCTACCATTTCCGAGGAAAATGTGATAAACTTTGTTCACGATCACATATGGTGCCAGTTTATTTACCAAGGGTAATAGTCTCTGAGAATGGCACTTAGTTCGTAGCGAAATTCACTTAAGAATGTGAAAGAATGAAGGTTGAGCATCGGCAATCCGCTGTAGCTTATCCTCAAGGAAATGGACAGGCTGAGGCCGCAGACAAGCTAGTCTTGGCCGCCCTAAAGAAAAACTTAGAAGGGCAAGGAGGAGGATGGCTAGATGAGCTTCAGACCACATTATGGGTAATCCACACCACAATAAGAAACTCAACAGGTGAAACTCCTTTCTCGCTCATGTATGGATTAGAGGCTGTTGCCCTAGTGGAAGTAGCTCTTCCCTCCTACAGAGTCACGTACTTTGGTGAATCCAAAAATGAAACCTCTAAAAGATGCTATTTGGATGATCTCGAGGGAAATAGGATGCGGGTTAGATAGAAAATGTTCAACTATAAACAGAAAGCCAAAAGACATCATGACAAAAGAGTTAGCAAAAAAAACTTTTCTGTGGGAGATTGGGTATTACGAAATGTAGAGGTTTAAGGAACTCAGCCCAATTTCTACAAGCTCTCAATAAAATGGGAAGGTACATATCAAGTCACTCAAATCATCGAGGAAGAGACTTAAAAATTGCAAAGTAAGGAAAATACCTCAAAATTCTTGGAATAACGATCACCTCAGAAAATATTTTTTCTAGAAATTGTACCAAAAATATGTAAGAAATTGTGATAGTGGTAGCGATCTATTGAAGCAATACGTTTGCACGATTCAAAACTACAAAAAGCATAAAAATAAGTCTTCTCACTACTGGAATTAACAGAGTGAATTCCCGTAGGGTCATACACAAATCACGGATGCCAGCACTGTCACACTCTGCTGATGCATGGACTGCATTCAAACCGCACTCTGCATGCCCATATATAAGAAGCTTACCTTGGCTATCTTACGTACGTACGGAATCTGGAGTCTAGACCGAGTAATTCACTTAGGTGAAATCTTGGATGAAAATGATGTACAATAAAGCTCAACGTCCTGGCCAAGGAAAAATTTGGTCCAGTGTAAAGAGCCAAATTAAATGTGGTCATATTTACAAGGTTAACTCCCATATAATTAAATGTTTATTACATAACGGGTTATCTAAAAAACGTTCTAAAAATTAACAAGGCAAAACAATGCCAACGGCCGAAATTGAGCAAAAGTAATATTTATCCTTAAAGCTCGAAAGAGATGAAGCATGGATAATATAAGCAAAAAAATCATTTCATTAATAAAGAAAATATTACAATCTAAGTCTATTACACAAAAATAGAAAAGAGAAAAATTGTTCAAAAATAAACTAGCCCTACTACAAAATTAGACCGAAGGTTGGTTAGGCTTTTGGGTTTGCTCGATTTCTGGAGGAGGAGCCGGAGTAGAAGCATGAGCTGGAGTTGGAGCTGGCTGGTTGGGGAAGAGCTCGCTAACAGCAGGCCCATTTGGAAATAAGCGAGAAGCAGCGGCATCCAGAGTTAATTTTTCTTCACCACACCTCAACGTATCTAACTCGTCAATCGGCGAGGTGGCCGTGACTGCGGATATCAGAGGTAAGGAGGAGACCGCCGTAGTTTCAAGATTGGAAATATCATCTACGGGCAGAGGTACCAGAGCATGGCCAGGAAGTTATTCCAAGATCATTGTGATCAGAGAGCAATTAATGGCCAACTGTTCTGCAGAAAACTTGCTCGTAGCGGCAAAGTTCCTCAGCATGGTCTTGTTGGCGGCCTCAAACTGGGAGGAGCTCTCCGCGACCATAAGATTCTTAAATTCTTGGGAGTCCTTAAACTCCTCCACAACCTCCTTTCGGGCAGTAACAAGTGAAGCATCCTTTTCAAGCTTAAACAGCCTCAAGGCCACAAGCTCGTCAGATCGCTTGTCTACTTGGGTCTCTAGCTTCTTGACCTGCACGTGGGTTACCTCCAGTTTTTTCTTATACTCCTTGATATCCTTCTCCAGATGCTTATTTTTCCCGCAGAGTTCATTCCGCTCTCCCTTAGCTTTATCCAATGATTTAAGAGATGTGTCCAATCTTTCGCAAACTTGCTTTAGATCAGACTCCTTCTCCTGCAAAGTTTTGCTAAGGGAATCCTTCTCCTCCAATGCCTTCCCCACCTCCTTATTCCGATCAGAAATGGTCATGGCCTGCTCGTCAGTTATCTCGTGCAGACGCATTGCATCGTTGACCATCTGAGAAAGAAAAAGAAAAAGTAAGGAATATACAAAGAAGGAAAAAATAAATGAAAAATAAGATGGCTAAAAGGTCACCTCGGTGGTCATAAACCCAATATTGCCCACCAAGGTAGAAGCATTGATCTTAGAGCCCACATTCTGGTAATAATCTGGACAATAGAGCCGGCTCAAGAGACTAAGCCCTATTATCGAATTATCCCCCCTATAGGAATACAAGTCAATGCCTTGAACGGGTGGAACCTCCCCCAGCTTGTTGCTTATATCCCAAGCCGTCTCCCGGGCATCTATGTTGGCCAGATTATAGGCTGAGCCGCAGATGGAGCCTGATCTGGCTGGTGAACTGGTGGGAGTGGCAAAGGTCATGACCTCGGGGGCTTGAACTCTTTACTGTTTGTCCTTGCCCTCTCCATCTGCCTCGATATGAGGCCTCTTCTTTCCCTTATCAGTTTGAGAATTGGGAGCAATGAAGTCATCAGCAATGCACTGTCACGGGGTGACTGAGACCGGGGAAGAAGATCCTTCAATCTCGGGGCACCACACCCTGCGGCCAGCAAATCTCTATACACCCTATCAACAATGGGCAAAACCACATCTCGGGAAGGAGTCTTCTGGAGTGAATCCTATCTTGTTTTGCTCTCCTTGGCCATCTGCCGAGCTCGGGAAGCCTTTAGTTCGGTTTGAGAAACCTTGGGAGTCATTGTAATATCTTCGGGGTCTGCAAAAAGATAAAGAGAAGTTAGATCGCCATTCAAAAAATCAAAATGCAAGCAAAGTATAATTGTAAAGACAAAAAAAAAAGAGACCAATCCACTTTGCAGGCTCGCAGACCGCACCCATCATACAGGTCACTCATTTGGACTCGAATTGGAAGAATTTATGGACTCTCCAGTTCGGGTTGCGTAGAAGTGGCTCTATTGCTACCCTAGGGGCCACGTTCAAGCCTTCTATTTGGGGAGCCACCCTAGCATAAATAAGCATAGGATCATCGTCCACAATCGCGACCACGTCAGAGACAGGAATCATCTTCTCCTTGATATAAAGAGCTAAGTACTTAGTGATCGCGATCTGTAACTCCTTAGATTTCGACGATCTTGGATATGAGCTTGTAGTAATCCTAATGGGGGCTAAACCCTCCGATCTAAGGATGCTCCAACAAAACCTATTCTCTATCATAAATATGTTCTTCTGATTCCATTAATCAAATTTATTGTTGGGGGGAGAGAAGGTTTTGGCAGAATTGGACACTACAAGAAAAATAACTTTTTGTGACTGCTTTCTGTGATGGCTAAAAAAAGCAGTCTCCATAGACCAGATAAGGAGACGAAAATAAAAAGCAATCACATTACCTTAAGGAGATGGCAGTACAATCACATGTGCAATCACGTTTGGTAATTTCGTTCGGAGCGCCAACCCTAGAAATAGGCGCGAATATGAAAAATTAAACGTGATCGCTTTTTTTGAAACCGTGATGAATTTTGCAATCACGTTTGATTAATTATATAATTTAATCAATTTAAATACATGAAAAAAGTAATTTTAATAAAAGGTGACGGCTAATGCAATCTTCTAATACCTTAATTGAATAAAAAAAAGAAAAAGAAATAAAATTGGGATCCATACATAAAAGAAATAAAGAAAGAAATAAAGAAGAAAGAACGAACGGCGCCTCTCTCTCTCTATCCGCTCTCTCCCTCTCTGCTATTTCTCTCTCTCCGCTCCGCTCTGCTCTGGCCGTCTCTCCGCTCGTCGTCTCACTCTCCGATCCGAAACCGAGCTAGTTCAAGAGGTATAATTCCCCTCATATTTTGAGTTTTTAAAATGGATTTGACCATTTTGATCCGAAATTGGTCTATAAGTATACAAATATTGCGTCTTGTATGAATTTGAAGATAGTTTGATTTGATTTTGAAAAGTCAAATTTCGATTGTTTTGGTATATTTTGTTGGTGTATTTTTGTTGATTAGCTAAGTTCTCGATTTGGGGTTTATTTTTAACCCAAAATTAGGGTTTGATTCCTGGTGTTCTTCCCCTAATTTTCATGGTCTTATTATCTCCGTCTCCCTCGCATTACAATATTTGAGTTCATCTTCTTGTATAGTTACAATTTTAATGTCACGAGTTGGTTGAAATTGGTATGAGTTGATATTGTAATATGTGTTTGTGTTCTTAATTTTGCTATTTGTTTGCTAAAATCAAATGATTTTTAATTGTGGTTTTGGGAAATCACAGTTACTTGTAATTTTGGGATTTTAGGGCATAATTTTTAACAAATTGTGTCTTTTATATCCAAGGTAGAAACTGATTCAGAATAACTACTTGTGATTTTTTGATTTTTAGGAATAATTTTATTTAGAATATCAGAAATACTGTTGTACTGCCCTTGTTCTTCTTCTAGTCCAATTAACTCTTGACTTAATCTTATACTTAATTAAAATACTTAATTTTTTTCTTTTTTTTTCCAATACAAACTTTTTTTCCAATAAAATGCTTGCATTCTGGCATGTCATGATTCTTTGGTTTGATATGTGGAACTCGTTTTAGTCAAGTTTAAATACAATTTATAATTTTTTTCAGGAATCATGTCTAATCGAGATTGGATGTATGTGAATTTGGTTGATAAGTCCAAACATGCAATATTTATTAAGGGGGTAGAAGAGTTTCTGGACTTAGCATTTTCCCACCTTGAGTGTGTAGAGGATGGCATGATTCGGTGTCCATCAACCAAATGTGATTTTAGTTGTTACAAAACAAGATAATCTGTACGTATGTGTCTACTTTTAAATGGATTTGTTTCTGACTATAAAAGGTGGAGTAGACACGGGGAATCCGACATTGAGATGGATATTAATATTGAGGATGAGGGAAATAATGAGAGTTGGGCTAATAAAATGTTAATGGAAGCCGCGGGTCCATACTTTGAGCCCTATAATGAGAATCCTAATGTTCAATCTAAAATGTTTTATGACTTGTTTGAGTCTTCTAATGAGCCGTTGTGGAAGGGTTGTAAGTCTTATACCACGCTGAGAGCCATAAGTCAGATTTTACACTTTAAATCTGAGTATGGCATACCCAATAAAGGCGTAGATCAAATACTTATGTTTATAAAACGTATGCTACCAGAGGATAACAAGCTACCTGATTCTTATTATAAGTGTAAGGCAATGATGAAGGGTCTCAGTCTTCCTTGTGAGAAAATACATGCATGTGAAAATGATTGTGTCTTGTTTTGGGAAAATAATAAAGACTTGAAAACATGTCCTGTGTGTGGTGAGCCTAGGTACAAAATGTTTGATGTTGCCATAAGGGAAAAAAGTAAGCCTATTCCGAGAAAGGTCTTACGTTATTTTCCACTTATTCCTAGGCTTCAAAGAATTTACTTGTCATCAAAGACAAATGAACATATGAGGTGGCATGGCGTAAAGCGTACGATTGTTGAGGGTGAGCTTAGGCATCCGGCTGATGGTGAGGCTTGGAAGGATTTTGATCGGAAATATCCTTCCTTTTCTACAGATGTTCGTAACATTAGACTTGGTTTGGCAACATATAGGTTTAACCTATTTGGGCACTCGAGTAAGCCTCACTCAACATGGCCAGTGTTCATTGTCCCTTATAATCTCCCACCATGGAAGTGTATGAAGCCAGAATACATGTTTATACCTTTGGTCATTCCTGGTCCTAAAATCCCAGGTAGAGAACTTGATGTTGTTGGTGTAATGCCCTAGACTTTAGTTATGTTTAACTTAAAACCGTTATGTATCATCTTTATCGTTTAAGTTTATTATTTGATTATTATATATTTTGCATATTTATTGTAATAATCTTCATCCTTAATTATTAAGAGAATAATTAGTAAAATTGTCAATAGATAATCATATGATGATTATATGCATAGAGATGCACATTGAAATTATGGGTACTTGTTAGTGAACAATTGAGCGGACTTGACCCGTATGAGATTTATGTCATGGTCAAAATGTCATAATTAAATCTCATATGGTCACTTCATTTAGTCCCTAGACCTGAGATTATCATGACCTTACATATGATGAAAGTCATGTTTGATTTTAGTCAAACGATATCTTAACACGATATTTATAAAGGCTATCTTTGGCATGATTGGATTCATGATGGGAAGGATGATAAGTCAAGATGGAATTTGTCCCTCGAAAGAGAGATGTTCTGCTTGGGCCCCTCGATGAGTGATAATGATGAAAGTGTGTGGTCACACCCCAATGCGATTGGACTATCATTATACTCAAGATCGAGAAAACATTGAACAAATACAAGTTGACGAGGACCATGACTTGTGTTCAATAACATCGTGAGACAAAGGGAGAAATGGAAGTGTACCATTGAAAACGTGAACTCTTACGTTATGTTATTTGGGTAGACATAATAGCTTGCTAGAGTCCGCTTATGTTTTATGAGGATCGATATGATCGGACTCATTGCCAACATAACATAATCCTATTGGGTCACACACAATTAGAATGAATTGGTTAAACCAAAGAAAGAATGATTGAGAAATCCTGATGTGACTTGTTGCACCGCGCGACACAACTTGCCCATGGGCTGCTTGTGGTCGTGCGACACAACAAGGCTGATGCGGTTTGGCAGACAGTTTCCTAATACGATTAGGAAACTAATATCAATACTAAGGTAGTATGAATATGAGGTCTGTAAACCCTAATCAATCTAGCCGAATTTTTCAATAGAAAATTCACAACAAAAGGTTTCTCAATATTCTCTCCAAGGTTTAAGAATCTAGCAATTCTCAAGAACGGTTCTTGGTTCATTCTAACGTGTGGATACTACTAGAGGGTCTACACTCGTACGACGATCAAGGCCTAGAGTTGAAATTGTCCAAAGCAATCTGAAGGTTCAAAGATTTTTGAAGATCGAAGATTGTAATTCAAAATCACACCGATAAATTGTTCGATAGCTCAAGAACGGAAATCAATTAAGGTTGGTAAATTCTATCTCATAGGAATTCAATTTAATCGTATAGAACGGATCTTAGGGCTTGGGTTTTGCGTTATTTAGATGCTAATTCCGCTGCGCATGGACCCATAAAACCCAACAGTGGTATCAGAGCCCCGTTCGTATGATTAAGTTTGAATTAACATGCTAGAATCAAGATATAAATCATTTATAATGCGATAGAATTTGAATTGTTTGGTTGAATTAATGTGAAAATCGTTTTTTGATTATGCTGAATTAAATCTATAAAAGCTGTTTACTTGATTTAATTGCTTTATGATTGGAATTGATTGAAGTTCAGAAAATTTGCCAGACTGGCTACTCTGGTCGTGCGAAATAGTAGGCCGTGGGCAGTCAGAGGAGCTTGTATGGTCGTGCGACGGATCTGGCCTCCTGGCTGATGTCGCCGCACGACAGATCTGGCCCATGGAAGTTTCTGTCATGCGACAGAACTTGCCAAAATTTGGGCATAATCAGTTTGTTGATTTTTCTGCTAATCTGTGATTATGTTTATAATTTGATATGTTTTTGTCTTAATCTGGATGCTATAAATTTCTGGAAATTAAATTTATAGGGCTATGCTAGATTAATTCATTATTTATGCATGCTTAATTAATTTAAATGTGTTTTTATTAATTGTTGCGATGCATGAATTATATGTTCTGAAGTGTTAAAAATTTTATTAGATGTTAATTAGTTGAAACATTGATTCATAATTTCCTAAATGTTTAGTTAAAACATTAAATTTTGATTTTCTGATTGTTTATGAGAAACAAGTCTGTTTACGCAAAATTTGAAGGAATCTGATTGTTTATGAGAAACAAGTCAGTTTACGAGTCTGATTGTTTATGAGAAACAAGTCAGTATACAAAGTATTGATTATGTTGCATTCAAATTGGTATTGTAATTGTACATGACTAGAAGAGTTCTGTCGAAGGAAGATTTGGTACTTAAACAGTCCTTGTGGCTCACCTATTTTCTTGGGAACTTACCTGGTGTACATTATGATTATCTTTGTTGATGTGCTGATAATCTAGTTTAAAGAACATTCATTTAACTTTTAAGTTCTTTATGCCAATCCATGATTATAACACTTGAGACCACTCGGATAGTTTTGGGTGGGCTTGCCATAACAAGGTGCTTTGATTCTATTTCGTTTGCGAGCAAGATGAGAAAATGGTGGTTCCTATACTTTTAAAGTGGATGAACTTAATTGGGTTATCAAAATGGTTTTGGACCCAAGGCATAAGATGAGATTAAAATATGCTTAGACATATAATGTCTTAAATAAATCTCATAAAAGATCTAAGAGTCATATACGATATGATTGATGTTTTCTACCTAATTAATTTAATCTTGAGCGGTGCGCCATAGCGTACTTGAGATTAAATTAAAGATAGATCTTAGCCCATTAAATGCATATTATGCTTATTTGCATTGGGAGGTGTATGATTTAGTGGGAGTATTTTTGAAATACATTATTTGCGCTTAGATGGTAAATGTGTTGATTGATATGCGTTCATATAATTTGTATATTTTGTTGTAGAAGTAGCATTACAAAATGATAATTGCGATTCATCCTTATGAAGGACAAAGTTCGAACGGAACGATACAAATAATTCTGATTGGATCAGAAGCCTAAAGAATGGTTCTTAGGTAAATGTGTACGTTCTTGACGAATCCGTTCCTGCTGAACCCACTGCAAATGTTGCAAAGGGCAAATAAGGAGCAACTTTAGAAACATGTTGATGATTCTAATAGCATTGCTTGCTTTATACTTGCCACCATGTTTAAAGGCTCCTATGAAGAACCTTGAACACATAGAAGTTACTTTTGGTCTAGCACACTGTAAGTGCTCCAATTTGAGTTGTTAGTATTTTCGTTAGAAAATTAACGAAAGTCTTAACATTTCTAACATTTCTAACAATTCCTAACTTTTCTAACAAAGCAAGGGTAAAGTAGGCATTGCTATTTGAAGATAAACAAGGAAAGGAATCTCAAAAAAGCAAAATAAATTGAAAAAACTCGAATTGGCAAGCTGAAAACAAAGAACCGCTTGAATTTTCTGAAAATATTCCTCCTGTCCAAAGCCTGCACTGTAGCAGATGAACAGTGCACGCCTGCACATAGATCCGCGCGGATGAGTTTGCTTCTCACAGTGGCCTATAAATTGAACCCTCCTCTCTCAGTTTACACAACACAATTTACTCACAACAACAGCACTCTGGCGAAAAATAGAGAGAAAATAGTGGGAATCCTTATATTGCCACCATTTTCTCTTGAATCTTTCCCAAATCCCACTCACTCCAAATACTCTCAAATCACTCCCATTCATACACAAGCCCAAGCTTCAATCACCCCTTAAGAGGAGGATTAGAGAGAAAACATAGAGGACTTAATTGTTATCTACTTGTTTTCTCTTTGACCAACTCTAATCACAAACCCTAAACACATTCAAGCCTTGAATCCATTCAAACACAAAGAAGATAGGTATAACCTCCCTCTTCCTACCCTAAATCTCTTTCATCCATGTATGCATTTTCAAACTCCAAAATATAGTTTGTTCATCTTCTTGCTCTAGATCCAAGAGGATCACCATGGAAGTTCATCTCCATGGATGATCCTCTACAAGGACCAACATTACTTTCAAAGTGTTTTTACTTACTTGCAAACACATTTTCAAAACCCTAAAAATCATTTTCATACATCAAATCTTGATTTCAAAGGATAAAATTCCCCTTCCCAAGCAAATGAAATGCTTAATTCCTAATGTACCCTAAGGATGGCTTGATATAGTAGATCACCACTAAAATGTCTAGTGACTACTAATCAAAGCCTAAGGAGATGGGGACAATCGTGGATGCCAAACCCCCTTTAAAATCATGTTTTTCTTCATGGGGAAGTTGCTGTCCAGTGGCCTTTCTCTAAGACCTCTGTCCATGGTCTAATTTTTTGGACATACAGAAACTTGGAATTTGGTGTTGACTACAGAATACTTTTTGTAGCCAACATCCAGATCTTTCCAGACATATTTTTACTTTATTTTTTGAGTGAGTAAAACTCCCTTTTTCAAATTTTCTTTTAAAAGTCAGTTCCTCAGTCTCTGGAAATCCAGATTTCATATCTGAGATTTCCAGAAGGTTTTGGTCCACCAAATTATCTCTAAATGGGAAAGTTCTTTTACAGAAACCTTATTTAAGGTGTTTTGAACAACTTTAATTCTCGGACTTTCCCCAGATTCTGAGATTTTTAAGCCCTTAAACCCATTTTAAAATAAAGTGTCCACTGCCTTTTTCATTCTGGCAGAAATGTTTTTCAACTTCAAAAAATCTTTTGAGTCCCAAAACTCACATAAAAAATCATGGGATTTGTTCAAAGTCTAATAAAGAGTTTCCAATTTTTACTTTCCAGTTTCAACTTATTTTGGCCAAAACACACACATACATACACACACACACACAAATGGCTTTTAAGCTTGGAAGACTCGTTTTACGAGGCATTCCGGGTGAACACTAACGTTCTTCCCGGCGTGTAACGTGACCTCCGAACCCAAATCACTCATTTCGGGCATTTTTTAAAGTTTTGGCCCTTAAAACAAAAATGGCGTGGCGACTCCGTATTTTTTCCGTTTGATTTCAAAAATCGGGTACATCACACACACCGCACAAAGGAAATGTTCCAAGTGCAAGCTAGGCAAAAGATGTATGTTGTGGTGAAGGCTCTTGATGCATGAGATGCAAAAAGGAGCAATCCGCAAGTGTGTTAATGGTTAACACAAGAAAGGGGTTCAAAAGGGAAGAAAAAGTAGGTAAAGCAAAGGTTGCTAAACCTAGGACAAAAGTTGTCAAAGCCGAAGAGGCTAAACACAAAGTGTCTCAAAAGGATGCAGTTTGCTATCATTGCAATAATATTGTCATTGGAAGCAAAGTTGCAAGGCTTATTAGGAAGGCCTAAAAGGTGAAGAAGGGCAATATGATTGCTACTACTTCAAGTATCTATATGATAGATATTTTCCTCTCGACTTCTTGTTCTTGGGTATATGATACCGGATATGGATCCCACATTTGTTTAAATGTGCAAGGAATAAAGAATAGAAAGCTACTCAAAGAAGGTGAATTAAACCTATGCGTGGGAATGGAGCAAGATTGCTACATTAACCATAGGGACTTATGAAGTCACTTTACCTTGTGAAGTAGTACTTGTTTTGAACAATATGACTACGTTCCAGATTTGAGTAGAAGTATTATTTCCGTTTCTTATATGGATGATGAATGATATAATTTTCTTATTGAGAATAAGAAGTTTTATATTTATTTAATGATATGCCTTATTGTATTGCATATGTCATTAAAGTATGCATGTTGCAAAGATCCACGAGATGGGTTGAAGCAAGCTTCAAGGAATTGGAATCTTCATTTTGATGAATCAGTCAAAGAGTTTGATTTCATCAAGTACGAAGATGAATCTTATGTATACATGAAATTCAGTGGGAGCGTAGTATTATTTCTATTGTCTTATCACAATGATATCTTCCTCATTGGAAAAATGAAGTTCCGACACTTAAGACTGTCAAGTCTTGGTCAAGAAAAGTTTTTTTTTTTTCAATGAAGGATATGGGTGAAGCCGCTTACATCCTTGGCATCAAGATCAATAGAGATAGATCTAGAAGGATAAATTGGTTTGAGTCAAAATACTCACATTGACAAGGTTCTTAGAAGAGTCTAAGAAAAGTAACTTGTTAATGGGTCATGGTGTCTCTCTTAGCAATACTCATTGTCTTATAACAACTGATGAGCAAAAGGGGAATGAATGAAGGTCTATATGCTTCGGCATTTGGATCTGTCATGTATGCCATGACTTGTGCTAAACTCGACGTCTCATATGCTTTGAGCATGATGAGTCGATACCAATCTGATCCTGATATAAACCATTGGATGGCAGTCAAGATGATCTTTAAGTACTTAAGAAGAACTAATGATATGTTCTTGGCATTTGAAAGATTGGAAGTTAATCTTGTTGTAAGGGTTACATAAATGCTAACTTCCAAACTGAAAAAGTTGATTTAAAATCGCAATTAGGATTTGTGTTTATGCTTATTAGAGGTGCAATTTTGTTGGAAGAGTTTCAAGCAGAAAATTGTAGCCGATTCTACTACTAAGGCCGAATTTTAGTAACATATGATGTGGCTAAAAGAGGCAGTTTGGATCAAAAGATCATTAGTATTTTTGGAAATGTTCCAAGTATCACTAATCGGTGAAACTTTGTTGTGATAATTGTGGTGCCATTTGTGCAAACTAAGGAACCAAGATCACAACAACGATCCAAACACATACTTAGACGTTTTTTGAGGAATTCATAAAGAATGAGAAGACGTTAAAATATGCAAAGTATCAATCGATGATGACATTAGGGATTCACTTACAAAGACCCTAGCACAGGCAGAAGCATGATGGCCATGTTAGATCCATGAGTATTCGATACATAGATGGAGCCTAGTTCAAGTGGGAGACTGTTGGTGTAATGCCCTAGGCTTTAGTTATGTTTAACTTAAAACCGTTATGTATCATCTTTATTGTTTAAGTTTATTATTTGATTATTATATATTTTGCATATTTATTGTAATGATCTCCGTCCCTAATTATTAAGAGAATAATTAGTATAATTGTCAATGGATAATCATATGATGATTATATGCATAGAGATGCACATTGAAATTATGGGTACTTGTTAGTGAACAAGTGACTGGACTTGACCCGTATGAGATTTATGTCATGGTCAAAATGTCATAATTAAATCTCATATGGTCACTTCATTTAGTCCCTAGACCTGAGATTATCATGACCTTACATATGATGAAAGTCATGTTTGATTTTAGTCAAACGATATCTTAACAAGATATTTATAAAGGCTATCTTTGGCATGATCGGATTCATGATGGGAAGGATGATAAGTCAAGATGGAATTTGTCCCTCGAAAGAGAGATGTTATGCTTGGGCCCCTTGATGAGTGATAATGATGAAAGTGTGTGGCCACACCCCAATGCGATTGGACTATCATTATACTCAAGTTCGAGAAAGCATTGAACAAATATAAGTTGTCGAGGACTATGACTTGTGTTCAATATAACATTGTGAGACAAAGGGAGAAATGGAAGTGTACCATTGGAAACGTAAACTCTTACGTTATGTTATTTGGGTAGACATAATGGCTTGCTAGAGTCCGCTTATGTTTTATGAGGATCGATATGATCGGACTCATTGCCAACATAACATAATCCTATTGGGTCACACACAATTAGAATGAATTGGTTAAACCAAAGAAAGAATGATTGAGAAATCCTGATGTGACTTGTTGCACCGCGCGACACAACTTGCCCATGGGCTGCTTGTGGTCGTGCAACACAACAAGGCTGATGCGGTTTGGCAGACAGATTCCTAATACAATTAGGAAACTAATATCAATACTAAGGTAGTATAAATATGAGGTCTGTAAATGTTCGGTCGAAACCTAACGGTTTATTTAATTCCGCAAGCGCACGGGCTATTGTAATATAGCGGGTGCAAGTACGGGTCGATCCCACAGAGACAGGGTTTACTAAGAAATATTTTTGTCTTTAGAAAGTAATAGAAAAGATTGGGGGGAGATAAAATTTGCTTTTTAGAAAGATAGAGAGAACATAAACAAAAAGTACTTTAATTAAATTCTTATATAAAACGAAGCATTCTCGGGATTGGAAATCATACACATAATCTTATTCATCAAATCGTCATTATCTTAGAGATAAAAGGTTTTCATAAAAAGCAAGGATGGTATGTTAAGCCTACGCTATTTCGGGCTAAGACAGTAGCGTTTGTATTCTTCACTAATTATGTCCTAACTGTTTGAGATTTCCGTTTACGTTATTCCCGCCCTGTCACAAACGGGCGTTCCGGCTTATCTCTAGCTGACCATAATTAGTAAGAATCCATTAAGGACAAGAGACAACATACTTTCCATTAAAGGAACATCCCTAGGCCATTGAACTACTCTCGTGATCAATGAAACCTAGTTTCTTTATATGGTTCCGTCAATCGAGATTCTCCGCTAGGTACTTCTCTCAATTGACTGAATCATACAAATTGGACATCTCCAAAATGTAAGGCATTTAGAGAATAATATAAAGAAATTGTTTAGATGAAGGAAGAAGACAAGACTAAACATTTTAAGATGATGAATAAGTATGCTTTTGAGTTTCCAACCCCAAGAATAAGGGGGATTACTCACGAGCCATTTATAAAGTATAAGCAATAATAAAGGATTGAGTAAGAAATACTTATGAATGTAGAAGGCAAGTGCTGAGAATAATGCTTCACTTTTATTACTTTTTCTCCAAAGTAACTCCAAGAACAAAACAATGACTTTGATCTTCAAATTCCTTTGGAAAATTGTTGTCACAAGTGTTTGTACTTTCTATCTATATAATATCAGTGATTTCTCTCTAAGAATTCGTATCTAAGACTGATTACAAGGGTCCTATTTATAAATGGGAGGAGACTCTTCAATTGGGTGCCATCAAAAGGTGCCTTTACATCTGCAGTCACGACTTGCACGGCCGTGTCAAGGATTTTGCACGGCCGTGTACTCTTTGGCGCCAGTTTTGAATTTGAATTTGGAGACTTGCATGGCAGCTCCTAATATAGCTGCACGGCCGCTCCGAGGTTGGCACGGCCAGGGCTCTTCAGTGCTCGGCCACTCCATGGATTTTGGGGCCAAGCTGGCCGGCCATGGCCTATGATGCACGGCCGCTCCCAGACTTGCTGCACGGCCGCTCCCACTGGTTTTCAGCTTTGAGTGTTTATTTTGCTTGGTGTTCCTCCATCCTTTCGGACCAATTAGCCCAAGTATCCTTTAGATATAAAATGACCCTAAAACCTGTCTAAAAATGTATAAAACATACCAAAAACGTAAAATCTAATAAAATAGCAAAAGTAAGTAAAAAGTATTAAAAACTAAATGAAAAATGATGATTTATTTATGTAAAAGTATATAAAAACTAGGATAATTGACTATATAATAGTCACTTATCAAACTCCCCCACACTTAAGCTTTTGCTTGTCCCCAAGCAAACTTAGAGTGAAAATACGGAGAGGGAGAAAAAGCAAGATTGATCCCTCAGAAATAAAGTAGCAAGCCTTAAATTGCCTCTTTAAATAATACCTTTGCCTTTCTAATTATATTTTGAATACCTTTAAAAATTTATCTAGGAAGAAGTATTTTAGGGATATTTTTGAAGAGATAAAATGCAAGACAATAACCTAATATAGCATATATAGAATTTTGACCAAGTAAAGCATGCTAGAAGGAAAAATCTTAGATTTATTTCTTGGTAAAGAAAGCTGTCACTTTTTTAGAGTGATTTTTGAGAAAAGATGAATTTATTTCTTTAAAATGTACAAGAGAAGGTATAAACATTTATTCACAAATTAGAAGTTCTGAAGAATTGTATTACATTCTTGAATCACAAGGGTGAAAAATGGATGATGATAGTGGAAAAATCTCATCAAAGTTTAAACAAATTTATCTTATTTTTGCACGTGTTATATTTTTGCAAAGGACCTAAGTTATTTTTGATCCTTTCAAGTAGGAGATATTGTGGTCGCGAACCCCATGTTCCTAATACTTAGATCAAGAATACTTTTGGATATTACTCCCGTTTGGCAAGGAAGCATCGTCGCAGCGAACGCCGTGCCCCGAATTACTTAGGAAGTAATAGGTTTCTTTTTGCCTTAAAGGATTGGTGACAAATGTCACTCTTTTTAGGAGATAAAAGTGTTTTACTTTGATTTGATTTGAAAAATGGAAAGATGGAATTTTTTGATGGAAGGGTGTAATTCAAGGGATGCAAACAAAAAGGTGCTTCTAAAAAGGGAATAAACATTTAATAAAGATAAAAGATGTACAATCTTAAAGAAATATTTTCAATATTTGCATAAATGACCAAGCATAAAAAAGATTCATTCTAATCAAATGCATTTTCCTTGATGAGACTCTATATTTTGCTATACTAACTTATGAGGCTTTCAATTATTTCCTAAAAATATCCCTATATTTTTTCTTTTATAGATTTCTAAGTTTATAGAAAATATGAGAGGAAAGATAAATAGGTATTTATACTAGGGCAAATGGCGAGCATAATGATAATGATTTTTGATCATCATAGGGATTTTTTTTTATATACTATTAAACATGCATAAATGAAAAATGCAACTAAGTTAAAAAGAAAAATTACACTAGAAAGCGATTAAATCTAACCTAGAAAGCAAGTAAAAATTTAAAACTAGAAAGCGAAAAATAAAAGGATAGATATACCCCCCACACTTGAAATGAACATTGTCCTCAATGTTTCAAGGAACAATGCCAAATTTAGGGAGGGTAAAGAGAAAAACTTACTAAAATGGTGTGGTATGTTCGCCCAAAGTAACGTACGAAACTACTCCAATTGGGTCTCCGGTCATGTAGTGTTTCAATCTTTGACCGTTTACCTTAAAATCTCCTTGTGTTTCGTTCCCAATTTCGATGGCTCCGTATGGATATACCTTACGCACTTGATATGGGCCCGTCCATCTTGATTTTAATTTACCTGGAAAAAGCTTCAAACGAGAATTAAAAAGTAATACCATGTCTCCTTCTTTAAAATCCTTTCTTATTATATGATCATCATGCCATTTTTTTGTTTTCTCCTTGTATAACCTGACACTTTCGTATGCTTCATATCGGAGTTCTTTGAGCTCTTGTAACTGTAGTCTCCGCTTTTCACCGGCTTCTGCCAAGTCATAGTTTAGGGCTTTAATTGCCCAATATGCCTTATGTTCAAGCTCCACCGGTAAATGACATGGCTTTCCATAAACCAATCGGAAAGGAGTGGTTCCGATAGGTGTTTTAAAAGCGGTGCGATAAGCCCACAAAGCATCGTTCAACTTTATTGACCAATCCTTTCTTGAACTTATTACCGTTTTCTCCAAGATCCACTTTATTTCTCGATTTGATATTTCCACTTGCCCGCTTGTTTGAGAATGATATGCGGTGCCTGTTTTATGATAGACTCTGTACTTTTTTAATAAAGCATCAAACTGGCGGTGCGAAAAATGTGACCCTCCGTCACTTATGATGACTTTTGGAACCCCAAATCTTGGAAAAATTGTATCCTTGAAAAGCTTCATGACGACTTTTGAGTCGTTTGTTGGAGATGCTATAGCTTCTACCCACTTTGAGACGTAGTCCACTGCTACCAAAATATAATTATTGTTGAAGGATGCGGGGAATGGTCCCATGAAATCAATGCCCCAAACGTCAAAAATCTCAACTTCTAGAATATTATTGAGAGGCATTTCATTTCTTCTTGAAATGTTGCCGGTTCTTTGGCAACGATCACAAGAGATAACGAAATTTCGAGAATCTTTGAAGAGTGTGGGCCAGAAAAAACCTGATTGAAGAACCTTGGCGGCGGTTTTGGCTGTGCTTGCATGACCGCCATAAGGAGATGAATGACAATGATACAGAATGTCCTTGATCTCTTCATTAGGTACACACCGCCTAATGATTCCATCTGCGCAACGTCTAAAGAGGAGCGGATCTTCCCAAAAGTAATTTTTAATTTCTGATAAAAATCTCTTCTTTTGTTGATAACTCATTTCTGGGGGAAGAATCTTGCATGCTAGATAGTTAACAATGTCTGCAAACCAAGGAATTTCGACATTGTTTATTGCAAGAAGATGATCATCCGGAAATGAGTCATCAATGGGAAGGTCATAATTATCGGAAATTTCTAATTCTTTAGGAAGACGGGATAAATGATCTGCGACCAAATTTTCCGTTCCCTTTTTATCACGGATTTCCAAATCGAATTCTTGGAGGAGAAGGATCCACCTTATTAATCTTGGCTTTACATCCTTCTTTGTCAACAAGTATCTAATTGCAGCGTGATCCGTGTATATGATTACCTTTGATCCCACCAAATATGACCGAAACTTTTCCATAGCAAATATTACGGCCAAAAGCTCTTTTTCTGTGGTGGCATAATTCATTTGTGCCTCATCCAGTGTTCGGCTAGCATAATATATTGCGTGCGTTTTCTTGTCTTTTCGCTGTCCCAGAACAGCTCCGACCGCGAAATCACTTGCATCGCACATTATTTCGAAAGGGAGATCCCAATCGGGTGGTTGTACGATAGGAGCGGATATCAAAGCTTCCTTTAACCTATTAAAAGCTTCAAGACAAGGGCTATCAAACAAAAATGGAGCATCTTTCATTAGTAGATTAGTTAAAGGTTTAGAAATTTTTGAGAAATCTTTTATAAAACGTCGGTAAAATCCGGCGTGACCAAGAAAACTTCTTATACCCTTAACATTAGTAGGCGGAGGTAATTTTTCAATAATTTCGATTTTTGCCTTATCTACTTCTATTCCTTTTTCGGACACCATGTGTCCTAACACTATCCCTTCATTTACCATAAAGTGGCATTTTTCCCAATTTAGAACAAGATTGACCTCTTCACAGCGCTGTAGGACTTTAGATAAATTCTTCAAACATTCGTCAAAAGAATATCCGTAAACAGAGAAATCATCCATAAAAACTTCCATAATATTTTCTATGTATTCGGAGAAAATGGACATCATACAACGCTGAAAAGTGGCGGGAGCATTACAAAGTCCAAAAGGCATTCTTCTATAAGCGAAGGTACCATAAGGACAAGTAAAAGTAGTTTTTTCTTGATTGTCTGGATGGATAGGGATTTGGAAAAATCCCGAATATCCGTCCAAATAACAGAAATGGGAATGTTTGGCCAATCTTTCTAGCATTTGGTCTATAAAGGGAAGGGGAAAGTGATCTTTTCGGGTGGCTTTATTTAATTTTCTGTAATCTATACACATGCGCCAACCCGTGACAGTCTTTGTTGGGATTAATTCATCCTTATCATTTCGAATGACTGTCATTCCTTCCTTCTTAGGAACAACTTGAACGGGGCTCACCCATTTGCTATCTGAAATTGGGTAGATGATGCCTGCGTCAAGTAATTTAAGGACTTCCTTTTTAACTACTTCCTTCATGTTAGGATTGAGTCTTCTTTGATGTTCAATGGAAGGTTTATGATCTTCCTCTAAATCAATCCTATGCATGCAAATTTTTTGATGAATTCCTTTTAAGTCATCTATCGTATATCCTATGGCTTTTTGATGCAACCTAAGCTCATTCAACAATTTTTCAGTTTCTAGAGGACCTAGGTTAGCATTTATAATCACAGGATAAGTGGAGTTAGGACCCAATAATTCATACCTTAGATTTGCAGGAAGAGGTTTTAACTCAACTTGAGGTGCCTTAACTACCTCTTTTTCCTTTTTGTTGGATGGCTCCGCTGTAGTCTCCAACTTTTCGAAATCATTATCGCCACTAGACTTTGCTGTATCTAAAAGCATGGTATAATTTGCAACTTCTTCGTCGTCATCATCATGCAAAGTTTTCTTCCAATCTATAAGACTTTTTTCTAGCGGATCCTTAGATTGGGGACTTTCTAATTCCTTGCTAATTGATTCTAACATATTAATGTTCAAGCAAGGGTTCTCAAGATTAGGATTTCTCATGAATTTAGACAAGTTAAACTCTATTTTATCATCTCCTACATTCAAAGTTAGGTTACCATGTTTAACGTCTATAACTGCCCCAGCTGTGGCAAGAAATGGTCTACCTAGAATTACAGGAATATGACTATCCTCTTCCATCTCGAGAACAACAAAATCAACCGGGATGACTAATTTCCCAATTTGGCAAGGGACATCTTCCATAATACCCACTGGATATTTAATGGAACGGTCCGCTAATTGCAGGGATATGGTTGTAGGTTTTAATTCCCCTACACCAATTTTCTTGCTAACCGAAAGTGGGATGAGGCTCACGCTAGCTCCTAGGTCTAGCATGGCATTATCAACATCAAATTTACCTATATTACAAGGGATAGAGAAAGTGCCAGGATCTTTAAATTTTGGGGGTAACCTCTTTTGTAGAACAGCACTTACTTCTTCCGTTAATGCAACAGTTTCATTTTCTTCTAGCTTCCTTTTGTTAGAAAGAATATCTTTGAGGAATTTAGCATAAGAAGGCATTTGTTGCAAAGCATCAGTAAAAGGTACATTAATGTAGATAGATTTTAAAACTTCTAAAAATTTTGCAAATTGTTTATCGAGTTTTGCCTTTACCAACCTTTGAGGGTAAGGTATAGGCGGATCAAAATTTCTAGTTATTTTAGGGGATTCCGTCCCCTTATTATCCTCATCATTAGTCTCGACCACGGGTGGGTTTTGACTAATACTTTCTTCAATGGGGCTACTCTCTTTAGGTGGACAATCAATAAGCTCTCTCCCACTTCTAGTAATCACTGCTTTAGCATGCTCATTTAATATTTTATTATGGGCGGCTAAGTTATCAAATTTATCATTAAATAACTTAAAACATTCCCTAAATTCAGCATTAGTCTTTTCTTGCTCATTTTTACTTTCAACTATGAAATCCATTAAAAGATCTAATTTTGATTTAGGGGGAGAAAAAATATTTGAAGCATTATTGAAATTTCCAAATGTAAGTCCTTGATGTTGTGTAAATGATTGCGGGTTAAGAACGTCGTTATTCTTATAGGAAAAATTGGGGTGATTCCTCCACTCGGGATTGTATGTATTAGAATACATTCCCCCTTTTTGTCCGAAAGAATTAACAAAGTTCACTTGATCGTTAGAAGTAACGTCAAGTAACTCGCAGTTATCCGTACTATGTGAGTTAGACCCACATAGTTCGCATAACACATTTACACTAGCAATGGGATTGACATTAAGATTTTCAAACTTTTTCAAAAGCATGTCAACTTTAGAAGAGAGAAGAGTAACTGCATCAACATTATATTTACCGGGCGTACCTTGTTGCTGCTCCCTCTCATTTGACCATTGGTAATGGTTCAATGCAATGTTCTCGATAAGGTCGTATGCCTCATCGACTCCTTTGTTCATCAATGCTCCTCCTGCAGCGGCATCAATGGTCTCTCTTGTTTTGAATATGAGACCGTTGTAGAAGGTGTGAACAATCAACCACTTTTCAAGCCCGTGGTGGGGGCACATTCTGAGAAGTTCCTTGAACCGCTCCCATGCATCATACAAAGTCTCACTATCTGTTTGACAGAAGTTAGTGATCTTTGTTCGTATCTGGGCAGTCTTGCTTGGTGGGAAAAATCGACCAAGGAATGCTTCTTGAATTTGGTCCCATGTTGTTAATGAATTCTGGGGGACCGAATTCAACCATTGTTTCGCCTTATCCTTAAGAGAGAAAGGAAAAAGGCGCATCCGGATTGCTTCCACCGTAACATTTTGAATACGTGTGGTATCACAGTATTCAAGGAATGTTTGGATGTGTAGATGGGGGTCTTCGAAGGCGGTGCCGCTGTATTGGTTATTCATAACCATATGCAATAACTGCGGTTTTATCTCGAAGTTTGCCACTCCGGCATTCGGCACAACAATAGGGGATCTAGTTCCCGGGGTACTTGGGTTAACAAAGTCCCGTAGGGTCCTAGCGGGTGTTTGCTGTTCTCCGTCCATATGTTTCTTCAAAGTTTCTCTAAACCTTCTTAATCTCTCGTGAAAGCTTTTTTCGGGTTCCGGATCAAAGTTGTCAACGTATGTCCGAGACCGTTTCATAAACTATAAGAAAAACACTTGAAGAGAAATTAAACGCAACAATTTATAGGAAGAGAAAGCAAAATAGCAAAAATAAAACAAAAAAAATTATGTAGTAAAGACAAAAATAAAAAGTAAACCGTTGTCCCCGGCAACGGCGCCAAAAACTTGTTCGGTCGAAACCTAGCGGTTTATTTAATTCCGCAAGCGCACGGGCTATTGTAATATAGCGGGTGCAAGTACGGGTCGATCCCACAGAGACAGGGTTTACTAAGAAAAATTTTTGTCTTTAGAAAGTAATAGAAAATATTGGGGGGAGATAAAATTTGCTTTTTAGAAAGATAGAGAGAACATAAACAGAAAGTACTTTAATTAAATTCTTATATAAAACGAAGCATTCTCGGGATTGGAAATCATACACATAATCTTATTCATCAAATCGTCATTATCTTAGAGATAAAAGGTTTTCATAAAAAGCAAGGATGGTATGTTAAGCCTACGCTATTTCGGGCTAAGACAGTAGCGTTTGTATTCTTCACTAATTATGTCCTAACTGTTTGAGATTTCCATTTACGTTATTCCCGCCCTGTCACAAACGGGCGTTCCGGCTTATCTCTAGCTGACCATAATTAGTAAGAATCCATTAAGGACGAGAGTCAACATACTTTCCATTAAAGGAACATCCCTAGGCCATTGAACTACTCTCGTGATCAATGAAACCTAGTTTCTTTATATGGTTCCGTCAATCGAGATTCTCCGCTAGGTACTTCTCTCAATTGACTGAATCATACAAATTGGATATCTCCAAAATGTAAGGCATTTAGAGAATAATATAAAGAAATTGTTTAGATGAAGGAAGAAGACAAGACTAAACATTTTAAGATGATGAATAAGTATGCTTTTGAGTTTCCAACCCCAAGAATAAGGGGGATTACTCACGAGCCATTTATAAAGTATAAGCAATAATAAAGGATTGAGTAAGAAATACTTATGAATGTAGAAGGCAAGTGCTGAGAATAATGCTTCACTTTTATTACTTTTTCTCCAAAGTAACTCCAAGAACAAAACAATGACTTTGATCTTCAAATTCCTTTGGAAAATTGTTGTCACAAGTGTTTGTACTTTCTATCTATATAATATCAGTGATTTCTCTCTAAGAATTCGTATCTAAAACTGATTACAAGGGTCTTATTTATAAATGGGAGGAGACTCTTCAATTGGGTGCCATCAAAAGGTGCCTTTACATCTGCAGTCACGACTTGCACGGCCGTGTCAAGGATTTTGCACGGCCGTGTACTCTTTGGCGCCAGTTTTGAATTTGAATTTGGAGACTTGCACGGCCGCTCCTAATATAGCTGCACGGCCGCTCCGAGGTTGGCACGGCCAGGGCTCTTCAGTGCTCGGCCACTCCATGGATTTTGGGGCCAAGCTGGCCGGCCATGGCCTATGATGCACGGCCGCTCCCAGACTTGCTGCACGGCCGCTCCCACTGGTTTTCAGCTTTGAGTGTTTATTTTGCTTGGTGTTCCTCCATCCTTTCGGACCAATTAGCCCAAGTATCCTTTAGATATAAAATGACCCTAAAACCTGTCTAAAAATGTATAAAACATACCAAAAACGTAAAATCTAATAAAATAGCAAAAGTAAGTAAAAAGTATTAAAAACTAAATGAAAAATGATGATTTATTTATGTAAAAGTATATAAAAACTAGGATAATTGACTATATAATAGTCACTTATCAGTAAACCCTAATCAAGCTAGCCGAATTTTTCAATAGAAAATTCACAACAAAAGGTTTCTCAATATTCTCTCCAAGGTTTAAGAATCTAGCAATTCTCAAGAACGGTTCTTGGTTCATTCTAACGTGTCGATACTACTAGAGGGTCTTCGCTCGTACGACGATCAAGGCCTAGAGTTCAAATTGTCCAAAGCAATCCAAAGGTTCAAAGGTTTTTGAAGATCGAAGATTGTGATTCAAAATCACACCGATAAATTGTTCGATAGCTCAAGACCGGAAAGCAATTAAGGTTGGAAATTATATCTCATAGGAATTCAATTTAATCGTATAGAACGGATCTTAGGGCTTGGGTTTTGTGTTATTTAGATGCTAATTCCGCTGCGCATGGACCCATAAAACCCAACATATGTATATTTGGGGCCATTGATAGATGAGATAAAGACATTGTTGAATGTAGGGGTCAACACCTATGACATTTCACTCAAACAAAACTTCAACATGAGGGCTGCTCTAATGTGGACTATTAGTGACTTTCCTGCATATGGTATGTTATCCGGGTGGAGCACACATGGATAGAATTCATGTCCTTGTTGTTTAGATACTTGTATAGCTTTTAACCTTACAAAAGGCATAAAGCCGTGCTACTTTGGGTGTCATCATCGATGGTTGAGTCCTAAGCATAGATGGCGGTCTGATAAGCACAAGTTTAATAATAAAGTTGAGCAAAAAATGGCACCCCGAAGAAAAAGTGGAGATGAAATTTTGGCTTATGTAACTGAATTTGATTCGATCACTTTAGGGAAAGGGAATAATAGTGATGAAAAAACTCGTGGGTTTGGGGTTGATCATAAATGGACAAAAAAAGTATTTTCTTTTAGTTGCAGTACTGGAGTAAACATTTGATTCGACATAACTTTGACTTGATGCACATTGAGAAAAATGTTTTTGATAATATTTTTTATACTATAATGAATGTTAATGGGAAAACCAAAGACAACTTAAAATCTCGCAAAGATTTAAAAATTCTTGGCATTAGAGCAGAATTGCATCCAATAGAGAGGCAAGATAGAAATCCGATATTTCCAAAATCCAAGTACACATTGAAAAATGAACAAAGAAAGCAAGTGTATGAGTGATTGCAGTTGCTAAAAGTCCCAGATGGGTATGCTGGAAACATTTCTCGGTGTGTTAACCCAAGCGAGTGCAAGATATCTGGGCTTAAGACACATGATTGTCACATTTTAATGGAGAGATTCATGCCAATTGCCTTACGTGAATTCTTACCCAAGGAAGTCTGGGAACCTTTAAATGCATTGAGCCAATTTTTTCGTGATATATTCTCAAAGGTATATAAAGAAGAAGAGTTAGATAAGCTTAAATCAGGTATAGTTGAAACTTTTTGTAAGCTTGAGATGATTTTTCCTCCTTCTTTCTTTGATTCTATAGTGCACCTACCAATTCACTTGGCATATGAGACCAAATTAGGAGGGCCGGTGCAATATCGCTGGATGTATCCATTCGAGAGGTAATAACCTATAGTGTTTTCAACTTTCCTTTTGATTTTTTTTTTCAACTAGAAAACCAATTCATGATATTTTCTCACTTAATATGTGTATATATATTTCTTTTAAATATGAAGGTGCATGCAATACCTTAAAAAAAGGTGCGCAATAAAGCTTGTCCAGAAGGCTCCATTGCAGAAGCATATTGGATTGAGGAAATTGTCAATTTTTGTTCTCATTATTTTGACTCTAGTATTCTTACCAAGTTCAATAGAACCGATCGAAATGATGATGGGTGTCAACAAGAATATGAAGGAGAAGTACCAGTTTTTGCACCAAGTGGTCGTGCCTTAGGCAAGGGAAAAAACTGTTGGTTGTCATGTGAAGAACTTAGGGCTATATCCTTATACATCTTACTCAACTGTGATTATGAGAAAGCTTATGATAAAATAAAGTAAGTATCCATTTCGTAACACAATTTAGAACTAAAATTCATTAATTTAATCAATATTCTAATATATGAGTTGTTTTTAAATCTTATTTCCAGTGAATGAAACAATCAAAAAGAAAATGTAGAAGCTCTTTAATGTAACATAGACTATGTTCTTCAAATTAAGTAAATCACGATTTAAAGTTCATCTTTCTTAATTTCTCTAGTGATGTAGCATTCATTGTTAAGTCAGCTAAGTTGCAAAGGAATCATAATATTAGCAGAGAACAAAGAGATGATAATATAAAGACTATTCTTTGAATTATGTAGTTTATTATATTTGCTCTCTCCAATTCATAAAAAAAATTGCTCATTTGGTAGGTTAAACTTTTTGCAAAGGTGCTTTACTTGCTTGTACTTTCTTGAAATTGTATCGATATTTTCAGAACAAACCGAAAGAAAAAGAGAGATTATTTTTTGGAACTGAGGTTGTACATTATAGTAGTAAAACCGATGCTCTGGGTTATGTACTTCAGTTCATTCTGTTGGTGTACTACGAAGCTTAGTGTTTATCTGGGTTACCTGTATTCATATTATAGTAGTAAAACCGATGCTCTGGGTTACATTATTAGCTAACAAGAAATTTTTGCATATTTTTCTTATAAGAAACTTATGCAAACAAATTACGTGAGGCAAATGGATTGGTGCCTGCAGATCCTGTGAATGGAGTCGATGATCCTGGCTTGAAAATATATGAAGAGGCTGTCGGGGGTGTAAAAAAAGGTAGGCTACCTGGAAGGCCTAATGAGAAGTGGAGCAAAAATTCTGGTCATGTTTCATCCTCAGATTTTGCAACACAAGTTGCACTTCAGCAGTCCTCTCAAGAAGTGAAAAAACTAAAGGAATAATTAGCTGAAAGTGAAAGGAAACGTCTAAGGAGTGAAAGGAAATGTCGAAGGTATGAGGCCAATCAAAATGCAAACTATCAAATGTTGTTTGAATATATGGTATGTCAAGCTGCAAAACATGGAGATCCACCTCCCCCTTGTCCTTTAAATTTCAATGCAAATTCTGGTTCTGAAGGTGCATCTAATACTCGTAATGATAGTTATCCTACAAATCATGGTGATGATGAGATAAGTGATGATTATTATGAGACACCTGATGAGATGGGTACTGATGGTTATGAGACAAGTGATGATGAGATGGGGGAAGATGAGATGGGTGAGTATCAAGATTATAGTTAGTATGGTTACTTGATCTTTCTTTTGGTTTGTGCTCTAGAGGGAGTATATACCCTTAGACTATTGATTTTTGAACATAATATGGTATCTAGAATGGGTCTTGAACAAGTTTAGTAAGACATGAATAGTTTGTTAAATGTGATGGTGGATGTTATTTTGAGACAATATATTGAGTTTTAAATGATTTAAAGTTTGTTTTCAATTAAGTTTTGGAAAATTTTGTGGATTTATCAATATTAATTCATAATATTATGTAGTAATAAGGCTATAAATAATTATATTATTGTAATGAAACATCAAAGAACTAATGTGATGGCAGAACAATCACATGCTTTGCATTTTCATCCAGGATAAGGTGATTGCATTTTCAATCGCCTTCTCTAAGCAAAGGTGATTGCATTTTCAGTTGCCTTACACAAGCGAACGAGATTGCATTTTCATCTAGGATAAGGTGATTGCATTTTCAGTCGCCTTCTCTATCAAAGGTGATTGCATTTTCAGTCGCCTTACACAAGCTAACGAGATTGCATACCCTGTCGCCTTATACTAGCTAACGTGATTGCATTTGTGATTTAATTAATTAAATAAATAAAATAAAAAAATCCTTTACGCGAAGAAAAAAATCAATCGCGGAAAATAAGACTCTAAGTGACTGCTTATCCCTTCGCTTTAAGCTATTACGACAAGGGTTTACGCGACTGCCATGGCGATTGATTTCCCAGTCGCGTTACCTTTCCGTGACTGCTTTTCGTACATATGTGATGGCTTTTAGCTGTCACAAAAAGCCTTTTTTCCTGTAGTGTGGATTTGGTTTTTTAACCAAGATTACCATTAGTAACCTAGTTGGAATAAAAGGTGTATAGCCCAGAAAGGGTAGCCTCAAACCCTAAAACCCTACACACCACTATGAAGGAAATTAAAGCTTGAACGATGTTTGGGGTGAGGTGCATGGGAAAGCAGTTGTTGAATTCAATAAATTGGACAATACATGGGTAAAGAGGAAGCCTAAGACCGCTCTCAATCTGAGACCCAAAGAAAATGCACGACCTATTGCTATCCCGGACATCAAAGATAGACTCATGACGCATATTCCCATTGTGCTCTATCTCCTGCAGCCCCCGAACAAGGAAGATGTTGGGGTCAACATTGAAGGTCAAGTCCAGTTCATCCTCATCTGCCTTGAGGGCTACACCCTTCTGCTTGGAATGACCGTGGCCAGAGGAGGAGGCACATATTTGACTCCGCTCTCGAATAGCAGTGGTCTCCACATGGCCTTCGGAGAAAACATCAACCCTCTCAACTGCTCTTTGAACAGCATCCACCGTTATGTGGTTTGCGATCTCCCTATTGTCAACCTCCATTTTAGAGCTACTTCCGGACCCAGAAAGGTCTAAAGAAGATTCTGAGGAGGAAGACTGAGCTCCCCCAACATCTAGTTCACCCATGTACATGGCCTCATCACCGCTGCTTCCTAAATCAATGACCGCCCTAGGCTGGGCCTCAATCTTGGCAACAGGTAACCACCACCAAGGGGGCCGCGGTCTTAGTAGCATCAAGGTTAGTCTCGGGCTCAGCTGCAGTATCAATGGCCATAGCTAGCTTGGTCTCGTCCATCAAATTCACCTTCTCCCAATTAGTGATGGATCTATCCATGGGGTCAATACGAGCTCTTCTCACAAGTTCCTACGCGTTCAAGGCTTGATCGCGTTTACGCGAAAACTGCAATACACCCTCTTTACAAAATTTCTCAGACGGGCATGATCTCCTAAAACTACCATATCATTAGTCAAAAAAGCCTTCCTCTTAGCTTCCCTCAATCGGGGTGGGATCCAATTTCCCCAGTCATAACTCACGGTGAAGTACTTGAAAGACTTAAGGGACAGTCTAACCGAAACCCCAGCCACCTTACGATATATCCCACTGGATTTCCTATCAACGATGAAGGTGTCAGGGGTCGTCCCATTACCTAACTCTAGAGGACGCTCCATACAATAGGTCATGGTGGAGGACAGATAGATAAGGAACTACAAGCAAAAAAGGAAATTAAAACACTTACGGAAAGAGATTTACCAAGGAGGATGCTTAAGGAAGCTGTGAAGTTTTCTCTCTCTAAGGTACAAACTCAAAAGCTAAAGGTGATAAAAGATTAAATAGGAAAAGGGTTATATTTATAGGCCAAGGAATACGGGTTAACCCGTATTAATAAGCCCACAAATAAGCCCACAAACTAAATTCCCTCGACTGATGAACCGGTGGAATTAAAATTTTGAATTAATGATGGTTGGCATTTATGGCGCCTTTTGAAATTTGCGAAACGTCCCTTCCGTACCTGACATGCGCTGACAGTTCGACAGCCCATGGGGCACATGCAAACCTTATTCGGGAGACTTCGGTAACCTTCCACCAAATTCCACCAATCTCCCCACACGTGCTTGTCACGTGCCAACAAGCAAGGAGTCAGCATAAAGAAGTGATAAAATTTCAAAACACTTGTGCTCGCGATATGCTCCAGACCAAAGACCGAGCTTATTGTTTGGCTTCTCTCCCTAACCATAAATGATCCATTGCTTGAATTAAAGGGCCACTGATGAGCCCGAACCCTACAGACCGGACCCAAGCTCGCTCTGTTCCAAAAGCCATATATGACGTGATACTCCTCAGACCACGTGGACCAGGCCTATCCGGTCTGCATTGACCGCAGTCTCATACCTGACTCCCGGTTAAATATCAAGCTTGTGTGGGACACGATTTCGTACGATCTTTACACCATATAGAAGACCTGTCACAATCAAATTAAATGGTGGCTCAGACACCTATCACGCCCGTTGAGGTGCCACACCAACTGTTTCCTTCCCCCATATCCTCATCCAATCAGAGACATCCTTCTACAATACTCTTAGCTTTATTGTTGTTGGTGTAGTGCCCTAGGAATTTAGTTATGTTTGACTTATTATCTAAATCGCTATGTAATCGTCTTTATCATTTATTATAGAGAAAATATTATTTGGTTCATTATATGTTTTGCATGTTTATTATATTGAACTGCGTCCCAATTTGTTGAGAACAACTAGTATAAGTTGGTAGTGGATAATCATGGAGATGATTATATGCATGTGATGGACATTACACTTATGGATACTTGCTAGAGAACAAGTATTGGATATGACCTACAGATGAGATTTATGACATGGTCAATAGTCATATGTGTCATGAATAAATCTCATGATAGTCGTGTTATTGAATCCTTTGTACCTGGGATTATCATCGTCTTCCACATGAGGAAGATCGTGTTTGATATAGTCTAACACTATCTTTAATAGGATAGCAATAAGGGCTATGTTAGCACGATTGGATCCATGTAGGGAAGAATGATAAGTCAAGATGGGATTTGTCCCTCTTATGAAGAGAGATGTTTGCTTGGGCCCCTCGATGAATGATGTTGGTGAAATGTGTGGCCACACTCAAGTGATTTGATAGAGATCAAATGCATTTGGATTATCAATATATTCGGAATCGAGAAAGCATTGAATGGAATGAGTTGACATAGACCATGACTCATGTTTAATTGGACATCGTGGACAAAGGGATTGTGACATTTGATTATCAAGGAATCAAGCTTTGATGTTATATTTAATTGGGTGGACATAATGATTTGCTAGAAGTCACTTATGTCTTGTGAGGTTGATGTTTCAACTCACTACCAACATAAAATATAATTCCTAAAGGGTCACACACAAAAGAACAGATTAAAAATGGCTAAAAGGATGAATTCTGGGCTCTGGGGACGACTTTGGCATGACTAGTGCTTCAGAGGACAAGTCGTGCCCCATTGGCCCAAGTCGTGCCTTGAGAAGGGACGACATTATTAGAGAGGTGTCAAAAGGGACGAGTCGTTCTCACGACTCGTTCCCATAGGCACGACTCGTGCCCTGTTGATTTGACAAGCCTTTTTGATGGCACGAATTGTAGCACGACACATCGAGCCATAAGGCACGACTCGTGCCCCTGGGGACGAGTCGTGCCAGAGGCTAAATTTGGTCCGTACTGCAATTCCTTTGCTGATTTGGTTTTGGTTTTTGACTAGGATTCTCCCCTAAATGCTAGGGATTTATACTTAGTATAAATAGGAGCCTTGGTCAGCAAAAAACACATGTAATTTTGGGATTATGAAACATAAAATTGAGATCTAAGATTTAGAATCAAAGATCAAAATCCTTTTTGTCATTGATTATTGAAAATCGGTTTCAATAATCGGGATCATCTAGCAATCAATCAAGAAGCATTCTTGGTCCGTTCGAGTGTGGATTACCGATAGAGGGTGATAAGTTAATCACCAAAAACTTGAAGCCTTCAATCATCGATTCTTCACAAGGTAAAGAACAAGGAGAAGATCAAAACCTAAAATCAACGGTTTTGAGATTCGTCTTTGAGATTCAATTTTCAGATTCGAATTCAAGCTAAACATAATCGCATTCAAGGTATGTAAATTCTATTTCGTATAAATTTCTAATCTCTTCGTGCTAGACATATTTTAGGGCTAGGGTTTTGATGTTATTGTTAAATCTTTCGCTGCGTTTGTAACCCCAAACCCAACAGTGGTATCAGAGCCCTGTCTTGCCATGATTAGGATTGAAATTGCATGCTAGATTTAATGTGATTATTTGTTACCATGTGATATGAAATAGATCTAGATTCCATATGTTTTGTTTCTATGAAAAACAAGTATATGTGATATACCATGTTCATGATTTATGATGAATTAATTAGATTAGTATATCACATAGGTTAAAGATTTGTTTAATATGATTAAATTAAATTGGTAATTTCTCAAAATTGAATTAAATTGTTCGTATGATATTTTGTGAAGCCCTATGTTCATGATTATGTTCACATGAGATCTATGTTACAACCATGCGATGTTTGTTACATGTTGAAAACCTTCTAAATATTTAAGTCTTATGTCATTCCTTGATAAGAACACTTGTGGAATTTTAGGGTATTTTGATGTAGTTTCAGCCATAGTTGGATGCATCATTATATCTTGATTTGTGAACAAGATGAGATTATGGTTGATGTAGTTTTGGCCATAGTCAAGTGCATCGTTCCATGTCTCATATATTTGAAAAGGGTTTTGACTTAATTGGTGCTTTCAAATAAGATTTGACACAAGGCATAGATGAGATTTAAAATATGTTTTTGACATATGATGTCTAAGGAAATCTCATAAAAGATCTAAGAGTCATATAGTGATATGATTGATGTTTCTACCTAAATAGCTTGATTTCGGGTATTAGCTCAGTTAAACCGGAATTAAGTGAAATATGGATCTTAGCCTACTATGATTATATGATACATGCTTGTATTTGAAGGTGTATAATTTAGTGGGAGTATTTATGAAATACATTATTTGCTCTTAGATGATAAATGTGTTGATATTGATATATGTTTATATTGTTTGCATATTTTATTGTAGAATGGCTACACACAATAATCAACCCCTCGTCACGCGATACGTCCTTGAGAAGGACAAGCTTGAGGAGAACGGTACAAACTATTCTGATTGGATCAGAAGCCTTAGAATTGTTCTAAAGCAAGAGAAGAAACTGTACGTTCTCAATGAACCCATTCCATCTCAACCTGCTCCAAATGCTTCTAGGGTTGATAGGGATGCAAATAAGAAACATAATGATGATTCTATGGATGTTGCATTATGCAAGCCACTATGTCTAAGGCTCTTCAGAAGGACCTTGAGCACATAGATGCAGCGTTTGATCTTGCTGAGGGCTTAAAGGAAATGTGCCAAGTGCAAGCAAGAAATGAGAGGTATGATGTGGTTAAGGCCCTAACTGCATGCAAGATGCAAGAGGGGTAATCGGTGGGAGCTCATGTCCTTAAGATGAAGGGTCACATTGAGCGTCTCGATAGGCTTGGAAATCCGTTGAGTTTGGAACTCGCCACGGATTTGATATTGAATTCATTGCCTGAAAGTTATAGTCATTTTATTATGCACTATCACATGTCTGGCATGGATAAGAATCTCTCGGAATTGCATGCGATGCTTAAGACCGCAGAGATGAATATCAAGAAGCCTAAAACTGATACTGTGTTAATGGTTAACAAAGGTAAAGGGTTCAAGAAAGATGGCAAAGGTAAAGCAAGTGTTGCTAAACCTAAGGGAAAGTTTGCCGATGCCAAAGAGGCTCCTAAGGCATCTCAAAAGGATGCGGTTTGCTACAATTGCCATGAGGTTGGTCATTGGAAGCGCAACTACAAGGCTTACAAGGAAGGCCTAAAGGCGAATAAGAGCAATACGATTGCTACTACTTCAGGTATCTATATGATAGATATTTTCCTTTCTGTTTCTAGTTCATGGGTATTAGATACCGAATGTGGATCTCACATTTGTTTAAATGTGCAGGGACTGAGAAATAGGAAGCTACTCAAACAAGGTGAAGTTGACCTACGCGTTGGGAATGGAGCAAGAGTTGCTGCATTAGCCGTAGGGACATATGATGTAACTTTACCTAGTGGCTTAGTACTTGTTTTTAACAATTGTTACTATGTTCCGGATTTTAGTAGGAATATTATTTCTGTTTCTTGTTTGGATAATGTGGGATATAATTTTCTTATTGCGAATAAGAAGTTTTATATTTATTAAAATGATATGCTTTATGGTATTGCAAATTCATTTAATGGCCTTTATGTTCTTGATGTTGATTAGAAACAAAAAAGTGTTGAAAATGTTTATCATGTGGACAAGAAGTCTAAACCGAATGACATGAACAACACATTCATGTGGCATTGCCGGCTTGGTCATATAAACGAGAAACGCATTTCTAAACTCCACAAAGATGGAATGTTAGACTCACATGATTATGAATCATATGAGATATGCGAATCTTGTTTATTGGGAAAAATGACCAAACCACCCTACACTAAGAGTAGTGAAAGGGCTAGTGACTTATTGGGCATAATACATACTGATGTATGCGGACCAATGAGCAGCATTGCTAGGGGAGGATTTCGGTATTTCATTACATTCACCGATGAATTATCTAGATATGGCTATGTCTATCTGATGAAGTCAAAGAGTTAATCGTTTGAGATGTTTAGAACATTTCAAAATGAAGAACAAAATCAACTTGGCAAAACAATTAAAGCACTTCGATCCGATCGTGGTGGTGAGGATTTGAGCCAAGAGTTTGACAATCATCTCAAAAACTGTGGAATTATTTCAGAGTTGACTCCACCCGGAATGCCACAATGGAATGGTGTTTCCGAGAGGAGGAATAGAACCCTATTAGATATGGTTCGTTCGATGATGAGTCAAGTAGACCTTCCTATATCCTTTTGGGGACATGCATTAGAGACTGCTGCGTTCACACTGAACAGAGTCCCTACTAAATCGGCTCCTAAGACCCCACATGAGATGTGGCATGGAAGAAAACCTAGTTTGTCTTTCATGAGAATTTGGGGTTGCGAAGCTTATGTGAAGAGACTTGTCTCTGATAAGTTAGAACCTAAATCCGACAAGGTTATTTTCGTTGGTTACCCTAAGGAAACCAAAGGGTATTATTTTTACAACTGCAACGAGAACAAAGTGTTTGTTGCTAGATATGGTGCTTTTCTAGAGAAATAGTTTCTCAATAAAGAATCTAGTGGGAGTAAAATTGATCTTGAAGAAGTTCAAGAGCCCAAAAATAACATGGAACCGATAGTAGAGACTGAACCAACTCCACAAGAAGTTGTGGAACTGGTTCAAGATCCACAAGTCCATCGTAGATCGGATAGGTTACGATCTGCACCCGAGAGATATGGATTTCTCGTGTCGGAAAGTAATGAAGTAAAAGTCATTGAGAATGACGAACCTACTTCATTATCAAGAGGCGATGTCCGATCCCGATTCGGATAAATGGTTAGAAGCCATGAAGTCCGAATTGCAATCCATGTCGGATAATCAAGTTTGGAACTTGATTGAGCCACCCGAAGGTGTAAAAACCATAGGGTGAAAGTGGGTCTTCAAGAAGAAGACTGACATGGATGGGAAGGTGCATACTTATAAGGCTAGGCTTGTAGCAAAGGGATATAGGCAAACTCATGGTGTAGACTATGATGAAACCTTCTCGCCTATTGCCATGCTTAATTCTGTTAGAATTTTGATTATCATAGCTGCATATTATGACTATGAGATATGGTAAATGGATGTCAAAAACACTTTTCTTAATGGAAAACTGCTTGAGGATGTGTATATGACACAACCCAAAGGTTTTGTAGATCCACGAAATTCTAGTAAGGTATGCAAGTTGCAAAGATCCATTTATGGATTAAAGCAATCTTCTAGGAGTTGGAATCTTCGATTCGATGAGAAAATCAAAGTGTTTGGTTTTATCAAGAACGAAGATGAACCTTGTGTATACATGAAATTCAGTGGGAGCGTTGTGCTATTTCTCTTATTGTATGTAGATGACATCTTACTCATTGGAAATGACATTCCTGCACTTGAGACTGTCAAGTCTTGGTTAGGAAAGTGTTTCTCAATGAAAGATATGGACGAATCTGCTTACATCCTTGGTATCAAGATCTATAGAGATAGATCTAAGAGGATCATTGGTTTGAGTCAAAGTACCTACATTGACAAGGTTCTTAGAAGATTCAAGATGGAAAATTCTAAGAAGGAAACTTGCCAATGAGTCATGGTGTTACTCTTAGTAAGACTCAGTGTCCTAAGACAACTGATGAACGAAAGAGGATGAATGATATTCCATACGCTTCAGCTATTGGTTCTATCATGTATGCTATGATTTGTACTAGACCTGACGTCTCGTATGCTTTGAGTATGACAAGTCGTTACCAATCTGATCCGGGTGAGAACCATTGGATGGCAGTCAAGACGATCCTAAAGTACTTACGAAGGACTAAGGATGCGTTCTTGGTATTTAGAGGGATGGAAGAAGATCTTGTTGTAAGAGGTCACACAGATGCTAGCTTCAAAACCGACAAGGATGATTTCCGATCGCAGTCGAGATTTGTGTTTATGCTTAACGGAGGTGCGATATGTTGGAAGAGTTCCGAGCAGAGTACTATTGCCGATTCTACTACTGAGGCCGAATATATAGCGGCATTCGATGCATCTAAGGAGGTAGTTTGGATCAAAAAGTTCATTAGTGACTTGGAAGTTGTTCCAAGTATCACTAATCCGGTGGAACTTTATTGTGACAATAATGGTGCCATTGCGCAAGCAAAGGAACCAAGGTCACACCAGAGATCCAAACATATACATAGACGTTTCCATCTCATTCGAGAGTTTATCGATCGAGGAGACATTAAGATATGCAAAGTATCAACCGATGATAACATTGGGAATCCGCTTACAAAGCCCCTCGCACAAGCTAAGCATGATGGTCATGTGAGGTCCATGGGTATTAGATACATAGATGGAGCCTAGTGCAAGTGGGAGATTGTTGGTGTAGTGCCCTAGGCGTTTAGTTATGTTTGACTTATTATCTAAACCGCTATGTAATCGTCTTTATCATTTATTATAGAGAAAGTATTATTTGGTTCATTATATATTTTTCATGTTTATTATATTTAACTGCGTCCCTATTTGTTGAGAACAACTAGTATAAGTTGGTAGTGGATAATCATGGAGATGATTATATGCATGTGATGCACATTACACTTATGGATACTTGCTAGAGAACAAGTATTGGACATGACCTACCGATGAGATTTATGACATGGTCAATAGTCATATGTGTCATGAATAAATCTCATGATAGTCGTGTTATTGAATCCTTTGTACCTGAGATTATCATCGTCTTCCACATGAGGAAGATCGTGTTTGATATAGTCTAACACTATCTTTAATCGGATAGCAATAAGGGCTATGTTAGCACGATTGGATCCATGTAGGGAAGAATGATAAGTCAAGACGGGATTTGTCCCTCTTATGAAGAGAGATGTTTGCATGGGCCCCTCGATGAATGATGTTGGTGAAATGTGTGGCCACACTCAAGTGATTTGATAGAGATCAAATGCATTTGGATTATTAACATATTCGGAATCGAGAAAGCATTGAACAGAATGAGTTGACATAGACCATGACTCATGTTCAATTGGACATCGTGACAAAGGGATTGTGACATTTGATTATCAAGGAATCAAGCTTTGATGTTATATTTAATTGGGTGGACATAATGATTTGCTAGAAGTCACTTATGTCTTGTGAGGTTGATGTTTCAACTCACTACCAACATAAAATATAATTCCTAAATGGTCACACACAAAAGAACGGATTAAAAATGGCTAAAAGGATGAATTCTGGGCTCTGGGTATGACTCTGGCACGACTAATGCTTCAAAGGACGAGTCATGCCCCATTGGCCCAAGTCGTGCCTTGAGAAGGGACGACAGAATCAGAGAGGTGTCAAAAGGGATGAGTCATCCCCTACAGGATGACTTGTGCTCACGACTCGTGCCCATAGGCACGAATCGTGCCCTATTGATTTGACAAGACTTTTTTATGGCACGAATTGTAGCACGACACATCTAGCCATAAGGCATGACTCGTGCCCCTGGGGACGAGTCATGCCAGAGGCTAAATTTGGTCTGTACTGCAATTCCTTTGCTTATTTGGTTTTGGTTTTTGACTAGGATTCTACACTAAAAGTTAGGGATTTATACTTAGTATAAATAGGAGCCTTGGTCAGCCAAAAACACTTGTAATTTTGGGTTTATGAAACACAAAATTGAGATCTAAGATTTAGAATCAAAGATCAAAATCCTTTTTGTCATTGATTATTGAAAATCGGTTTCAATAATCGGGATCATCTAGCAATCAATCAAGAAGCATTCTTGGTCCGTTCGAGTGTGGATTACCGATAGAGGGTGATAAGTTAATCACCAAAAACTTGAAGCCTTTAATCATCGATTCTTCACAAGGTAAAGAACAAGGAGAAGATCAAAACCTAAAATCAACGATTTTGAGATTCATTTTTGAGATTCAATTTTCAGATTCGAATTCAAGCTAAACATAATCGCATTCAAGGTATGTAAATTTTATTTCGTATAAATTTCTAATCTCTTCATGCTAGACGGATTTTAGGGTTAGGGTTTTGATGTTATTGTTAAATCTTCCGCTGCGTTTGTAACCCCAAAACCCAACAATTGTATGATGCAACTGGGCACAGATACGTATCCTAGGTCAAGATAAATATCCTCAAAGGTTGAGATCTCCCCAACTGGTCTCCCTCTCTACTATCTATACTCTCAATTGTCCACTAAAGCAAGGTAAGTTACATTGTCTAAACCATATCACACAAACACACCAATACACTCCAAGTCTTATATCTTAGTTATCAAAACTCAAAGGTCTTACTGATAAATGGCTATTTTATAGACATTTATAGTGTTTTTATTGTATTATTTACTTTAATTTTAATATTAATTAAGTATAATTTAGCCTCTTTTTATCATATATCTTCGATTTTATGCTTGATTGGTATTTTGTGTAATTTTACAGGTTTTTAGGACATTTTATGAAGTATAAAGGGTTCAGAGCAAAAGCTTTTAAAATAGAGGGACCATAAATAAAAAAGTTGAAGACCAGTCAAGGAGCTGTTGCTCGATCGAGAACCTCCTTGCCTCGGCCAAGCATGAAGGGACATAAGGTTGCTTGCTGAAGACTGCCTTGCTTGGCCGAGCACTTCCCTTGCCTCGGCCGAGCACCCTCCTGATCAGCCAAACTGTGCCTTTTTGATGAGTTGCACCCCTCAAGCCAAATGCCTATATAAAGACACCTTTGTACTCAGTTTAGGATATCTAAAATTATCTAGAATAGACAGAAGATTACATATTCATACTCTAGCGATAGATTTGTATACACCACTCCAAGAATTATCAATTGTTCTTGAAGTACTCTCGAAGATCGAAGCAATAATATACCGAAGTTTACTTTCTGCCTCTCTTTTTACCCTTTACAAGCATAAGTCTTCTTACTCCAATTTTTATTTATATGTTATCTTATTACATCTTTATGCTTGTTTCAATAATGGCTAGTGAGTAATCCTCCAATTCTTGGGGTTGGAACCTCAGCATTATTTAGTCTTCTCATTTAAATCAAGTGTTTAAAATCTTGTTTACCATTTCATAATCAATTCTTTTATATCATTTTGTCACGCTTACAAATATGAGTCGACCATATTCTGTATGAATTCGCTAACCAAGAGAAGTATCCTCAAGCGGAAGAATCTTGGTTAACGGAACCATATAAAACGAACTAGGCTCCATTAATCACAAGATGTAGTATAATGGCCTAGGGTTGGTCCTTCAGTGGTAAATACGTTGATTTTTATAAACTTAATGGATTCTTGCTATACATGGACCATCGAGAGATAGGGCATGAATAGTAGAGAATACGCGTGCAAAGCCTTCGATTGACAAGTAATGCATAATTTAGCGTATCATCCTTGATTAATGATTTGAATTATATTTTCTATAAACTTGATTTACTTATTGACTACAGATTGTTTGATTTCCAATCCCGGGAATGTTTCATCTTATAAGAATTCAAATAAAGTATTATGTGTATGTTCTATTTATTTTCTTAAACCAAAATGAATTTCTCCCAATCTTATTTTCATAAATTCTGTAAAAACAAATATTTTACAAAGTACACCCTGTCTTTGTGGGATCGACATGTACTTGCATTCGCTATACTATTGTAGCCCGTGCACTTGCGGTATTAAAAGAACCGTTAAGGTTTGAAATGAACAAGTTTTTGGCGCCGTTGTCGGGGACAACGATTTACTTTATTATATTTGTCATTACTATATATTTCTGTTTTAAGTTTTCCTTCCAAAATCTGTTACGTTTAATTTCTTTGTTGAGTGTTCCTTTACAGTTTATGAAACGGACTCAGGCATTCCTTGAAGATTTGGACCCAGAACCCAAGAGAACATTTCACGAAAGGCTAAGAAGGTTTAAAGAAGTCTTAGAACAACAGAGGGCGAAAGAAGAGCTCGCAACACCTCCTAGGACCCTAAGGGACTTCGTCAATCCGAGTACCCCGGGAACTAGATCTCCTATAGTTGTGTCGAACGCTAATGCGGACAACTTTGAAATAAAGCCGCAATTACTTCATATGGTAATGAATAACCAGTATAGCGGGACTGCTTTCAAGGATCCACATCTTCATGTCCAAACATTTTTGGAATATTGTGACACAACTCGCATTCAGGGTGTCACACCGAAAGCAATTAGAATGCGCCTATTCCCATTCTCTCTAAATGACAAGGCAAAACAATGGTTGAACTCGGTCCCCCAGAACTCCTTAACAATATGGGACCATGTTCAAGAGGCTTTCCTAGGGCGTTTCTTCCCACCAAGTAAGACCGCCAAGATTCGTACAAAAATCACAAACTTTAGCCAAACAGGAAGCGAATCATTGTATGATGCTTGAGAGCGTTTCAAAGAGCTCCTAAGGATGTGCCCCCACCACGGGCTAAAAAAGTGGTTGATTGTGCACACCTTCTACAACGGTCTCACGTTCAAGATAAGAGAGACCATTGATGCTGCTGCAAGAGGAGCACTAATGAACAAAACTGTGGATGAGGCATACGACCTCATCGAAAACATTGCTTTAAACCACTATCAGTGGTCGAATGAGAGGGAGCAACCGCAAGGGACTCCAGGTAAGTATAATGTAGATGCCATTACTCTTCTCTCATCCAAGGTTGATATGATATTGAAAAAGTTTAAAAATCTTAATGTCAATCCCGTAAACAACATTAACGTTGTTTGTGAATTATGTGGAACTACCTCACATAATACGGAAAGTTGTGATCTACTTAAGGCTACTTCTAGCGATCAAGTAAACTTTGTTAATTCTTATGGTTAGAAGAGGGGTATGTATTCAAATACATACAATCCCGAATGGAGAAATCACCCCAACTTCTCCTATAAGAATAACAATGCTTTTAATCCTCAACCTTCTACACAACCTCCGAGATTTACATCAAAGAATTTCAATACTAATTCAAATTATTTTCCTCTCCCTAAATCCAAATTAGATCTTTTAATAGACTTTGTTGTTGAGAGTAAGAATGCTCAAGAAAAGACTAATAATGAGTTTAGGGAATGCTTTAAGTTATTAAATAATAGGTTTGATAATCTTGCCGCCCATAACAAGATGCTTAATGAGCATGTTAAAGCGGTAATAACAAGGAGTGGGAAAGAGCTTATAGATCCCCCTCCTAAAGAAAATAGCAAACCTATTAAGGAGGATGTTAGTCCAAATGTTGAGACTAAGGAATAGGTAGAAAAAGGGATGGAATCCCCTAAAATTGCTAGAAATTTTGACCCGCCAATACCATACCCTCAAAGGTTGGTAAAAGCGAAACTTGACAAACAATTTGCAAAATTTTTAGAAGTTTTAAAATCTATCTACATCAATATTCCTTTTACCGATGCTTTGCAACAAATGCTTCTTATGCTAAGTTTTTAAAAGATATCCTTTCTAACAAAGAAAATTAGAAGAGTATGAGACTATTTCTTTAACGGAAGAGGTAAGTGCCATTTTACAAAGAAAATTACCTCCTAAATTAAAAGATCCCGACACTTTTTCTATTCCATGTAACATTGGTAATTTTAGTGTTGATAATGCTATGTTAGATCTTGGGGCAAGTGTTAGCCTCATTCCACTATCGGTTAGCAAGAAAATAGGTGTGGGGGAACTCAAACCGACCACCATATCTCTCCAATTAGCGGATCGCTCCATTAAATATCCAGTGGGTATTATGGAGGATGTACCTTGTCGTATCGAGAAATTAATCATCCCGATTGACTTTGTTGTTCTTGAGATGGAAGAGGACCATCACATTCCCATCATTCTAGGGAGACCACTTCTTGCCACCGCTGGGGCAATTATAGATGTCAAAAATGGCAACCTCTCTTTAAATGTAGGGGATGAGAAGGTTGAGTTTAATTTATCCAAATATATGAAAACTAGACATGGCCAAATCTGGGTACGGGTACGGTTCCGACCCGTCGGGTCTCGGGTATGAAAATGAAGAACCGGAACCGAACCGTGAGATGCACGGGTACGGGTACGGTTTCGGTACGGGTCCTACGGGTACGGGTACACGGTTCCTACGGGTCCAAAATAATTCTGTTTTTTTCAAAAAAAAAAATCAAATTTAGTTATTACCTAGAGGCTAAAGAGAAATGATAATTTTATCTGACCTGGTAAAATTAACTCATCCATAAGCAAGTTCAATTATTCCCACTTCTAAATGAAGCATAGAAACCATAGTCATGGCTTCTTCTCTCCGTAAGTCAGCACCCCAGTAATTTTGAACTTTTTCCAAAGTATCAAAAAGATGTTAACTTTCTGTCATAAATACTTTCAACAAAATAAGTGGGGAAGAAGAATTCCCATCCAGAATTTTCTGTTGACATTATTAATTTTCTGTTAACTTTCTGGCGATTTGACCGTTCTGACGCGTCTGACGCGGTTATCACGGGTACGGTTCCATGGGTCGTAACGGGTACGGTTCCATGAGTTGGACCCGTCGGGTCACGGGTTTTGAGAAAGAGGAACCGGAACCGAACCGCCAATTGTACGGTTACGGGTCCAATGGTTCACGGGCCTTACACGGTTTCGATTCTAACGAGTCAAATCCGGGTACGGTTTCACGGGTCCGAACGGGTACGGGTACGGGTCGGCCATGTCTAATGAAAACCCCTGATCTTGAGAACCCTTGCTTCGGTGTTAATATCCTAGAATCTATAAGCAAGGAATTTGAAAAACCTCAATCTAAATACCCACTTGAAAGATATCTTTTTGATCGGAGGTCTATCCATGATGAAGATGTTGATGCTTTAAACTATGCTATATATCTTGATGCTAACCATGCAGAAAAAGGAAACATCAAATTTGAAAAGTTAGAAGCTAAAGCGGAGCCATCTAACATTGAGGTAAGCAATGCACCTCAAGTTGAATTAAAGCCTCTTCCTCCTAATCTAAGGTATGAATTTCTTGGACCAAATTCTACCTACCCGATGATTATTAATGCAAGTTTATGTGGGGACCCCAACCCGTAACCTTAGCTCGTGCCCCGAGCGGGAGGGTCCCCTTACTAACCCAAACCACCTAAATTCAAAACTTTTGATTAACTTTGAAAGATAAAAACAAACTGTCATACTTCAACATAAACAACATCACTTCTCCACCTGGAGATAGGTTTATAACACCTACTTTGAAAGAAAACAACAACCTGTTTATTTACAACATAAATAGAAATGAAAAGGTTTTACAAAAGTAGTTCAATATACAAGTTGTTTCCCAAAAGAGTGTTAACCAACTACTACTCCCAACCATCTAACTTTAACATACCCTGACAATCCCAAAAGAATAATGTCCAAACTCCTTTCCGTCCTCACTGGGTTGGTCCACCTGTCTCAGTGTGATCTAAATCAGTAAAGGGAGAAGGGGTGAGAATAAATCTCAATAAGCTATTATGATGCAACAAGATGCCATATAAGATGCAACACATAACAAGGTTGCTCACATCACAAGCGGTAAACACATTACGTTACCTCATTTTACCTTTCCCGTCTGAACAATAAGTCGTACAATGTGGGAGTAAAACTCCCTTCATTTGTAAACTGCTTAAGCATATTCACCTCTTATAAGACTCATATTTCAGAGAACCATATAAGATACTAGCTAACTGTAAAGGCTTTTGGCTCAATACAGAAGCTATCACTCCAATCTGTGGCCACAGAAGGGGACAGTCACGGGTATAATGTAATTTGATCACCTTATAGAACATTTTCCATAATTGATTGTATCCCATTATACCCCTACACATCAGCTGATTGATACATACAAGCACATAATTGTAAGTACCCAAATCTGGCTCATGCCTTTCGGTTAAGTTTCTCGGCAATTCCCCGGACTTTCCTAAAGTTCAGGGGCAATTTGGGAACTTTCCCAAACCTTTCGACAGGCGAAGGACTTGTTAGGAATTAAAATCCCACGTAGTCCCTCGTTGGAAAGAGCTTCTAGAATGCCACCTTGCATGGTTCTAGAAATAAGCTGAGTCACTAATGGATAAGACCGCACGGCTTCGTTACAGCCGCACGACTTCATTAGGAAGCACAAATCTGCCTATAAATAGAGGCCTCCTCTATACATTTTGAAGGACAATTTTGGCACTGTTACTCTGCCAAAATAGAACCATGAATTTTCAGAAAGCTGAAACCTCCGAAAATCACCTCCCTCCTTTCCAAAATCCCTCCAAAGTTGCTCCTTCCTTAGGAAACCTTCAAGGGAGATAGAGGGACACCACCATTAGTAACATCTCCTCCTCTTCTCTTTAAAATATACTTGTTATTCTTGTTATATTTCTCCTTGCCATTTATATTGCTATTTACTTGCTTTATATGTGATTTCTTGCCATAAAAATCAATTCTTTACTATGTAGTTCATAATACCCCCCCCATTCCCCTATCACATGGGATTCATGGAGGATCCATCCCAAGGATGAAAAATAAGACCACAAATGGCTTGTTCTAGGGTGGATCTCTCACATGATGATGTGAAAATGTCATCTTTTCCATATAAAAATGTCATATTTACATTAAAAATGTCATCTTTATTCATATAAATGTCATCCCCTTCCCATAGACCTTACTTCCAAGGATTGTCCACCTAAATGGTTCTTAAAGGACATAGGAAAGCCATAAAGGTCCTCCCTTTACATTCCTAGTCCTAGCTTGCATAGTGTTCCTTACACATGTTTGCATAAAAATGTCATCTTTACTTTAAAAATGCGTTTCCCCATGTCCCTCATGGTTGGATCACTCTCCAAGGATTGCCTAGTGACCTTCCTAAGGCACAAAAAGGCATAGGATGAGCATAAAGATCCAATCTTTATACCCCTCCCCTTAGTCCCCTTTGGTACTTGAAGCATCTCTTGGGGTGTAATGGTGTAAAGGTCATATCTTTACATCATTTCCTCCATATAAATATGCTATAGTTGGAAATCCCTTTAGAAAAGGATGAACTTGAGCTCCCACATCTCCGATCATCACTTGAGACGAGCACAAATGTCCTTATCAAGCTCAAATCGTCTCAAGGTGTAGGATTGATGGGCAAAGGTCCTTCCTTTCTAAAGAGTCTCATTCTTGGACTATAAAAAGAGGTGTCCCTATTCCGATCACATGTGACCTAAGATATCATAATGATGGTCGTATGTCCAAGATGAGTATGGGATCAAAGTCCCGAACATATCAAAATCCAAGGAATCCCGAGCGATAACCAACTCATGGTTTATACGTCTGGAAGACCACTTGGCACATCCCCCCCTTTTTATCAAAACACATCCCACAAACTAAAGCACAAAAGGCAAGCACGAAAGTTTGATCTTGGAAGACTTTCTCCGGTAAGGCTCCTTGGGTGAACGCCAAACGTTCTTCCCAAGGGGTAACTTAACCTCCGAACCCTAATCCTTTTTTTCAAAGTTTTGAGGAAATCAAAATGGCGTGGCGACTCCGTTTTTTAATTTAAACCAGATGTCTTCAAACTGATGTGAGGCGGTGACCTCTTACACGAGAAAGGGGTTAAAAAACAAAGTGAAAAAGCACCGCGATCTTGGGCACCACATTCACAGTTTGGCGACTCCGCTGGGGATCAAGCCAAAAAAGCTTTCATTTTTAATAAAAAAAATGATACTTGGTATATAGATGGAAACCATTAAACTTCCCGTTATCGCCTCCTCACTCGAGTCTAGGATAAAATATGGTCTAACAATGCCACGTACCGGTATCCTTTCTTTTCGAAAAAAAAGAAGCTTTTTTTAGTGGGTTAGCCTTCTGCCGCGGATCCGATTCTCGTGCTTGCTTTCCTTTCCTTGCTTTTTTCATGCATTTTGGTTCTTGGGATTGTGCATATTCTGAATACTGAACATTAAGCTTTCTGGAGCTGAAAGGGTGCCAAAATGTTCGGGGAAACAACCTGCAAATGAAAAAAAATGGAACCTGAAAAATTGCTTGATCCAGCTGTACGGCTTGTTCCTCCCTGGATCCTAGCTGGGCGGCTTCATTGGCAATTCCACCGGGACACAATGCGAGGTTAATGCTGGTAGCTTAGGCGGCTTGGGGCTATTCGGTTCCAAGGCCCGGGGCTCCAGAAAATTTACGTGCTTAACTGTTGCATTTCCCCCGTCCCGAAAGTCATTCCTTTAAAACACATTTCTGAAAATTTCTATTTTAACTCAAAAAGGAACATTTTTAGGAGGCCGCACAATACGCGCACCATTATATCCTGTACACTTTACACGCACGTCCCTTTAACCCGCGGTGATTGTTCAGCTGCAGTCACGGACAGCATTACGATGCTCCCGGGCGCGCACGGAATCATCCCAAACTCCCCATGGCAGCCAATGTCGACCAATGCACAGTCCGTGTCACACATTTTAAAACCGTGACTTTTGGTTGGTTTTTGGTCTAGACCATGTCATATAGCCTAGTTGCATACCCCCGTAAAGGTCAAACCTTAGCCCATGACGGAAGTCAGGATCCTTCGCGCAATCGAAACTCTGCCAAAATTCTGCCAAGGAAAATTGGCAGAATCTTGACTCCGGCATTGACTTTGACTTTGACCCGCATGGGATACGTAGGAGTCAAGCCCGAGTCCATGCCAAAAATAAAAAGATCTTTCGCGCAAGCGGAGCTCTGCCAAAATTCCGACAAGGAAAAATTGGCAAGATCTTGATCCGGCATTGACTTGGACTTTGACTCGCACAATGTATGCAACAAAGTTCAATGTGACACTGTGTTATACGGATTTTACCGTTCGACCCATGCCTATTATCTTCTTGGACAATGCCAAAAAGTCAAAACGTCAATCGCGCAAGCGAAACTCTGTCAAAATTCCATTAAGGCTGAAAGACGAGACTTTCCCGGCATTGCCTAGACTATAATATGCATCGCTCGTGCGTTAAAAGTTCCTATGACCCGCTAGACCCATTAGGAGCATTTTTTCTCTCGGTCGGTGGGATCCGTGTGCCCTATAGGACCCTCGCCCGGGGCTGTCCACCCTGGGAGGTCGAAATACATATGGAATACGAGGGGCTTATAGACGTAGTTACGGAATCCACTGATCCAGGATCTAGAGTAGTTGCGAAAAAGAAGGGCAACCCCTTTTCCAACCAAATAGAAATTAATAAAAGACACCGTTTTAAGTAAACTAAAAGTTTATTAATTTGCATATTGCTTGAGCCTTCAGCCTAAACACCTACCCTAGAGTCTAAACCTTGCCTATCCCTTTCTCTCAGCGAGAAAGAAGTGGGTGAGAATACCGGGTCAGTGGCTTGTCAGCACAGAATTCTCAGATAGCTTGCCAGAATCCTCGGTTTGTCGGCCCGGAGAGTCGAATGGCAGATTTGACAGAAACGGCGAGTGGTTTGGGTAACCCGATGACTAGGGAAGAAGAGCTAGCCTTAGCCTTGGAAAACAGTCGTAAGGTCCATGAGGAACAGCAAGCCATGCTTTTTGATGCACTCCGTCGACATAGGGTTCAGATAGTGGTTGAGTCCAACGGTTCTCTGGTTATGGTAGAAGATGAGACTCTAGAAGAACCAATCTCAGCTCCCTCAGCCTATAACCAATGCCCTCCTCCATCCACATATGATCCTTTACCAAAGACTACCACCTTTCAGTCTTTTCCAACATCCCAGGCCATCAGGGCTCCAATGCCCTCGCCTCCTCAGATAAGACCCAGCTTTGTTCCCTACCAACAGAGAGCAAATGCCACGGCTATACCAGTTACTCAGTCACTACATTATCCCCTGGGATTCACTCCCCCATCTCAGTATGGGCCATCTCATACAATCTCCAGGCCTCAGAATCAATCCAATGATCTCTTTAACTTATGCCCTGCCACAGCAGATCTTCCACCCCTTACCTTGCCAACAGGACCCCACGAGGTTCCTTATTCCTTTCCTTACCCTGGTAACTATGAAACTAATTCCTATGCCTCCGGCCAGCCTCACGGAAACACGGTACCAGGTCAAGTTTACACTTACTTCCCTTTGAAAGATTCCCAAGCCATGGTACCAGCTACCAATGTGCCACCAACTATCCTGCCACCCACTATCCTGCCACCCAAGTCTGACAAGCCTGCCTCAGAATCAAACAATCCAAAACTGTCGCCTGACCCCAACATGACCTAGTTGATGGAACAAGTTAAGTCCATGCAAGGGAAATTCGGGGAACTGAGCACCAAGAAGGCATCATACCAGATCACTGATCCCAGCAAAATTGTCCCTCTTCCTCCAAAATTTCGAATGCCCAAGATTGAAAAGTTCAACGGCACAGATTGTCCTCGGACTCACATTGAAAGCTACCTTCTTGCCACGAGGGCCAAGGATTGTACGTATCAGGAAATGGCCGACCACTTTCAACTATCATCGAAGGGTTCAGCTCTTAGGTGGTTCTTGCATGTGAAGCCAGAGGCCCGAGCCACATGGGACCATATCGAGGAGACGTTCATGGATAAGTACAAGGCTAACTTGAATTGGGAAACCAGTAGAAATGACTTACAAGGCACTCTGCAGCGCCCAGATAAACCGATATGTGAATTCTACAAGAGGTGGAATTGGAAACATAGTGAAATGATGACCCCGTTGAATGAAGAGGAACAGATGGAGATCTTCCAGTCCTGCTTGAAACCTCAGTTAAGGGTCCAGATTGGCAATTATTATTATCCTAACCTTCAGGGGATGGTAAATGTCGGAACTAAGTTTGAAAACGCCTTCAACATGGCTCCGGTCACAGGGACAAGCAACTCTTACCAGTACAAAGCACCAGTATCAAATGCCATAGCCGTCACTGTAAAGGGAAAAGAAATGGTCGGCGTGGTCAATTATATCCATAATGAGAAAGTTGGAAAAGTTTCAGGTCAAACCGCTATGAAGCCAAGGCCTCGTTTCTATACTGCCGAAGATTTTGGAATGCCACTAGAGAAAGTATTCAATGGTTTGGTGGCCGAAGGACTCATTAGACCTTTGGAAAATTGGAAACCGAAGAACCCTAGTCTTAGAACGGATGAAACCAAGCACTGCCGCTTTCACAAATATCATGGGCATAACACCAATGATTGTACTTAACTGAAATTCCTGATCTCTCGCTTGATTGAAGAAGGCAAGCTTGAACCACCTCGGGGTCCCAATGTAGTCAAGAATCCTCTTACTGCCAACAATCAAGTCAATATGATTGAGTGTGGAGAGACAAATGCAGCCGGTTTCGGGAATCCAAAGATCATAGACATCCTGGAATTCAATGTTCCTTATGCTGAATTGCAAGGAGAATGGAAAGATCTGATTGATGCCTCCGCCATGGAAGGGAAATTTAGACCTATAATAGGAACTGACTTCATTAATGTTGTCAAGGCTAGACCTTTCTTTTGTGATTTTGAACCAGTGACCATAGTCAAAATTACAGAAGGAAGACTCACTTACGAAGATTGTGAGGCAGAAGTAAGCCAAGCTATGATGATGGAAGTCTCTCCGGAACCCTTCATCACTCACGGTTAACATAATGTGTTCGTGATGGCTCTTACTGTTCAAGAAGATCAGTCCTAACCCCCCATTTGGAAGAATGTGGAAAGAAGAGTGAACGAGCCAGAAGACTTTGATGATGGAGAAAGTTGTCTCTCGGATGTCGAAAGTGTAACTGGTCCCATTACCCCAGAGGTGCAAATAGATGTGATCAGATTCAGAGAGGAGATTGCACCAGATCATCCGAACATCCCCCATGGGAATGATGTCAGCAAAGGCAGTGAAGGTTCGCAGGATGCACAGGAGGATGGGAACGCCGACAAGACTGCTACTCCCCAGGGCAACGGCAGGAAAGAGTAAAACCCCAGTCCAACCCATGTCAAACACTTTGAGTCAATAAGTAGTGTAGGGTCCAGATTCATTAGGGTTAAGAGTCATTGTAAGTACCCAAATCTGGATCGTCAAAATCCGTTAAAAGTTAACCGGACTCCGTTAACTAACCCTTTCCAAGTTAATCGGAACCCGTTAAGCTCCCCGTTCTCGAGTCAACGAGACATCCCAGGATTGCCCTGTGCATCCCGACATCAAAGCGTACTCAACACACATTATCACACGTAAAAGTACAGCTTTCCCAGAAAAACGCACTTTTCGGGGTCTTCCGGGATTCGATTTGCTGTTTTCGAGCGTCCCGACCTTCCGGAGGTCATAACTCCCTCATACGAACTCCATTTTGGGTCCACCACATATCAAATCGAACGCGAGAACAAGATCTACGCATATAGCTAGTTCAATCAAGAAAATAGCCAATTTCAGGAACTGTCCGGCTGGACTGTTTTGCAGATTAAGTCAAACCGTGTCCAAACCGTGTCAAACTTAAGGCCAAATGACCAAAATGTCCCCAAACTCAGGTATAGTCCGGCCGGACTCTTTTACAAAACCCACTAGGCTAAGCAAAGTGACCTCCTTCTCCAAGTTTCCTCCTCCCAAAACCTCCTATAAATACTACCCCTCCCCTTCATATTTTCTACACCTTTCTCTCCTCTCTTCACCCCAAGCAACAAAATGCTTGTCTTCTTCCGCTCTTTGGGGGCCCTCTAACTACTCGTCGGCAGAATTCTCTACTCTTCGGGGGCCCTCGTGCTACACGTCGGTAGATTTTGATCGTAGGTTAAACCGACACAAGTCGAAACGCTGCCAAAATCCCTAGGTTTCTAAGCACCAAATAAAAGGGGAAACTCTGCCCAAACACTTCCGAAACACCTTTCAAACACCTTTCCGTATCCCGTATACGTCCTCCCGAGCCAAAGAGTCAACACCAAATTTGGTAAACTCTCACTCTCAAAATGTAGACACCACCGTCTAACGGGGTCCGATACGTTTTAGTCCCTGATCCTCTTCTCTTCCCGTAAGAGATATAATCTCAGGTTAAAACGCATTCTGACCCCATTCCGTTACTTTTATGTCATTTACAATTTCGAATCGTTTGGTTCGTTGATCACAACTTTACAATTTCGGATCATTTGATCCGTCGATCGTCATTTACTTTCATGTCATTTACAAATTCCGGATCATTTGATTCGTTGATCGTCATTTACTTTTACGCAACTTTACAATTCCGAGCTGTTTGGCTCGTCGATCGTACTTTACAATTCCGGGTCGTTTGATTTTGTCGATACCGCACTGTAATACTGTCATTTACAAGTCCGAGTCGTTTGGCTTGTGATAGTATTTACTTATCAAAGTCCGAGTTGCAAAAAAAAAATGATTCGTTGATCGCATATCATTTACAAGTTGGAGTTCGACATTCGGACTCTCTTTCAAAAAACGTGTGAAATGACGTTTGGCATCCAAACGATCATCTTCAAAATCAAAATCCGACGTTTGACATTCAAACGCTCTTTTCTTAAAATGTTCACATTTGACACTTAAAAGATCAAAATCAGCATTCGCGCCTGAAATTACCTAGGATTTCGCGCGGAACGAAAAGGCGGTTGTCTTTCACGGAGGGTTGGTGTCTGAGACCTCGCTTTTCGGGAAGGAAGAGGAGTCGCCACGCGGTTTTTGTATTTTGAGCCCAAACGTTGAGAAACAGCTTTAGTGAAAATGGTGTCATTTTTATTGGTAGCAAAAACTTAGGAAAAGGCTTTTTTGAAAACAGGGAGTCATTTTTATTGGTAGCAAAAATGAGTAAAAAACTATTTGGTACCAGAGATTGTTAGGTTCGGAGGTCACGTTACGTTTCGGGAAGAGTATTACGAGATCACCCGAAACGCCTCGTATGATGAGTCTTTCTACCTTTCTCGAAAACGTGTGCGTGTGTGTGTGTGTTTGCATTTTGAAATGGGGGGCTTGAATGACAAGCTTTAATCTTGGTTTGAATGTCAAACGTTGATTAGGTGACTTTGTTTGAAAAGACGAGCGTTTGAATGACAAACGTCGGTTTTGGAAGTTTTTAGGAAAAAGTGGCGCAAATGCTGATTTTATTTGTTTATCTTAAGTGTCAAATGTTGACTTTTAAGAAAAGAGCATTTGAATGTCAAACGTCGGATTTTTGAGTTTGAAGATGAGCGTTTGGGTGCCAAACGTCATTTCGCGCATTTTGAAAGAGAGTTCGAAGGTCGAACTCCGATTTTGAACCGGGCGTTACATTGTTAACGATTTTTACGGGAAAAACATATTAAATGATATGCAATCAACGAATCAGGTTGCGACTTGGACTTTGAAATGTAAATACTATCATGATCCAAACGGGTCGGACTTTGTAAATGACAGTATTTAAAGTGCGGTATCAACGGAATCAAACGATCCGAAATTGTAAATGACGATCGACGAGCCAAACGACTCGGAATTGTAAAGTTGCAGGAAATGTAAATGACGTTCGACGAATCAAACGGTCCGGAATTGTAAATGACAGAAATTTAAATGACGTTCGACGGATCGATCGATCCGGAATTGTAAATGACAGAAATTTAAATGGAACGGGGTCGGAACGCCGTTTTAACCCGAGATTACTTCTCTTACGGGAAGAGAAGAGGATCTAGGGGCTAAAACGTATTGGACCCCGTTAGACGGAGGCGTCTACATTTCAACGATGTTCGTCCAAAACGGTTATAGCGACTGGCGCATAAACCGAGGCAGAATGAGAGATTAGGGAGAGGGAGTTATACTTATGGCTAGGGTCGACTCATTTGACTCGGGGGGTGTATACGGGATATGAAAAGTGGTTTGGAACGGTGTTTCGGAGTGGTGGGGGTCGTATTTGATCGAAATACGGAGTTTTCATGCAAAACGAGGTAAAACCGAGGCTCGGGGGAGTGGAACTCAGTTTAGGCCGTGGCTATGGTGAAAAGGGAGTAAATTTTTGTTGTTACAAATGGCTTTGACAACCCTTCTATTTATAGGTGAAATTTCAGCATGAGTTCGGCCGGACTTAGCTTGAAATTCAGGGGGTTTTGTGAAACTTTGGAAATTGGAGGGACTTGCTGGCAATTTCTGAGAGTCTGCAAAGGAGTCCGGCCGGACTTGGACTGCATACCAGGGGTATTTTCGTCTTTTCTCCTTGATTTTTGATTGAAAGGTGACTAGAGGGAGGTGGCATGCGTACCAAGTGTCCCATGACTCACCAGCCTTGTGGGAGTTCATGCCCGGGTCCCGGTTTTGTTCGTTTTTAAAATAACAGTCCGGAAAATGTCCGAAACGCCCCCGGAAAGTGCCGAAAATTGCATTTTTCAGGGAAAGCCGTACTTTCACGTGCGATGACATGTGTTAAGTACGTTTCGACGTCGGGATGCACGGGGCAGTCCCGGGATGTCTCGTTGGCTTGGCATCGGGGAGCTTAACGGGTTCCGGTTAACCTGGAGCGGGCCAGTTAACGGATTCCGGTTAACTTCTAACGGATTTTGACGATCCGGATTTGGGTACTTATAGTTAGCCCCTCAGCGACGTCTCTTCCAAAGGAAGTGGGGTCGTTGAAAAAAGATAAGGATCCAAATTGGGATGCCTTACTTTGAAAGACCTGGGCGGTCAGCTGGCTGGACCCTTAGCGAAAGGATTCCTACGTATCCCGAGCAGGAATCAAGCCGATCGTAGTTTGTAGCTTCAAGGACCACGCGTGGGGACCTTGACCGGAGCGAGACTATTGGGAGGCATCTAAACCTGAATGAGACCATTGCGAGGCGTCTGAACCTGGGATTTCTGTAACCTTTGAGGGCGTGTGGCACCTCAGACTGGAGTTGCTGAAATATACGAGGGCGTGTGGTGCCTCAAGCCGGATTTGCTGATACATACGAGGGTGTGTGGTGCCTCAAACCGGAGTTGCTGAATCATACGAGGGCGTGTGGCGCCTCAAACCGGGGATACTGATACATACGAGGGCGTGTGGCACCTCAAACCGGAGTTGCTGAATCATACGAGGGCGTGTGGCACCTCAAACCGGGGATGCTGATACTTTTGAGGGCGTGTGGTGCCTCAAACCGGAGTGAACGAGGATACGTTTATCCTGAGACGAAGGCGTTCGTGCCTTGGGTACTGGGCTTACGATGACGGCCAGGTTAATCCTGCTGGGGATAGGGTGGCAACGATAGGAATGGTTGTGTTAAACTGGCGTTATTAACAACACGGAAGGATTGACATTCTAATGACGGGGTTAGGAACGGGATGTGGTCTCGGGAGAGACTGACACATTGCTGGGGAAAAGCATCCGAGTTACGACGAGATCGATTAGGAAGCGAGGGCTAGTGGCGTTTCTTCCTTAGACGGATAGTCTTAGGATCCTGCTGGGGAGGAATGTTCAGGCTTACGGTGATGACCGAAGAGGGATTGTTGTGCGGGCTTACCTTGATGGCCGCTATAGTGGGACGATCGGGCTTACGATTGGCGGTCGGGGAAGTGAACGATGGTGAAAACTGATAGAAATTTTGACGCCAGGAGACGGAAATGTGACTTGAATGTCCGGAGACAGGATGGAGCATTTGAATGTCAAACATCAACTGAGGATTGAATTTAACGTCTGGAGACGGAATTGTAAATGGAATGTCCGGAGACAAGATTGAGCGTTCGAATGTCAAACGTCAACTGAGGATTGAATTTAACGTCTGGAGACGGAATTGTAACTGGAATGTCCGGAGACATGATTGAGCGTTTGAATGTCAAACGTCAACTGAGGATTGAATTTAAAGTCTGGAGACGGAATTGTAACTGGAATGTCCAGAGACATGATTGAGCGTTTGAATGTCAAACGTCAACTGAGGATTGAATTTAACGTCTAGAGACGGGCGTTAGTGAGGACTAACTGGGAATTTAACGTCTAGAGACGAGTGTTAGTGAGGACTAACTGGGAATTTAACGTCTGGAGACGAGCGTTAGTGAAAACTAACAGGGAATTTAACGTCTGGAGATGAGCGTTAGTGAAAACTAACTGGGAATTTAACGTCTGGAGACGAGCGTTAGTGAAAACTAACTGGGAACTGATCCTCGGGGGATGGGGTGTTAGAAATGTCTAACTGGGGGGAAATTTTACACTTTTGGGGGACAAAAGGGGTAAAATTGAAACTGTGAGAAGCTGAGGGGCCAACGCAAACTAGTCCATTTCACCATTAATTCCGACGGGAGAGGAGAGAAATGAGAGAAAATTTTCACCCCAAATTGTGAGTTTTGCTCAAATTTGTGAAGGAAAATCGACATGGAAGTTGATTGGGAACCAATGGCTCGTCATGGAAGGACCGATGACGAAAGAACGTAGTTGGTTCGGACCATTCGAACCAATATTCATCCATTGAATCTGGCGGAGTTCTACCCGGCTAGGGTGAACCACAATTCCAAAGGAGGGATCGAGAGACAGGTAAACTTCCTTCAAATTCCATTAATTTTAAGAATGTGCATTCTTTAAATGTTATAAATTTAACTAGGAATGAGTTAGGGATTTTGGTGCCCGGATTGGGGCTTTTGACTTTGCTATGCGCCATTGTCGAAATTGACTAGGATGTAGTTCAATTGACACTATGGGTAGATGACATAAACATTTTGGTTGCAAAATTCCATGCCTAGATGTGTTTTCCGAATTTAAAGCATGTTTAAATCGGGACGGAGTAAATTTTCGAAATGTTCGAAAGGACTTGAAAGTTCCGAATTCGACGGAGTTTTCGAAATGCTTTGAAAGTTCCGGATTCGACGGAGTTTCGAAGGGTTTTGAAAGTTCCGGATTCGACGGAGTTTTCGAAATGCTTTGAATGTTCCGGATTCGACGGAGTTTTCAAAGGGTTTTGAAAGTTCCGATTCGACGGAGTTTTCGAAATGCTTTAAAAGTTCCGGATTCGACGGAGTTTTCGAAGGGTTTTGAAAGTTACGGATTCGATGGAGTTTTCGAAATGCTTTGAAAGTTCCGGATTCGACGGAGTTTTCGAAGGGTTTTGAAAGTTTCGGATTTGACGGAGTTTTCGAAATGCTTTGAAAGTTCCGGATTCGACGGAGTTTTCGAAGGGTTTTGAAAGTTCCAGATTCGATGGAGTTTTCAAAGGGATGGAAATATTTTAGGAAATGAATGAGAACCGTATCTGCATTGCATCCTTTTGACTTGCGTTCGTGCACTCTGTTGATGTCGCTTCTGTGCTTAATGTATTCTTGCTTTGTTCACCTACAGGGGCGAGGGACGGTTGATGTTCACAACCAGAAGAGTCGGGGAGCGTTCGAGGCAGTGAAAGCGTTGTGGGAGATATTCCCGGACGAGGCTCGAGACGGAGAGAGGAGTCCACGGCAGCTGGTGGTCGACTCCGGATTGGCTGGGTTTATCAGTGTGGTAGCTGCGATAGCTGCGATGTAGAGGGCGAGGTCCATGTACGTAGCTCTGAGCGAGTACTAGTAGGATACGACCCACACTTTTCATTTCAGATGGGGGGAGGCGACGGTGACTCCCACTAACTTTGCTGCTATCACTGGGTTGCCGACCTATGGCAACGCGCTGGTGTGGGTGGATGGCTATACCCCGGGCGGTTATGCAGGCTCTTTGGGTTTCGATATTACCGATGCCAGGGGCTTAGGTATTCAGTACAGGCCGATGGAGAGGCATCTGAGGACGGGTATTACTGATTATGGGAAGGGATCCCTGAGGATGACCGCTGAGTGCCTGGCTCGAGGGTTTATATGGTTCGCATTGTCAGCGACTTTGTTCCTGACTTCTGACACATCCTGTCACTTCCCTTTGCTCGAGTCGCTGACAGACTTGGATGCCGTGAGGGGGTACGCATGGGGAGAGGCTGGACTGGCCGAGCTCTATCATGCCTAGGACAGGTTCTCGCGGGGAGAGGAGAGCTCCTTGAGCTATTTCTCGTTTGCTTTGGATGTAAGTTCACGTCTTTTTCTCTTCCTTATCTTTTTTATGTACTCGTATGTATCTACTCCGTAGCTGATATAACTTTCCATTTGCTTGACATGTCTGGTGCTATGAGGTGTTCAGCCCGCAGCAGTGGGATATTAGGGAGGCGTACCAATCCCTGTTCCCTGCCATGCTGTCTTGGCAGAAGAGAGCGAAGAAGGCGGTGTCGTCGAGGGTGGGTACTCGACTGTCGTACGAGGAGGTGTTTCAGGCCCTGAGTCGGGAGTTCTCCGAGCGAATCCAGCTGATCTGGTGGAGTCGGTTCCACGTGGGCGTGGTTCAGGTTGCTAGTGAGGTTACGCGATGGCGAAAGCTCCTGGTGGGACTTCACTGCGATGCGATGTATCTGGGGGAGAGGTTGACCCGTAAGCATGGCCCGAGGTTCCTTCCGATGGTTCTGGTGGATCCACCTCTTCACATGCAGCATCCTCTGTCGATGACGATGGAGGAGTTGGAGAGGTATAGACAGAGTGTGTTCTATACCGAGTATGTCATAATGGGAGGCGAATATGACACTTTCTTGAGGATGAGGCTGAGGAACCCACAGGTGCAACACAGGGAGGGCGAGGGCCCTGGATATCCCCGAGATCTCTCGCTCCCACGCGCTAGGTTGGCGTACGAGGGGCTGGACGGTTCGCGCAGATGACTAGTGATCCCGATCCCGGAGGAGCCGAGACCTCAGTATAGGGTAGACCCCAACGCTTCGGTTAGCACTTTTGATTTTTTGCATTTGATAGTAGCATTCTGCAAATGTTGCATCAGTACTTTCTGCTTGTCTTTTGATGACTTTCCTGGTTCGCAGGTGTCTGGCCGTACGTATAATCAGGCCATGAGACAGTTGGACGGGTGGCCCACCTACACTAGGAGGCTCGTGGCATTCCTGAGGTGCAGTTCCCGGAGGAGCGTGGATGTTCGTGAGCTGAGGCCGTCTAGGCCGAGAGGTTCGTCTACTCCCACGGCTGGTGGAGAGGACTTTGCGCAGGGATTTGGCCAGTTCGCGGGCGGAACGGATGGGTTTGGAGCTCATCCTCCTTCACACTCGGGGCACGAGAGGGGAGAGTCTTCGACTTCGCAGGCGCAGAGGAGGCCTTTCGCGTATTCCCGCCTGGAGGAATTCAGAGATTTCTTGTTCTCGACGGATTCGGCAGCTGCGGAGCAGTGCATTGAGTGCTCGGATAACGAGCAGGACTCGGAGTAGTCCTTCTTTATTTCTTTTTAGACAAAACGCATATATTGTCCGAAACAATTTGACTTGAAATGTATTTGAAAAGGCGCCCTTAGGGCGGAACCTGTACTTCGCACATCTATTTAGTGATTACCTTCTTTTTATTTTGGCAAATAAGGAAGTAGGTCAATCAAAAATAAATAATATGAAACATGCATAAAAAATTGATCGGGTCAAAATTTATGCCTATATGCACTGATTATTAATTAATTGCCTTTGTTGCACGAGCCGAGGGCGGAAGAGGTGTTGGCATTGGTTGATTGAAACCGGGGGTAGCAGGATTCATAAAGGCATGAACGGGGCTTTGTTTGGAATTGTTTCCAATTTAAGAGAATTTGGGCAGAGAGAGTTGAGAATTCGAGTCTTTTAAATTGCGGTTTGACTTTGCAATTCGTAAGAAACTAGCCTTTGCTTTGATTGTTGGCTGAATTTCTTTCAAATTCCTAAGGCTTCCTTCACTTTCTTTCATGGCTCCCTTTCCTAAGCATGGCTCCTCGTCTCGGATGCAAGAGCGATACTTGGAAAATTTTCGGTGGAGGCGGAACCAGAGGCAAACAAAGGGGTTTTCGAAGGCACATTACGGGATGAAATCTGTTTGGGCTTTGAAGGAGCTCATGCCGGATTGGGATCTTTTGAGAGCGGCGGCTCGCTTGCAGGATGTACGGAGGAATGTGTA